>CM024641.1:2185500-2605989 GCA_014182715.1 Eucalyptus cloeziana | reverse complement strand
AGACCTCGAGAAATGCGTTCCACTGGGAACCACACCTCCAGGAACGTTATCCCTTTGGTAGTCTTCCACCAAGTACTCCGCAATCCCTTCAACTCCGATAGGCCGCCGTAACAACCTTCTCCTCGTCTCGGTGCACATCGCAGGTCCAAGGCATTCTCCAACTCCCGAACCCATAGCCGCGGCTTTGGGATCTCCCACCCGTGAACGTCGATGGATCTAACCGAGAACCGCTCCACCAACTTATGCATAGGCCTCCCGGTGGCCATGTTTGTGGAACTTCATCAGGTGCTACCTCGGGCTCATCAAGGCGGCGCGGAAGAATGGGCAAGTAGACAGTAGGCTGCATTGGTGGCATTGGCGGCATTGACGGTAGCGGTGGTAGTGGCGGCTGAAGCGGCGGCCTGCTGATCCATCCTGTCACCCATCATCTCCAGCATCCTCATGATCCCAGCAAACCTCGGATCCTCGGGGATTTCTACCCCGGCGTCGATTGAAGGCGATGCTGCACCACTCGCGCTAGCCTCAGCCGGTGCTCTCCCAAGGGCACCACGAGCACCGATTCTCATCGATGGCCCACCCCGAAACACGGGGCCCGCCGCATCTCTTCCTAGCAGCTCTCGGTTCTCTCGGTCACTCATGCTACAAGCTCAACATAGATACTTTTTGCAAATTCCAATACCACATTAGAATTTGAGCGACCTCACCAACAAGTTAACAAGCAGCTATCAATCACATGCACCAGCAATATTAAAAGTCTTTCCTACCAACTATCCCATGACTCACTCGCACCTTATCACTCTATACACAAATCATGCTCTGATACCACTTAAACGGGGATGTCACACCCCGAACCCCAGGACACGTGAACATCCCACCATGGTCATACAAATGCAACATTCCCAGGTAATGTCGCCGACCCAATTAATTCGTTATGCGCATGTGGAACGTTTTATCTAACCCCTGACAAAAACTCACGGGATAGGAAAGTAGGAAATAATTACAATCATAAACAAACATACTTCCATAAACAAATAACCTCCCAAGGTTTACATATATATACCAAAAAGGGACCAGTTCACAAAAATGGATCAGTCCACCAAAAAGAATAAACGGTCCTAGGACTACTAGTCGGACCCGCTCTTCGATCCCACTTCAGTCTGGACAGTCTCCAGAGCCGATGATTTCTCCATTCTACGAGTCCCTGAAAAATTTTGGCCCACAACGGGGTGAGACATCGTCTAGCAAGTTCAACCCCTAAACCCCTATTAGAAAGAAAATACACCCAGGCGGCCTAGCCCTCACACAAAACGACTTTACCTCGTCTCAATTCCTCCCTACAGGTTAGCACAATTTATATCACACAATCTCAGGTAATAATAAGAATTTAAATAATTGGAACAAAGATCACTTTCAAACAAATCATAATCGCACTAAAGACACATTCCAATCATTCACTGTCATACAGGGCATAGCCTACTCGCAATTCGGGCCTATCTACCGACACTTATGTCGGGCATCGCCTCCCCTTGGAGCGCGGCTTCGTCGGCACGTCGACGGCATTCCCGAAGGAGCATGGGTCCAGTTGGCCTAGCCTCTATCCGGACCCGAGCCACGTCACTCAATGACAGCAATTCACAAGGAGAACAGGTCCAGTTGGCCTAGCCACTACTGCGACCGAGTCTATCAACCAGCACACGACAAATCATTATTGACTTCCGGACATTCCACAATTCAGTCACATATTTCAATTTCAATAGTAAACCTTAACAATCAAATTTCTGCATCAAATCCAAGACTTGGGTTTTATGGCTAAAAACCCTATTTATCACAATCAACACTCAATTTGCCACATCCATTCATCAAACTCAAATTCTAAATGCACAAGCATCAATCGGCCACGAAATTCTAAGCAATTGAGGTCAAAAAATAATTTTTCGATTTTTTTAATAAATTAAATAATAATAATAGTCAACACTCAATTTTGCCACATCTCGTTCATCAAATTCAAATTCTAAGAGCAAGCGACGATCGGCACGAAATTCTAAGCAATTGGGGTCAAAAATAATTTTTCGAGCTTTTTTTTTTATTAAATAATAATATTTTAATAAATTTCGGAGAATAGTAAATTATTAACTTTTTCTAGAATTTTGAAATAATAAAATAAATAAAAAAAAACCCAATAAGTCACATCAAGGCTTATATTAAATAAACCTACTTAACCTTAAACTAAAAACACTTAAAACTAATTAAATAAATCTCTTAATCCAAATCACATTTAAATAAACTAAACTAACCCCTAAACACAATTAACTTAGGCTAAGCACACTTAGGGCATCATTAACCCTCTAATCAAGATTTAGTGAGCTAAACTCACCGGGATTAGCGAGCCGAGCGCGCCAAAACGACGGGGCCGACGTGAGGATCGACTTTCCTCAAGGCGGGCCGAGCAACCGGGGTCGGGAAGTCACCCAAACCGAGCCCCAAAGTTCCATCTTGGGGAAGTTGCCTTCTTCCATGGCCGAACGGAGGGGGAAGAAGGGGGCTCGGGCGCGGACGGCGAAGGGCGCGGCGAGCGGTGGCCGACTCGGCGGGCCTCCGGCGAGGTGGAGCGGCGAAGGGGGCGAACGGAGGGGCAGCGCGACGGCGGGCGGAGCGGGCGCGCGAGCCGGGCGTCACGGCGCGGGCGTCGCGGCGCGGCAACGGTGGCGGCGGCGACGGCGGTCCGATCGCGACGTGGCTGCGATGGCGAGCCGGGTCCCTTCCTGCTTCTCTCGGTTGCTGGTTTCATCAGCAAAGAGCAGAACAAAAATGGAGGAGGAAGCCAACGGGGAAGAAGAAGAAGAAGGAAGAGGAAGGAGAGAGAGAGGGGCCATTTTCTTTTCTTTTTCTCTTTCTTTAATTCCACAAAATTGGCCCACCATGACATCATCAAGTGATGTCATACCCCACTATCTCAACTTCTCCCACAACTTTAGTCCAATTGGTCCAATTTCATTTTCCGCCGGGGCACAAAAATCTCGTACCTTGATTTCTTCAATTCTCGTCCAATTGAGCCCAATTAAAATCCATAAAATTAATACATGATCCTCATAAGGTATGTGACACCCGTGACTTCTAATTTCTTAATTCAGTCACAATTTCACGGTTAATTTCATTCTGGGCACGATATTAGCGCGTCCCGACCTACCGGTTAGCTTTTAGAAATTTTTATGCATTCGACTTTCATGGTTGATAAATCTCAAGCCACAATGTACATCTTTGACACATTGGCGACCCTCGGTTGTCGTGAAAATCTCAAGGTTTCAAATACGAACACAGGAGACCCAATCGACGAAAAGTCGGTCCGGTGCCGGCCCGACAAGAACAAAGTGTGATCCGGGTGGAATCACCCACACTCGATCACATGCCTCTGTCGAGCTGACCTATCTCCGGCTTTTAATCGATTTTTAATCGTGCCATAATGACCCTTGCGGATTAACTCGGTTGAAAGGTCGTTTCCTGGTCAAATTCCCAAGTCTGATGCATTAGAATCTTTTACCGGCTTCACCTAATAGACCGGTTTTCACATGAGTGGCCAACTCAATGAAAGGAACTATATGCATGCAGATGAAATGCCCGTCTCAATTTATTAAAAAATAAAATTGGAAAAATCGAGATGTCACACTTCCCTTAGGTTTTGCAGGAGAACAGCGAATGCAGCTGCCGACTAGGCCGCTAGGACCCATAACACTGGGCCCATGCCTTCTGACTAGGCAATCTCCCCTCCTCCTACTCTGTTTAGCCGATCATAATGATCGTTATCACTAATGAAAAGTGGTTTTCTCGACAAAAAAAAAAAAAAAAAAAAACCAGGTGATTGATCGAGTGGCAGAAGACTTGGTTTGCAAATCGAAAATATGGGCATTTTCCTAGTTTGTTATCAAATAAAATGCTCTCACCTAAAAGATTGAAGCACCAACCAGGTGATTGATTGAGTGGTGGAAGATTTGGCTTGCAAATCAAAAATCACAGGCATTTTTCCTGGTTTGTTCTCGACTTCAAACAACCTTGGTTAGTCTATAAAGAACGGGCCTGGGCTTAGACCACCACCGATATTGGACTTCTTCGCCTTTGTTTGAGTCCCTTATCAATGTCTATTTGACCGATTCCAACTTACCAACTATTTCATTGACTCACCTATTTTTACTAAAATTACCCTCTCTTATACCAAGCAGCCAACTTCATTTAAGTTAGTCACCAATTTATTTTCGATAAGGAGTTGATTTTGATGAACATCTGGGTTTGAGAGTTCATCGAATAATTGAAATTTAATTTCTTGATCTATATCTTCAATCTGTGGTTGATAGCATAGCGCCCGGAGTCTGTCTCCTAATTGTCTCATTCTTTGACGGCTTGCTTCCAAATTTTTAACGACTAATTTTAAGTTGTCAACTCATATTTGAGCCATCTCTTAAGGTTGATGATGTCTTTTTCAAATTACCATTTTTTTCTAGTAAGTTACCAATTAACCAACTTTTTTGTCCACTAGAGTTAGTAACTAGCTTTAGATTATTATCCCTTATTTGAGCCACTTATCAACATTGATAGGGTGGTTTTGGATTACTAAACTTTCAAATAACTCATCTATTTTTGTTGACATTTCCAATTTCTATATGACATTTTCAACTTTACCTTTATTTACCAACTTCTCTTGGATGAAATTATCAACAAGTTTAAGGTTGCCTGCTCTTAATTGTATCGATTGCCAAGACTTATCTGATCATTTTTGAGTGATCAATTTGTTTTAACAACTTACCATCATCATTGAAGTTACCAACTCTCATATGAAATTCTATTTTCTAACAAGTGATAAAAACATATAATCAGTTATTATTATTAATAATATTTTTTATTTTATTTTTTTTTTTTGGTCTGGATATAGTCACTTAACTAGAAAAGGTTGGTAATTGGGGAATTGATAGAGTGAATTTTAGAGAGTGACTCAGCACAGATAACAACAGGTAACCTAAAACTAATTAGTAATTTCGTCGAAGAAAAATTGATAACCAATTCGAACAAAGTTCATCGTCATATCCAACAAGTACAGACACTTGGAAATACCCTTGCTGATCACCAACTCTAGCTATAGCCTCGACACATTATCGTGCATCAAAGCACCAAACCGCGACACCGGAGGCTACAGCGAAGCCCCGCGGGTTCGCGGAGAAGTGAATTCGAGGAACTCTCCATCATTCTCCAGTAAACCCATCTCTCGCTCCTCTAGCACAATCTATACTTCTATTCCATCACCAGACCATGTCTCCACCAGGATGACCACGTTCTTGAACGCATCATCTCCAACATTCCCGGTACTTAACCATCTAGGCCTTCCCAAACCAAAGTCCACCTCATTGAACCCCATGCCGCACCAGCTCACGAACGTGTAACAGTCGTTCCTGGCTTTTGTATAGATCCCGTTCACCTCCTCCAACCATTTCGATATCCCTAGGAATGCCCGGTCGCCCCGGATTTTCTCCACGTAATCGCTGTTTACACTCACCATCGATCTCCTTACTAACTCAACTAGGCAGGGTAACTCGGTCTCCAGTCCTGGAGAGTCGCAGAGCGCGAACGCCTTCCAGTTGATGTTCCCGATCGCGTACTCGGGCAGAGGTGGTTTAAGCCGGCGCCGGAGATTTATGGAGTGGGCCAGGGCTGACTGCGATCCAATGCCACCAACTGCCCTGGAAGCTCTCATTGCATGTTTCCAGAGGAATCCTGTCAATGCTTCGACTTGGGTTGGGTTTGGAACTTTTTTACTCCTAACAAATAAGGGGAGAGACACAAGAAAAGCATAAGCTATCCCTTCTAGGAGTAGTAATGTTTCTCCTAATCAAAACCAATTCACCTGGCAAGCTCTTTCAAGGTCGACAAGGCTTTGGTGTCGAATAAAAATCTCCTCGCCCTGCACTTCCCGGGCTTCACGAACGGGATCCCGATCCATACCTAGGCATTACTAGGCATCACCTCACTCCTCGAGAATAGGGTTGCCGCAGCCGTGCACTCCGCTCGCATCGCTTGATCGGGATGCCCTGCGGCGATGGCAGCCCACATCCTGAGGAAGGCACTCAGCATGGTCCCGTCGATGACCTTGTGCGAGGAGGACGTCCCGATGACAATCCCCCCGCAAGGGAACACGCTCACTTGGATCCCTAGCAAGAAGGCCTCCTCGTGCGGCTCAGGGGCAAGCCCGTGCAATGGGAGGAACTCGTCCAGTAGACCGATTTCAGGGCTCTCAATGAATTCCAAGAGCGAGCCACATGCACGGGCGTCAACATAGAGGATGCCGGCGTCATTGCAATCGACGCGGAGGTTGTTCCGGTTGAGCCGTCTGGCCAGCGGGTAGAATCGGGCCAAGGCCTCGGGCAGGGATTCCTTCAGTGTGCTAGGGGCCCTCTCAATGGGCAAGAAGGGATTGCAAAATTGGTCAATTGGGTAGAAGAAAACGACGGGGGCATAGTACATAAGGGTCATTTGATCGAGGAGGCATAAATCGAAGGTCTTCAGGTGGCGAGGGGTTGGAGAGGAAGGCTTGATTGCCTCTCTGCTAGTCACTTCAATCTCCACCATCTTCGTTAGGCGAAATCTTCACATTGCAAGAGTTTTTTTTTTTTTTTTTTTGTAACCTTGAGAAATACATACATACAAACATATAGCCGGCCACCACACTCATATAGTCACCAATAATATAGGATTCGAACCCGCTCCCTTTCGTGAGAGGGATTGAGCCACCAATTGCGCCACCGCAGCGGGGTGGTTTCACATTGCAAGAGTTTCTGCTTATGTACTCATACATACATACAAACATATATATATATATATATATATATATAAACAAAAATAGATTTTTCTATCTCTATTTCATGAAGATTTTGTTCCAAAATAATTTACGGAACAAAAATAGAATCTCTATTTCTAGAAGAGTTTCTAAGTAAAAATAACCGTTTGATAACGACACAAAATTTCTTCCTTTCGGACAGCGGGCGATCGACGCGCGCGGCCGGCAACCGTGGCATCGGTGGCGCGTGGCCGGTGGCCACGACAACGGCGGGCGGTGGTGGCCGGCGGGCGGGCAGCGACCGATGGACGATAGTCGGTGGCAACGGATGAAGAACTGGTTGACAAACGATGAGAAAAAAATTTATTTCTCATTTCTATTCCAGAAATAGAGAAATAGAAAATTTCTACTTCTGATTTCTATTCCAAACCTATTTCTAGATAAAAATTTATTCCTTAAATAGAAAAGGAATAAGTTTATCAAACGGATTTCTATTCTAGAAACAAGTACGGAATAGAAAAAAAAATTGTTTCTGGAACAGAAATTTTGATTTGTCATGCACCCCCTAAGATTCCTAGAGATAGAAAGGCCAAATTAGGTGTAAATTCGCTCTTTGTTGCATATGGAGGGATATAGTAATGCCAAATTAGATAGTCATATATTTATAAATGAAGACCGACCCAAGTGGAACCCGATATACTAGAAATTATCAAGTATGGCACAACTAAGTATACTCGAAAGCCTATGAGAGAGGATGCAAGAGTTTTGTGAGTAAGGTTGATTAAAGCATTTTGTTAACTACCCTCGAAACGATAGCATTCACCTTTCGAGATCCATATAGCTTTTTTTCTTTTCTTTTCAAGAATGATTCTATTTTTTTTTTTTTCAATTTTAGTAGCAAACATGTACTCATTCTATGCGTGATAAATTATGAAGGGGTTATTGTACAAATGGTTCATTAATTTTAATCTAATATGCAATGTCATTCTTGAATTTTAATCTGTGAGATGTCATCCCTAAACTTTTAATTTATCAAATGTGGTCTTTGAAATTTTAGGATACTTTTTAACATTTTTCTTACTAATCAAGTAAGAAAACTCCTCGATTCTCAAGGCCTAGGATCCATGTGACCTTGTAATAATAACTCACTATGACCATGGCCAGTCAACTGCCACGATGGGCGAGAATATAATTTGTTGTCTATTATTAGCCAAACACTTCCAGATAATTATAAAAAAGAAAAGTCCATTGTCTAGCATTTTCAATTATAAAAGAAATGGGACTCCTAGGAAAGTTCAAGGCAGTGAGATGAAGATGATCGACAGATTCTCTGAGAATAGAGACAGCTGTATAATGGCACCAATTCAGATTCTTCACTCATGCGTAGTAGCTATCCACAGGTGCCCGCCCATTGACGTTGGGATCGATATCTATTGATGAGATGACAGATCGTTTTCACCGATCAATGGACATTCGAATTGCCAAGCTGAAAATTGATGGATTGGTATCAGATTGCTATCGTCAATGGTCTCGAGTACTGCAATTCATAACAATGTCGAAGGTCGGACTAAAAATGCTCTAACTTTGATATCTCAAATCAATTTCTTTTCATGCGAATATTTTCAGGATAAGATCTACTTGTTGCCGTGGTTTCTACGCATGACTCGATCTTTCTAAAATTTGTGTTATCTCATAACTAATCACAACGAGTATGGTGAGAGATGAGAATCCGTCTGACTGCTGGCTGTGACAAAAGATGACAGCAGATGATAAAAAGCAAAGAGGACCCAAAAAAGATAAAGAAGAAGAGTGGAGTTTAAAGCTTAAGAAGCAGCCGTTCGAGATTGCAAGATTGGCCCAGTTCCATGACTTGCTTGAAAGGGCATAAGCCCAGGCCCCTTTATAAACACTACGCCTCTAAACCTTATAAAATTGATTTTGGACGGTTTAATTGGAGATATAATCTATGGTTCTATGAACCATCGCCTGTTGATCCAATATGTCATTTTATGCTAGGAAAATATAAGTTTATTAAATTTTGCTTGCCTTCTAGTCACTTCTACTGAATTTAATGCATCCCTATAGATATGATATGATTTGCAACAATTTATTCTCCACAAAGAAGTTGAAATAGCCTCATCAAATTTCAATGTGTCTTAGAGATCTTTTATTCTGGCTTATAGAATTAGGTTTATGAACTCACTTGTGACTATGTTCGGTGCTTCACTATGATCACTTATCTAGACGTATGCTTAAAGTTTGTTATATTTCCTAAGTTATGTTCCTTCAAAAGGCTTTTTGAATGATAGAAAATTAAAACATAATTGAGGAAAAAAGGGTGTTGGTTTTACTTCAGTAACCTACAAGATTAAGTATAGTTTTAGGCTTGTGACTCTTGTCAATTATGCGATTGGATCCTTAAAACCATTTGATAATACATTTATCACTAAATTAATGGAGAGAATTTCCATTGAAAGTCGACAAAAGTAGGGGACTCTCACTGAGGGCTGGGTGATGGTGACTCGGCCCTCACTCGTCTATGACGAGCAATTATGCCTCGCTCATGGTAGGCGAGACAAGGGCCAAACTGGAGCCCATACAAGTGCTTGTTACTAGACCCTCGCACGGCGGTGGCAAGAATGCCTTGCCTAATTCTAAGAAAAAGCCCATCTAGCCTCGCTTGGACACAGCGAAGCCCAACGGGCCCTTTTCTGCCGACGGGCAAGACGGATAACCTTTCATGCCAATCTCTTGAACTTTCCATCGAGATAATTAGCAAGTCATGGTAGGACGAGTCGGTGGTTCAATGGTTGAAATATAAAGTTCCGTTTTTTTTTTCTCTCTATACGCTTAACTTATTAAACAAATCGAATGATAAATGTTCTGTAACGCCCGCTTTTCTCACGCGTTATGCCAGTCAAATTGAAATTTTGGAAACCGAGACATCCTTATCACGTCAAACTTAACAAAAACCGAAAGAGACAACAACATCAAAAAAATCAGTTTTTGATGCCTCGGAACAGACAGGAGCCGAGGGGGGGCGTGGAGCACCTCGTCATGACAGATTCCAACGCCGACCTCGCTCCTGTCCTGCATCGTTCTGCTGTCGATGCTTATGCTTTTCCTCGGTAGAGAGAGAGAGAGCGAGAGCGATGGATCAGAGCGTTGGAAATAAAAGGAAAAGATAACAGCGTCGATCTCCATATTAAATTTACAGAGCACAATCCCAATCAACGCCCACGAGGAAAAAAATAATATAATACAGAAAGACCGAAAGAGAACAAGCGAGCGCAACGCGTTTGCTTCTCTGTTCTGTCACCCCGGCCAAAAAGCAGAGCAGCGAGAAAAAAGCGAGAGACCTCTTCGAAACGCAGCTGTACTTTCTCCACTCATTCCCCTCCCATCCACTCCAGCATAACCCACATCTCAAGAAGAAGGCTTTCGGCCATCGACGCAGAGCGAGCGTGCGTGCGTGCGTGTCTCTGAGCGAGAGAGAGAGAGAGAGAGAGAGAGAGAGAAGGGGAGAGAGGAGAAACAGGTATTCTTGTTCTGCCCTTTTCCCCCTTTCCTCTGTTTTTTTTCCCTTTCCGGGTTTTCTTCTTGTTTAATTATAGGATGCGATCCCTTCTTCTTGTTGAACCAAACCCCGTAAATTTTGGATTTTGAGCGCTGCCCGATTCAGCTCTCATCGCTGTCGTTCGCCCCGCTTCTTCCCCTTCATATGGTTTGGACACGTTCCTGCGCCCCCTCCTTGATCTTCACGCAGTATATATTTGTCCTTTCCTCGTGAATTTAGGGTTTCTCTGCCAGATTGTTCCTTTCCCTCTTCTTTTTGCATATCTAATATCGCGTTGGTAGAGTAAAGATCGCTCCTTGCCCCCTCTTTCCAAATTGGTAATTGCGGCTCGGGATTCCATCGGCCGGATTGATTGTTGGGTTTCGCTCGTATTGTGAAATTAATCGATTGTCCTGCGCTTGATGGAGCGCGATCTTTATCGCCGCGGTTTTGGGGTATGTAGCAATGGCCGTTTTGTTTATTTTCCCCTTTCTGAGGACGTGTCTTTCGTCGACAGCGGATGGTTTTTGATGGTCTTCTTGATTTGCTTGTCGCATCGATGGTTTCATGCATATGTTCATGCATTGGTGAAGCCTAATTTAGTCACTGTTTGGCATTACAACATTGCCATTATTAGTCAATGGGTTTTGTCCGTTTTAACACGAAGAAACTTCTTAATTTTCCTCGTGAATGAATATGTATTACAGTGGCCATAAATGAGATTTCTACGAGTTTTTTATTGGTTTCTAAGTTAAAGGTGTTGTGCAGGGGTTTTGGGATGAAATGTCATAGGGTTTTCCTTTCAACTCACATCCGAAATTCGTACCCATATATTCGGCACCAGAATCTGAGGTGGAATAATAGATGCTGCCTTGGTTTCTGGACTTCTGTTTCTAATTTTCTCCAAGAGTAGCTCTCTATAGGAATTAAGATTTATTTGCTTTTTCTAGGGGCTTCCTAATAAAGCCGATTATGCTATGTTTGCATTTTCCCATGTTTTATGATGTTTCATTATCCCTTTTCGATGAACATGGACAAGAATACCGTAGTGATAGAACTTAGGTTGTTGTTGGGTCCAAGTTAAATGTACTAGTGTGAGGTTTAGTGTACTTGTCATCTCTATAGTTTGATTACATGCAGCGTAGGCAATCATGTATCCCCTTCTGCTGCTGCATATGTCCTTTGTCGGTAGGTTGCATATATTGATTTTCGTGGTCTTGAAAATTGGTCGAGGTTGTTATAATATGGTCTCATAAAAGATAACTTGTGAATAGTTGGGATCAGTGGTTATTATTGATAGGTACAGTGTCCAGAGTTTTCCTTTTCTGTGTTTGTTTTAGATGATTTACATATCCATCCCCTGTGGCAGGCACATGCTTCTCCTCCCAGTTACTTTATGCGACTGGACAGACCGAGGGCACAAGACGATCTTTTATTAAGGAAGAGGGATAGGATGAGGAGGTGGCTTTGTTGCACATGTCAAGTGGAAGAGTCTTATCCATCCAGGGATGATGAGCTTCTTAAGAGCCCGAGGCACCATGCTGATGGTACCATCACTAAACTCTTTTCATCAGAAGAAAGCAAATTACTTCTTTGAAACTTTTTTGGTTTATTATCTATTTGCTTTAAAGTGTTTGTTTAAGTAAATGATGATGCAAGTGCAGCTCTCTGAAAGGAGTGCTAGTCGTACTTAGATAACAATTTATATATAAATGTTATTGGGCAACTGAATGATTTGTAGTTATCTGTGTTAGTCTTTTGCTTCTTTCCCGGTAATACTGTACCATGAAAATTTTTTAATGCTTGGGAATTCAGTTTTCTTTTTAAGTAGTGCAAGCTTTTTATGTAATTTTTCTCGGAAGTGCTTACTCAGAATTGCCCTATGGTGTTAGCTGTGATGGCTTCGGTTCTCCAAATTAATGTTTCAGGGTGCAGTTTTAATGAGTACTTAGTATTTGAGTTTGGTCAGTATGCATCTCCGTAGATTATGAATTTTTCTAATTTATCTCTATTAGCCACATAATCATAGAAAGCCTGATGCTCAGCCAAGTTTTTGCTGGTTTTATTTTCTTTATCTTAGTGAAGTGAGACGTCTATGTTTGCTGGATCAATTATAAGAACGGAGCTGGTATGCTATCTTATTTCTGTGAGAGATCTATTCCGAAAGTTTTGCAAATTGAAAATCTTCTGCTTATCCGTTTCTCACACAAGAATATCTGGGAGATGACACAGATGCAAATGGAAAATATCTGCATCAGAGTACTTTATGTTGCTCACCAGATCTTCTACTTGTGATTTAATGATAATTTTCAGCTGATCTTAGGATACTATGAATGTCCATGAAGGAATAGTGGAGTTACCTTAAATGATTTTGATGGGGAAATTTGTTCTTGCGTTTTGCAATACTTTTCGAACCAATGGAATATTGACTGAGGGATTCCCCATTTCATAATAAAGCAATGTCAAGTCTGATAATTATCTTATTCTGTATATGAATTGTGCATGTTTCTCAGTTGCTATTTCATCTAATTTCATTGCTTTTTGAATCTGTACAAACTTCATTCACTTATGACATCTATTCATAATTTGTCATTCTAGGGTACCCAAAAGGCTCAAAGGCATCACTCCCTGTCAAGCCTGAGGTGCAGAGGGCACCACCACCTATCGAAGTACCCGCTTTGTCTTTGGATGAATTGAAAGACAAAACTGATAACTTTGGATCAAAGGCGTTGATAGGTGAAGGATCTTATGGAAGAGTATATTATGCGAGCTTAGATAGTGGGAAAGCGGTGGCTGTCAAAAAGCTTGATGTTTCTTCTGAGCAAGAGTCGAACATAGAATTTTTGACACAGGTGCGTCCTGTCTTGGTATTTGGATATTCTGCCCTTGTGGGGCATTGTATGCAGGATTTTTGCCGGTCAGCAATTTTTACCTATTCTGTTAATCTTGTTTCTTTAGGTCTCTGTGGTTTCAAGATTGAAGCATGACAATTTTGTTGAATTGCTTGGTTACTGTGTGGAGGGAAATCTCCGGGTACTTGCTTATGAGTTTGCTACCATGGGATCTTTGCACGATGTTCTACATGGTACTCAGCCTCCCTGCGTTCTTCTTTTTTCTCTTAATTGTGTTGATCATAAGAGGAATCATGGTATAACACACTTGTTCTTATTTTTATGGTGCAAGTACAGGCAGAAAGGGAGTGCAAGGTGCACAACCAGGTCCTACACTTGACTGGATGCAGCGAGTCAGAATCGCTGTCGATGCGGCACGTGGTCTAGAGTACTTGCATGAGAAGGTTCAGCCTTCTATAATTCACAGAGACATTAGATCCAGCAATGTTCTTCTATTTGAAGATTTCAAAGCGAAAATTGCAGACTTCAACCTGTCAAATCAGGCTCCTGATATGGCTGCCCGTCTTCATTCTACTAGAGTTTTGGGAACCTTTGGCTACCATGCTCCAGAGTAATGCATCTAATTATCCTCTTTTATTTGGTTGTGGGGTTCTCCAATTAGTCTGTTTACTTATCAAGTTGCTTCAGGAACATTGCATTTTCGTTTCTCTCAGTCATGTCTCTTCTTGTTCTGGGTTTCGTCCATTTCACTATCACAAAAGTACGTGCATTAACAAAAGATAAAACTACATTTGGTGGCGCTGTATCAATCCACACAAGAATAAAAACTGTTTGGGCGATCATATCTTCTGTTTATGTATCCATATTAACAGCTGGAGCTTTTTTGGTTCAAGTTTTCAGCATGATTTGGTTTTGCACCTGTTGCTGGAAAAGCATGATGTAGATGTGATCTTCATTATGAGATTGCCTGAGACCAATGGCTGTTCAAAGTTTTTCTTGAATTGGAATTTTTTGATAGCTTGTCAAAACCTCTACACAAGGTGTAGTTAGTGTTACGGGGTGGTATCTGTAAAGGGCTGTCTTAGAGGGCTTTTTTAAATAAAGAGGAGTGTTCTCTTAGAACATGCTATACCTTGGTTCATCCTCACCTATGTTTAGCATTTGCCACGTCATGGACAAGCAGTTATGAACCTCATATAGTGAGGTTTTTACAGCTAATTGATATCAAGATATTTTGTGAAGTCCCGCTTGGTTCATCCTCACCTTTTTAGGAGTATTCTCTTAAAAAATCCATGTCTTGAATGCCTAATTGTATGCATATGCTGGGAATTTGGGTTTTCAGGCAAGATATTTGCCTGTTTCTGGTTTTAGCTAGTGTGAAAATTAGTCCAATTCGGGTCTCAGTCAGGAAGGGCTTCTTCCATTTTATGAGAGGGTCAGGGTTATATTTCTTAGCTAGTTGCTGAGGTATATGCCAAAGTCACTAATGATCAGATCAACCTCAGTTTGAGAATTGCTCGCGATACATTTTCAAATCTGCAGCTTATGTAACTTGGTCATTTTGCATGATTCATTTTAGGTATGCAATGACCGGGCAGTTGACCCAGAAGAGCGATGTCTACAGCTTTGGCGTCGTACTCTTGGAGCTCTTGACCGGGAGAAAACCTGTTGATCATACAATGCCCCGTGGACAGCAGAGCCTAGTTACTTGGGTGAGAGCCTTTACCTCTGCTTCCTAAAACTGAAAAAGAGTACACTTCCTTTTCCTCTCTAGGATTTCTCTACGTGCATGTGGGTGGAGTTTAACTTAGATTCACGGAATGAAATGAAATGTTAGGCTACTCCAAGATTGAGTGAGGACAAAGTCAAACAGTGTGTTGATCCCAAGCTGAAGGGAGATTATCCTCCAAAAGCAGTCGCAAAGGTATTCCTCTTTTGCATGTGCATTAGCGTACTATATATATAGTTGGTTCACATTTAATCATGTGTTATTTTGGGTCCATTCAGTTGGCAGCTGTTGCTGCATTGTGTGTGCAATATGAAGCTGAATTCCGTCCCAACATGAGTATAGTTGTCAAGGCTCTTCAACCGCTCTTGAAGACTGCAGCTCCAGCTGCGGCTCCTCCTTCTGAGACCTAAAGCTAGACAAGTCAAAAGCTTCCTCCGGCTGTTCGCCTTTTCTTGCTTCTCATGCACAGTTTGTTTTATTCTACAGAGTCGATGGAAAGGACTCGTATTCTTTTAATTTTTCTTTATAAAGATGAGCGTGCGTGCGGAAATTGGATAGACCCATTTCTGTCAATGAGTGCGATTTGTTTGAATGATTATCGATGCTCCTTTTCCTGGAGAGTTCGGACTGAGGATGGGATTGGACTTTGTGCTTGGGTGGTGTTCCATGAGTGGTGTAAAATCTTTGTTAATTTATGCATCGGGTCTGATGTTGTTTGCACGAGACACCTTGAGTACTTTAGTGGCATGAGCAGAATGGGCTTTTCTTTATCTGATGCTGCAGTTTACTTTCAACCGAGCTGAAATAATTGAGACTGGAGAGGTTCATGTACCATGTAGGAGGGACTTGTACTGGACTTGGTGTGTGCTCTCTTTTCGCATAGTCGTGGGTCCCACACGAGCGGGGTTGGTAAATATGCTAAAGGATAGGTGCATACGCAGGGCAACCTTCTGTGAATCAAAATTCGCATTGCTGATTCTTAAGTTCGATCTGAATCTGCTTTGGAGCTCTGAATTAACAATTTCCTTTACAGTTCATGTGTATAGAGAGGTCTGATCCTGCTACAAAAGCTATCATTCCTTTCTGTAGCTTTTCAAGATTAGAAAGGCTGCAGCCCTCTTTCTAATTCTCAATTGATTGATAGAGGCATGTGCGGGTTGGGAAAGTTTGTACTTCCTATTTCAATTTTTGTTCATTGTGGATAGACAAATCGGCTAATCCGGTTTGAGATTATGGTTTTGGCTTCCGCTTAGATAACTTCCCAATTGATGTATAATTTTTTCTATTTTTCCCTATGTTTTCTCCTAGTCTTGTGTTGGAAGACATCACTGATCGTGAATATTATTCCTAAACATGAGTTTTATCAGACCATCATTACATGTGTGATGATGAAGTCAAGGATTACTGATTACCCCTTATTTTAATGCCGGTAACCTAAGACAAAACCGGTAAATCAAGTCACATGTTAAAGCTGTGTCTCAACTCCAAAATTTTGTAGGGTACAATTTGGTTTATAGATAGATCAAGGACTAAACTACAAAGATGCCAAATTCAAAGGACCGAGGATGCTAGTTCTTTGCAACCAAGGGGAAGAGGAACAGCAACTGAAAGATCTTCAATTCTGGCTCTGAAGTATATAAGCATTGCAATTTGCATACAAGACTGCTACTTTTTTGTAACCTCATCCCATTTTTACATGATTCTCATTTGGACTGACAAGACCATATCCAATGTCTTCCAATTGCAAAAAACCTTGTATAATTTCAGCATCTGCGTCTACATTCAGCAAACCAAACACTCCACATATATCACCACGTCTTCTTCAACGGGAATGCTTTCTTTCCCAGCAGTGAAGCAAGAAAACCTCTTAACATGAAAAGTAAGGCAGCAACATGAGCCGAGTATCGACTTGTAGCATACATTCTCAAGATCATCCATTTTAACCGCTGCCTTTAAGTTCTTAAATAACTTTGATCATAGAGGAATCCAACGAGTGGGGAAACAATCCAAAGAGTTCAATATCACCTCACTGAGCCACCCCATTCTCCTCAGTTACTCAAAGTAACGTCTTGACCCAAGCCAAAACCTGCCCCCTTCACTATGGAACTTCCTCTGTGATTTCATGGCAAAATTGTCAACCCAAAAGTATCATGCGGAACCCTTTCGGCTCCCTGTGGACCAGTCTCGAGGTTATATGGATTTCAGAATCTCTCCCAAAACTAGAGCCCATTGGGTCCAGTGTGTGCCTCCCTATATTGCACATTCAATCAAAGTGTAAGAACAAGCCCGAAGCATGACTCTGGATGCTTAACTAGTTCGGCAAAGTCGAGCACGAAACTCTCCAATAAAAAGTAAAGGGACGCACAAGCAAAGCAAAGATAATTAACCTGGCAAAATACAGCAAATGGCTCTCTTAGTGGTCCATCACAAGAAAGTTCGCTTGTGCTCCCATCAATGAATGTTCCATCAGCAAAGATTACCTAACAAAGTGCAAGGGACTTTCAAGTATGAGAGCTTTCTAGGAATACTCTGGTGTACAAATCAAATTCTTTATTTTGTCTAGATAATGTAGTTATCATAGTTTCATGGAAAAATCAATTCACTACCAATAGAATGTACAAGACATCAACTCCAAAAAAGAATTCTCCAAAAAAGCTTCATAGTTTGATAGAACTATAACACGGGTGCCAAAATATGCTTTGCATATGACATGATACAGACATCCAAAATGACTGTCATCCTATGTAATAGTTAGGGTCACCTTCTTTTGTTAAAGAGAGGTGCTGTTGCAACCGAAGAAAGCTTTAGTGTAGCAACAATTCAAAAGAGAATGATGAATTGTTGATTGCAATGATGTAGTCCAAAAATTAAATTTGCTGAGAGCAATCCCTAGATTAGATGGCACCCACTGATTGACAAGGAAAGGTACGGTAAATTTCTGGATAACCACTGATGATAACTATTTGTTCATAATTAAAGAGTTCAGACCTCAGAAGCATAACCCGGTGTGACTCCTGCAACCGGTTTAGTGAATGAAGCTACTGGAGAACTTCTCTGGACAGCTTCGCAGAAAGCAAGAAGTCGTTCCCGAGTACCAAGCTGCACTGCCTGAAATAAATAGAGTATCAAAAGCCAAATCCGCATGTCATATTCAGTCTGCAAAAACATGATTATTTTGCACTACCACGTTGAAGATTCAATAGTGGAAAAGTGATTTTCCTGTAATGCCTAACAGGGCCATGAGGAACTCAACAAAATGATAATTCTTAAACCAAACTCTACATCACCATAATTCCTAGAACTACACCCACGAAAAGTGTATGAAGGTGTATGTGGCACGGCACATACACCATGATTATAAACCAAACAAAAAGTGATTCAGAGAGATACAAAAATCAACACTCAAGTTTCCAGCTATAATCAGCCAAGACCTGACAAACCTGAACAACATCATGGCGAGTAGCACGAGGAAGTGGCTGCACCTGATAACCTCTTGATGCCATTACTTCAGCTACAAGATAAGTTCCCTTTTAAAAAAGAACAGAGCCAGTAAATGCCTTGGAGATGAGGACTCAAATTTTATTCATTCAACCAAAAAGTTGTGATCAATGGTGAAGCAAAGAATGTCCAAACAAAATCAAATACCTTGATTGCCTCACCAACCATCTGAGGCGAAAGGAACAATCCCTGGAAAAAGGCACGCATAATATCACCAGGGTTGACCCACAATCAACTCCAAGCCCAGGTGCAGAGAGACGAGCAGCTGCAGCAGTCACCAATTTGTTTGTGCCAGCAACATATCCACCACATGGTGCAATGGTTCCCCCTGGGTTTTTTATTAAACTACCAGCAATCAAATCGGCACCCTGCAACCCAATTCAATGGCATGTTCTTCACTTGTCTCTAGGGAGGGCAACACAGACAACTTAGAAAAGAACCAAGTCACATACCACCATTGGAGGTTCAATTCCTTCAACAAATTCACCATAGCAATTATCCACCATCACCAGGCAGTTAGGATTTTGGTCCTGTAAATGTCACATAAATGTCAACAAAATAAGACTCAAAACAGGTCCAGAGTTGCAAGAAAAGTTCTACTTCATGCTCAAACAATAAGTCTGTGTCAATGTTGATCCAGGCATAGACAGCAATCCATTCTATAATTTTTTTTTACAGTACCTTCCATGAGAAAGTGATCCCACAACATAAAGTGTAATGTTGTAATTGAGAAATTTAGGCTCTTTCCATTAGCATTCTTCTTTCTCCTTTCAAAGCTGAACAATTTAAGTGCACCTACACATCAATTTAGTCTAATCTAATTTACTTCACACTGACAAACAATGGCAAATAAGGTTAATCATGATGCAACCTACTAAATCAAGATTCCAAACCCAGCTCAATCCATGCTCAAATTGATAAATTTTTCTCTTCAGCATCTCATGCACCTGTCAATCCTACCTTTATCATCCTTATTGCCCTGCCTATGTCCTTGACACTTAAGCTCCTACGCCATGAATAACCACAAGACCTCTGTATCAATGCACATTTTGTATGAGATTCCACAGCTCTGGAAAGTGAATTCCAGTCAAGTCCACCGTCCTCAGCAAGCTGGTTTATGCCAATAAAGAGAAAGTCATTACCAAAAGTAGGAATAGCTTAAGTTGAAGTCCTAAATTGTTGTAACATACTGGAACTTCCCGATACTTCACTCCAAAATCTTTCAACGAACCCAGGCCATGAGAATCCCTCTTGCCAATAACTTCCTCTAGAGTATCATATGGAGCCCCAGCAACTGCCAAAAGCTGACAATCAAGTAAGTGCAGACCTTACTTTCTCGAATTTACTCTGCACTCACAGCGAAGGATACTCAATCAAGTTAAACACAATTGTCAATGATATGATGTAGAGCTAACCTCATCCCCCGGTCTCAGAATGGCAAAGAGAGCACAAGTAATAGCATGAGTGCCTGAAAAGAACTGTATCAAAGGGCACATGCTTAGCCAGTTAACCAAGTGAAGCAATTATACTTCCACGTAAGTATAAGCAGTTTTTTTCAACCTGAGAGCGTACTATTGCTGATTCAGCCCCAAAGATTTCTGCAAAAGCCTGGTCAAGTGCTTCTCTTCCACCTGCTTCCTCATGACCATAGCCAGTGCAACCACCAAAGTGCTGATGACAAACATGAAAGGACGCAAATCAGGAGGTACAAGACTAGAAGAGATGATCTAGAATACTATTCATCTTCTTGCATCAGTTGTCTGAGTATTATGTATAGAGAGAGAGAAAGCAAGGAAACATGATATGAATTCCATTGTACTAGAATATTCCTCAACAAGTGCCAGTGTAAAGATACAGTAGTATTTCCTTTTTATGCATAGCCTCAATTAGAAAACTGCTGACCATCTCTAAACTAGACATCGAAAGTTAATTCCTAAAACAGCCATCAAAAGTTAATTCCTAAGTCCATTGAATACTTATTTGTGATTCCCAACCGTACATATAATATGTTCAAGTTGACATAATGTTCATGCAAAGAAGCTCAGCTGTGAGCATGGCTATGTGACTTAATCTACAGTCTACCCCAAAAACCATGGAAAAAATCCACTTTCACCTCATGTTAAGTTTGATCATTATTAAATTACCGACCTTTAACTCCACATCCGTAGCTAACCAAAAAAAAAAAAAGTCACTTCCTTACATGGGATCCAATTCGAGCATTCTGAAAGGCTTTCAGTACACGGGCTGTGTTATGTGCCACCATCACATCTACGGATCTGAATTCAGAGTACAATGAATCCACTGCTTTCGAAACCTGTGTTGCCCAGGGGGTTAATAAACGGGGGAAAAGAAGACAAATTTAGGCACTTGGCATTCCAAAATGAAGATTTCAAGCTGCAAATAATTTGGGCTCCTTCCAAGCACTAAGACCCCGCTCTCATTTTTCACAGCTGACCTGGGCTACCATCATGGATTTATGAATGGACAAAGCATCTCTTGTTTTTTCATCTTTTGTCTCTATGCCTCAGCAACTTAAAAAGATTTCGAGCTGAACTCATTCCTAACCTCTCAGTGTGATACAATACATTTTCGCTTAGTTCCCGACTTGGTTTTTGTCCTCCTCTAGGATCTGACAAGTCATCATTCGATTTAACAGCCGGAGGTCAATAAGCCGTAAGTGCAGTGCTTTACAGCAATGTAATCAAAGTCAAGTTCTAACCAACACAGTTCAACACTCGAACTCGACCCGCCGTAAAATGCCAAGGCCCAATATTCGCCGCAAGGCACGATCTACCAACCTCGAGCTTGAACCGACTCAGCTCTATTATGAAGCATCGAGTCTACAGACATTAGCCCAAGTCACGCCCCGACCTCGAGCCTGCGTAAAGATCACACGACCGACAGCGACACGTCTAAAAGATCAAATGCTCCAACACTTTGAGCTCGAACTCTGGAGCCAAGCATTCAATTCCTCCATCCCTCGACACCAACTAATCCTCCACTTCACAAGAAACGAAATTGGCGAAGACCCAACACCCACTTTCCACCCCCAACCTCGATGGCAAACAGAACGCGCCACGAACCGGCACGAAACGATGGATTACAGCAGCACCACAGGCGAAAAAGATGGAACCTTTGGGTCGAATTTCTCGGTGCGTTACCTCGGGAACGAATGGGTGGTGGTGAATGGGAATCGAGACATGAGAGCTCGAACGAGCTGCGACCGCGTTGCTTGGTGGGTGCAGAGCGCAAGCGGAAGGCGCGAAGGATAAGGCCCGCATCTTCTTCTCCCCGAATCAAGAACGTGTCCGTTCGCAGCTACAGACCGTCTGTCGATAGTGGTTCTTGTGTGCTCCCGCCCGGCAGATTTTTCAGCAGTTCAGGGAGTAAAAATAACCCAATATTTTCATGCTTGTAATTTGGTCGAATTCAAAACAGATTGATAATTAAATTTTGACTGGCAATTCTTTTAGCATGTAATATATTGGTAAGTTACCGATAATTTTAGGAAAGTTTCAATGGTTATTTAATATGTAACATGCCGATTATTTACTGTTATATATTTTTTGAAAGTATCAACCGCTGTTTTGATTCTTTTCAATTGCCAAATAATTATATAAATTGCTAATATCTACTTGACTTATCAATGATCAAATTTATTCAATATTTCAAATTACTAGTTTTTATAAGAAATTATCAACTATTATTTGAACCTATTTATCAATTTTATTTGATTTTTTTAAAGATTATCAGTTGTTTCGAAAACTTACCAATATTTATTTGCTACACTCTTATAGCAAATTATCAACCATTAACTCGATTGAGTAACCATGTAGTACTGTCTTGATAAGTCATTATCTGGTTTTTTTTTTTTTTTGTCGGTCCTACGCTAATTCTAGTCATTATCGGTTTTTTTTTTTTTTTTTTTTGTCGGTCTTACGCTAATTCTACTCTAACACTCGCATTTCTCGGACTTTTTGAGTTAACCATATGTCATTATCACCACGTTTTTGAGAGATTAGCTTATTCATAATTTTAACAAATAATGGTGGTGAACTCTTAAAAAATTTGGTAAATCTCGGAACAATCAAATAAAAAGTGGTCGGTGGATTTAAATATGAGACATGGTTTTCTATAAAACAAAAAAATGCAAGCAAAAACTGGCGTTTGGTAAACTAGTTCGAGAATAAAAAATGAACGAAAAGCGTTTGGTAAATTTGTATTCTTTTTTTATTTCGAAATCACCACGTTTTGTAATAATTTACAAATATATAATTAGAGATTAGCGCATTCGTAATTTTAACAAATAGATGGTGGTGAACTCTTAAAAAAATTTGGTAAATCTCGGAACAATCAAATAAAAAGTGGTCGGTGGATTTGAATATGAGTACATGGTTTTCTATAAAACAAAAAATTTAACGCATTAGTAAGTTACACAAGCAAAGGTCAATAACTTATTAAAATAGTTGCCAACATAAAACAATCGAACAACTGTTGGTACTTTTTGTTAAGTTACAAGCATGTTATCAACCAAACAAGTTGTTGGTCAAAATTTTATTACCGATCAAATTTGACAATTACCGACCTTTTCACATTGTCGCAACATTTTACCTTTATGGAATAGTAGAATCCTCGTTGAGTACTTAATTGATGTTTGGGATGCGTTTGATAACGTTTTGTTCTATGGAACAATTTTTTTTTAGAAATAAATTTTTTTGTTTCTATTCCCATGAAAGAAATGCGTTTATACGATCCGATATTATTTTATGATTTAGAATTTCTTTTAATTTATTCATAATTTTATTACTTTTTTTTATTCTTTTTCTTCTCCTTCCTCCAGTCGGTTATCGGTTGACGATCGGCTAGAGAGAATGGCCGGCAAGGTCGGCCTTAAGGGAGGTTTGTTGACCACCAACGAGGTCACCCCGAGCCTCACAACTAGCCTCGCCCTGGCTGGGCAAGGCAACCTCACTTGACCACTAGCAAGATCGAGCTTTGTTGTGGCTAGGTGAGTACCCGATATTATTTTATGATTTAGAATTTCTTCTAATTTATTAATGATTTGTTTACTTTTTCTTTTTTTCTTTTTTCTTTTTTTTTCCTTCTCCTTCCTCCGGTCGGTCGTCGTAGAGAAGGAATGGCAAGGTCAACCTCGGGGGAGGTTCGCCGACCACTGATGAGGTCACCCCTAGCCTTGCCATAACTGGACAAGGCTCAGCCAACCTCGCCTTGGCTGGGCAAGGTGACCTTGCCTGACCACTAGCAAGGTTGAGCCTTGCCGTGGCTGAGCAAGTCTTGGCCTCGCTTGGCCACCACAAGGTTGGCCTTGCTTGATCTACGCGAGGTCATCGGGCCTTCGGCACCGGCTGGTTGCTAGTCGACGCCGAGGCTAACAACCGGCTAGGGGAAGAAGGGAGGAAGAGAAAGAAAAAAAGGAAAAGCAAGAAAAATAAAAAAAAAAAAAAAAACTTGATTCTTGATTCTCGTTTCTTGAATTGTTTCTCAAGAAGAAAGTAACTTTTTTGTTTTTATTCCCGATTTGTTCCCGGGAACAAAAAACTTACCAAACGCGTCTCTATTCCATTTCTACTCCTCAAAACGAAAAGACAGAAACACTTATTACGGGAGTGTTCCAAACGCACCCTTAGACATATCTACTTGTCAAACTTCAAGTTGATCTATATCACGTCATCTGCGTTGCGTACCTCACGATGCAAGTTCCCGTTGTTTCTTATTACCGAAACAAACTCCAACATTGCTAGCATCGTCTATACTACTAAACATCTTGCTAGTCCCCACAAACCGAAATGAACCCAAATTGCTCTTTTTCAATTGATGAGGTAATGTATTATTTACCATCACAACATTTCAAATTTACCTACAGATACCCTTATTACCTAGAGATTGGTCGTACGTATGCTTCATAAAGCATCATTTAATGCATTATGCAGAAATAACTAAGAATGGACTGTACCGTTTCCATTTTGTCATCTTAAGATCGCAAAGATGACGGGCAGGCGGGCAAGACTCGACTAGCAATTCCCTAATCGATATAAGAACTAAGGAAGAACGTCTTGATCTAATAGGAAATCCTTTCTTGAGGTATGATATATTTAAAGCAACGACTCCCTGACAAAATACATGTATGAAGTAGAGCATTTAAAAGTCGCCGGATCTTTTATCAAACACACCATCTCAGAGCTACCAGGTGCAAATGCACATCAAAATGTCCGTGACCTTGACACTGGCATTGTCATCAATTTTGCTTGTTGAGTGGTTCATGCCCTAAACCACTAGCATTTACAGAACACATCCAATCTTCACACACAACGAAAGTATCAATCACCCCCAACTTGCCTCTTCCAGGAATCTTCCACGATCAATTCGTCTACTCCCCAATCCTCATAACTGCAAAACCATATAATAGATATAATGGAAATAAGCAGGAGGTATATTGCATTGGCAAACTCAAACACATCATATTTGTGGCAATGGAGGAGGATTGACAATGAAGCTCACCTTCCATCGGGGAGATAGCGACGGATGGTGAATGGTATTTTCCTCTCTCGGAGCTCTTTCATGGCAATCTGCAAATAGTAAAATATCCGTGGTTAAGTAATCACTGAATAAGGCACTTTACATGTTCTACAAACTAGGAGAAAACTTGGGGTACAGTCAATACCTCCAGTGGATCAGTTTCGCCCTCTAACTCAACCATGACAGGCGCATTCATGCTGTTCAATCAAAATAAATTTTGGTAAACCCAGAACTAACCAGTAGCTTATAATACCAAGGTCTCTAACACAAACCTGATCTGCAGAGCACGAGTACCCAGAATTCTGGCACGCTCATATTTCGTCATAAACTTTGATGTCTTACGAGGTCGCTCTACAGGTTCTTCTTCTTTTTCTTCACCATCAAGAGCATCAGGAACATCCTCATTGTTATTGTTTTCTAAATCCTCCTCGACACCTTCCTGTGTGTGGAGAATTCATCAAAACTGTCAGTCAATTCGTCAATGATCAAACATTTAAGGAAAGAATGTGAAAGGTTGGACCCTCACTTCAATCTCAGGCTCTGGCGGTTCATCTTCATACCTGCATAGCAAAATTCATGAGCATCTACAAAGAACTACAAAATGCCCAAATCAGCATACTGTTTCCTCTGGAAAACTTATGCAACTACAAAATGGCTGTAGTTACCGAACCACAAATGCTCGTGTCCCCAAAAAAACCAAGAAAAGAATTCTCAAGAAAATAACAGATTGAGAAATCACCAGACTCCAATGAAGCCGTGCCGACATGGGAATGAGAGATACAGCACAGAGACTACGAAATTAAGCATGGCAACTTGCAAATCATATAACAGAACCAAAACCACAGTAAAAGCATAATTCAGGTGAATTAGCATTCAACGCCAGTTTTCCCTACCCATTGATCACAGACCAAAAGAGAAAATCCAGTAAACCCTACAAGGAGCTCTAAAAAAACTCTCGAGCGACTACTGGAACTAAGAATTACACGTATCTGCTCTCGGTTCATCCAGCGCATGAATCCACGCCCAAAAGTGAATCCTACTGCTCAAACGAGCAAGAAAACCAAACAAATTTATAATCCACAACATTCCACGACAAGTCGCACCGACGGACATGCTACGGCCAACGAAAATCAGCAGCAGGTGCCCGAAGGAGGTAAGAAAGCCAGCTCGGCCATCTAAAGGTCGGTCCTTTAAGACGCGAATGACCATCACATCGAACCTAACACACGTTTGGACCACGACGCACAGAAATTGAGAGAGAGAGAGAGAACCCCATGTCGACTTCATTGTAGTCGTCGTCCGCCATTGCGATCAGCCGGCGAGCTCCGCGCTGGAGGAGGAAGGGCGAATCGGGGGGGAAGGGGCTAGAGCTAAAACCCTAATTTGATCGGAGTTTCGGTTCCGATTGATTCTGGAAAACCGACCGCTTCTCAGCAATTTATTTCACTTGAAATCAAGAAAGAAAACCCAATAAATGGGCCGCGCTTCTCGTATCGGGCTCGGATCAAAGCCCAACCCATTGATATTCATTTGTTGATAATTATTCTATTTCTGTTCCAAAACTATTTTTCTATTCCAAAAATTTTTCTAGAACAAAAATCCGTTTAATAAAATGATTTCATTTTTTTATTTATAGAATATATTTTTACTCCAGAAACAAGTTTGGAATAGAATTCACTTCTCTAATTCCGAAACAAAAATAAGAAATAAAAACTCTTATTATTATTCATCTTTGCTACTAGTTGGTCACCATCCACTGTACACCCAATTGCCCTCCATTGATCGCCATCCGCCATCCGCTGCCATCACCAATCACCATATGCCAATCGTCGGTCACTATCTATCATCCTCCATTTATCAACAACCATCCCCCATTGCCACCTGTCGTTGTCGCCATCCGCCGGTCGCCCAAAAAGGAGAAATTTTCTACCGTTATGAAATGAATTTCTATTATGGGAATAGAAATTTTGTATCGTTATAAAATACATATTTTTCCTTAGAAACTCATTTAAGAATAGAAATAGAATAATCTATTTTTCTTTAAAAAATCAATTTCTGACCAGAATGATTATCATTAACGCCCTAAATGTACTATTATTTCTTAGGTTGATACCACCGAAAAACCTAAACCAGTGCATCTGTCACAAATTTACCTCCAAAGTAATTTTTTGACCAAAAAAAAAAAAAAAAAATCCTAAACTGGTACATCGATAACAATTTTATCTTCAGGTAATTTTCTTTTTTTTTTAGATCAAAATTTAATTTTAGGTAAATTTATCATAAGTGTACTTGTTTGAGGTTCTTTGTGGCATGTACCCTATTTCTGAATAAGGATATTTATTGGGATAAGTGTACTAGAAGTCGTAAAACTAATCACAAAAATGCAATCAAGTCATGAAAACTTGTCAAATTGATCTAACCAAATCATTTTGTTAATTGCGATTTTTGAAATTTTTAGAACTCAATTGCACTTTCATGATAATATTTAAAATGTGATTGCACTTTTTTAAGTTTTAGGACTCAATTACACTTTTCAAGACAAATAGTATAGTTATATTGATTTTTATTAGATCCGCTTTCAATGTAAAATAAGGGAAAATTTCTACTAAAATTATATTTTTTATCCATGTAAATCACCTAATATTGAATGTCCTCGTATGAAAGCCTTATGTCTAATAATTGAATTCCGTTACCTTTCCAAGTTATCTAATAGGAAACTAAGAGAATCACATTATTTATGTGAATATTTTTTGGGATAACTGAATGAAGGAGGACGTACTACATTGCTATTTGACTGGTAAAAAGATATGAAACACAATTAGATTTGAAGTATATTTATTTGAATATGACGCAGCATGCGTTTATACATGTTATAATATGTTTCGCTCTACGAGAACGAGTATATCTGTCATAATTCCAATAAATGTGTATCGAGATTTTATTGATAATCTTGCAATAATGATGTTGGATTCTTTCTGATTTTCCACGAGATTTTTTGCAATTGAAGGATCAGATATTAACGTCAATAGAATCTAGCAAGATATCAAAAATTTTAATTATTTTTCCCTTTTCGTTTTGTATTTTGAGCTATATAAACCCTCTCCTTTGCTTGTCCTTTTAAACATCAAGATCATATCCTTCATATTCGGGCAGATATGTCCACACGGTCGTCTTAGTTATCACACATTTTTCGTCCATGTCTCTTATCGTATGAGTATAGACAAATGTGCTTAATATACATTGTTGAAGATAAATTCCTAAGGATGCCGTCAAGGATGGAGACTTTGATTACCGAGGAAGGGAATGATCTGAGCTGCGTTGCCACTGATCTTGATCATCTAATGAGGAATTCAAGGAACCCGGCTTGAGGGGGACGCCAATCGACACATTGTTTCATTATCTAATGGTTTGCCTTCATTTTTCTCAGGATAATGTGTCGAATTTTATTATAGCTGGTGGATTTCAGAATTCATAGAATGTGAAATTCACTAATCAAGAATTTGCCATCGAATCTGAGGTCGGTTTTGCTACACCATACAAGTAGATGAGAAAATCAGACATTTAGCATTAAAAATGGTACATATGACTCCATCAAGATCTGAAGTGATCCAAACTTTTGGGCCCTTTGGCGAAATAGGAATATGAGGTCCTTATTTGTCCATACTAGAAAGATGAAGATTATACAATGAGGATACGATTATGTACCATTATTTTATTCGAAATTATCATAGTAGATGTTTGGGATCCATTAATACATCGATGGGCAGATAGCAATCGTCTTTTCGAGGTGCTGTCTTTTTTGGCTTTCGGCATGACAAAGCCTTTCAATTCCTCCTCGAGATCTTTATCCACCGCCCCGATCTACGCTGAGCTTGCACCAGTCAGACGACAGCTTTTGCCGGGGCACGGTGCAAGTCAGTTGCCAAGTCAGTTGCCGGACGAGAAAGCTACAAGCATTATGACAGACCCACGGAAGAGCCATCAGGGCTTCACGAAGGGAAAGAGAAAGCTGCAAGCTTTAAAAAAGAGCCATAAAGACTTCAAGATGGGTTCTTTTTCCTTCAATGGACTATTTTGTTTTCTTTCTTACTGATGTGTAGGTTGTCATGTCTTCTTTATTAAAGGTTATTATCCGCATTTGCGAGCTTCAATTCTCATGTAACGAAATGAAGTCATGAGCAGTAAATCCAATTATAAGTACGAAATCAAAAATGCGAAAGCGTTCTCAGTAAGAAGTTCTCCCTTTCAATTTTTACTTGTGCTGTGATTCTAAGATTCCAAAGTTTATATTATTCTTGTGGTTCCAACAACAAATCGGATAACGCTAAACAGATCAAATGAGTCAATTCTTTAAGTTTTGCGTTTGATTCAGAAATGTGGTCATTCCTTCAAACTGCTTATTCTTGGATTTGTCATAGGACCAGGGGACAAAGTTGGCGGAGGCGGTGCAATTAGAGATGGGTTTCGAATGTTGATAACTCCGGACAATCTATTCCAATTGTTCATCCGGCACATAATTCCACATGCAAAAGCGAATTCTACTTTACGTACAAGCAAGAAACCAAACAGAATTATAATCTACAACATTCAATGGACTCAATGGTCTATCCATGATGGTTTTTATTTATGTGTTGATGGGCCTAAGTGGGCCCATCCGCCCATGTTGGGCCTAAAAGGCTGGCCCGCAAGATAAGGGCCCATGGAGG
The DNA here is from genome assembly GCA_014182715.1 of Eucalyptus cloeziana. Taxonomy (NCBI): domain Eukaryota; kingdom Viridiplantae; phylum Streptophyta; class Magnoliopsida; order Myrtales; family Myrtaceae; genus Eucalyptus; species Eucalyptus cloeziana. The sequence continues at coordinate 2,576,294 of CM024641.1, read as the reverse complement.
AATGGTTGCGATGTGAAAGGCTACGTTGTTTAGAATGAGGAGTTGTGTCTTTTGGGGGAATGTTTTACGTTGAAGAGTTACGTTCAGTTAAAGATGTAAGAGAGAAAAGAAAAAGGGAATGTACCCCTTCAACCAACGTACGTTGTTTTTTGTCTCTCTCTCCCTCTAAGAAACGTAAGAGAACAGTACCCTCAAAACGTCTTTTTTCTCCCCCTAATAGTGACAGCACGCTCCTCGGTAAAACGGGATCAGGTTGGGATTCTTCCTCGTCATTTTAGGGGTTCGATTGAGTGTCGAATCCGGTTTAGGGAATCTATTATTCCCAACAATCTATACTTGTTTAGACGACGACGCACAAAAGTTGAGAGATAGAGAGAGGAGGAAACCAGCCGGCCAACTGTCGACATCTTTGAAATGCGAACGATGATCATATCGAGCTTAAATTGAAAGAGAGCGCGCGACATGCATCTCACAAGTCATGTTTAGATGACGACACACAAAAGTTGAGAGATAGAGAGAGGACGAGAGAGAACCCCATGCCAACATCATTGCAGTCATTGTGGATTGGGAAAAATTTAGTCTAAACATTTTTTAAACTTTTGATTGGACAAATTTAGTCATACACATTCAGTCCATCCGGCTAATTTAAGCCAGAAATTATTGATATGGCTGCCGGCGGTCTTATGTGGCGTCATCACCATGTGGACAAATTTTATAATTTTTTATTATATCAAAATTTTAGATTTTTTAATTTTTTTTTACTTTTTTTTCTTTTCTTTTTTTTTTTCTCCTTAGCCCTTGGTCGGCGAGGTTGTGGGCCGGCCGACCATCGCCAGCCACGGGCTGGTCGGGTGAGGGGCGCCGCGCCCTTGCCGGCCATTAGTGAGGGCCGCCATGCCCTCGCCGAACACAAGCGAGGGCCGAAACCCTCGCCCATTGGCCGGCAAGGGCCTCTAGGCCCTTGTCGGCCACATGCGGGGCGGCGGCCCTCGTTCGTGGCGCGGGCGTCGTGCCCTCGCCTAGATCTAGGAGAGGGCCGCCGCGACCTCACTTGTGGCTGGCGAGGGTTTCAGCCCTCGTCTGGATCTGGGTAGGGGTTGACGCCCTCGCTTGTGGCTGGCGAGGGCACAGGGCCCCTAGCCCTAACCAGCCCATGGCCGGCGATGGTCACCGGTCGGTGACCTCGCCGGCCAAGGGCTAAGGAGAAAAGAAAAAGAAAAAGAAAATAATTTTAAAAATTTGAAAAAAAATATAAAATTTGTCAACGTGGTGCCACATAAGACCGCCGGCGGCCAAATTAGCAATTTCCAACTTAAATTAGTCGGATGGACTGAATTGGTACCAATATGAAAAGGTTTATGACTAAATTAGTCCAATTGAAAAGTTTATGATTGACTTGGTACCAATATAAAATGTTTATGACTGTTTTGGTACTTTTTCCTCCGCCATTGCGATTAGCCAACAAACTCCGAGCATGTGGAGGAAAGCGAATCGGGGGAAAGGGGTTACAACTAAGGGTCCATTTGTTTCATGAAATATAGGCCATTTCCGGAAAATATTTTCCTAAAAGTCATTTTCCAGGAAAATGATAATATTTTCCGGTGTTCAGTTAAAACCTGAAAACGTTTTAGAAAATATTTTCCGATGTTTGGTAAGGAAAATATTTTCTAGGACTTTATCACTTAGGCATACATCACTTATCGACCTATAAATCCATCAAATATGAACTTGCCTTTAAATCTGGGCAAACTTGCTTCATATATTTGTTCCCTCATTGTTACCAAACGCTCATCTACTCTAAAAAATGTTCATATGGATTCTAAAAAGAAGCAAATGATAAAAGAAGCAAAGCATGCACAAGCCTAATGAGAATCTTTTAGTTGAGTGACCTGTTCTCTCCCTACGTCTTTTGTGTTCCAATAAACAAAAGAAAAAATAAGCAAAGCATGTAGAGCCCTTTGCTTGAGCAATGTATAACTGCAGGATAGAGTAAATAAAGAAAAGGATAAGCAAGAGTGCAGAGCACGAGCTTGAGATCGACGAGCTCGAGGTTCGCAACAGCGACCAACAACTAACCAAGAAAGAAAAAGATGGGAAACAAAAAAAAAAAAAAAAAGAAATAGAAAAGAAATAGAAAGAAAAAGAAAATTAAAAATAATTCGAATTAAAAAGAAAAAAAATTAAAAAATAATTCAAAAAAAAAAAAGAAGAAGAAGAAATGGGAGGAGGAAGTAAGGATTTGTAGATGTGTGAGATAAGATAAATCAAGAGAGGAAAAAGTAGAAAACATTTTCCCCTAATTTAGAAAAAAAATTTCCTTTCATGGAAAACATTTTTCCCAAGGAATTTATTTTCCGTGAAACGAACGTCAGAAAATCCGGAAAATGTTTTCTTGGAAATTATTTTCCGCGAAACGAACGAAACCTAAAAGGTATGTTTATTTCATAAAAAACGTAACCTTTTTGGAAAATGTTTTCCGCAAATCATTTTCCTAGAAAATGGTTAGTTTTCCTTTGTTTGGTAATACGTGATTGAAAGTATTTTCTAGTGTTTTGATCGCATTTGAAAAATGATTGAATGACATTTGACCTAACAATTGACAATAATGTGCCTCTTACTTTCAAATTAGTTTGTTGAGTTCATGTTATTGTATAAACGGATTTTTCTCAATCGGTTTCGTAAATCTAGAAGTTGAATTTGCAAAATAAAAAAGAAACCTGAATTCATACACGTATTTTCTTTTCCTGAAAATGAACATGATTTCCGGTTACAAGAGCAAGTCAAAACGATCTCATTAATCGCTTCAATACATTTGGCTCTCTTCAAATGGATTCACCGTGATATTAATTAATTTGACAAAAATTAATGAAAGAAAAATTCGTTATAAATGTATTAGTTTAGAGGTTCTTTGTGATAACAAATTTAATTTTTAAAATTTTAATTTATAATAAATTTATAATAATTATATCGATTTGAGATTTTTATATATAATATCATATTAGTTTGTATTTTTTCCTGATATTAAGTAGGAAGTAAAGGAAGCGAAAAGAAAGAAAAAGGAGAAAGGAGGAAAACATCACCATCTGTCCTTTCCCCATTTCCTGCAAAAAGCTCTCTTCCTCCGCATTGGACAAAACTCTCTCTCTCTCTCTCTCTCTTCCAACGACAATCGCCCAATCCGTATTGCCCCCATCGACCCATCGATCTAGAGCTCTGATCGCCGTCTCATCGGGATCGATTTCGCAAGGCTTTTGTTGGTATGGCGGTGATTGTTAGGCGCGTTTGGCTGTCTGAGTAGCTCTTTGGAAGGTTGGTTGTGGTTGGGTTCTGATGGTTACGCCATGCTCGGTTATTGAATGTGGAGGTTTGGGTTCTGCATGTTAATGATGCGCGATGTTCTCATTCTAAATGTAGTAGCAAAGAAGATGAGCATCGGTGAAGAAGAGCCGAAGAAGAAGGGCGAGCCAAAAAGTGAAGGGAGAGTGAACAGTGTACCTCAGAAAAAATGAAAGAACCTAGAATCGTGTTGAGTGTCATTGAAGAAGAAGAGCCAGACCTTCAATGATGAAGAAGAAGATCTAGACCTTCAATGGCGAAGAAGATGCGCGTCCTTGAAGAAGAGCCGAAGAAGAAAGATGAGCTAAAGAGCGAAAGGAGAGAGCGGCATACCTTAGAAAATTTTGGAGAGGAAAAGTGAAAGGTCGGAGAGAAAAAGATGAAAAGGGAAAGTGATTTCACCTTATGAGACGGGGGAATTTGTTTTTCTAAAATAATACATAATATTTGTGTTAACCATAAAGTATTTTCTATTGACCAAATATTTTTTAGAGAACCAAAAGGCTGAAAATCCGGAAAATAGTTTATGGTAAAATTCCTTCAGTGAAACTAACACACCCAAAGATTATAAACCCTTTCCTTTGCTTGTCCTTTCAAACATCAAGATCCTATTTCTTCATCTTTGATTCTTTGGGTCGAATATGTCAATGCAATCATCTTGGTTATCACACATAGTTCATCTGCATCTTGTCATCGTATGAATGTAGACAATTATGCTTAATATACGTTGTAAATCACCTAATAATGGAATTTCGTCATATGGAAGCCCCATATTAATAATCGAATTCCACCACCTTTTCAAGTTATCTAACGAGAAGACTAGAGAAAATCACATCATTTACACGAACACTTTCTAAGGTAACTAAATGAAAAGGGACACATTGCATTGTTATTTGACTACATATGAAATACAATCAGAATTGAAGTGTATTTATACGTAAATAACGCGGCACGTGATATACATGTGCATAATCAATTTCGCTCCACGAGAATCTTGCAATAATGATGTTGGACTCTTTTAGATTTTCCACGAGATTTTTTTGCAATTGAAGGATAAGATATTAAGGTTAACAGTATCTAGCGAGATTTATTTTTTAAATTAATTTTCCTTTTTCATTTTGTGTTTTAGATTATATAAACCCTCTCCTTTGCTTGTCCTTTCAAACATCAATGTCCTACTTCTTCATACTCGGCTCAATATGTCAATGTGGATGTCTTGGTTAATGTCTTGGTTATGGCACATTTTTTTTTGTCCGTTTCTTGTTATCGTGTGAGTGTGGACAAATGTGCTTGATATATGTTGTTGAAGGTAAATTCCTTAAAATCTGGTCGGAGATGGAGGCTATGACAACCAAGCAAGGGAACGACCTAGGCCGCCACTCCAGTATTCTTGATTGTCTACTGAATAGTGAATATTGAATTATCCAAGATTTCGAAGCACCCGTTATCAGGAAGACACCAACTGACACATTGTTGTACCATCTAATAGTTTTCCTTCATTTTTCTTGGGATAATATGCTAGATTTTATTACAGCGGATGGACTTTGAAGTACAAAACGTGAAATTCACCAGCCAAGGACGATGGACCGCATTCGACATGTACTATATTCCAGCATGAAAATCTTGCTGTACCATACTAGTAGATGACAAAATCAGACCTTCCACATTAAGAATCATACACACAACTGCAACGATGTTTGTCAATGCAATCTAGACTTCGGGCAATATTAGGCTCTTAATTGTCCGTATTAATAATGTATGGGATGAAGAGTATACGATTGAGGATACTGATGGGTATACATCATTATCATTATTTTATTTTTGAAATTATTGTAATAGACGTATGGGATTCAGTAATACATCAGCGGTTGTTTTCCTGAGTGTTGTCTTGTTCGGCTTTTGGCACGACAAAGCAACACCACGAGCACTCGAAAATATACTGAAATGTGTCATTGGAACTGCCATCTTTGCAAGCCAGTCGACTCAAAAGTCGATTTCGTAGAGCACATTCCTCAAGTTGCACTATTCCAGCCTCTTTGCTATGATACTATATTCGTCAAGAACGCATTGAATAAGAGGTCAGTCAATTGATACAAAAGGATCAGATTTAATTGATACTAAAGAATCAGATTTCATCTGAAGGTTTTGAATGTTTAGATCTAGAGCAACTCTAAGGGCAAAAGCTTTCGCCACGGCAACAGAAGCTTTGTTGATTTCAATATGCGTCGATCTCGTACCAATCAAACGACGGCTTTTGTTGGGCAACGTCGCAAAGCTTTGCTAATACCAATCTGCGTCGAGCTTGTGTGGATCAGACGAGGGCTTTTGTTGGGCAATGTTGTAGGTGTTAGAAAAATGTAAGACTACGTTTGGTCGTCCGGATTTCTAATCGAAATCTTTGGATTTTTTTATATCCCATCAATTGTTTGGTGAATTGCAGTATTAAAGTCGAATATATTCAAATGAACTTAAATGTTCATAAACGGAGATGGTGAAAATCTCTCGTAACACTATTCCTTAATTTATTTTTCCTCTTTTTTATATTATTTTCTTTATTATTTCTTTTTTCCCCTTTCATCATTCTTTAATAAAATTTTATCAAATAGTAAACTGTACATACCTAAATATATAATAAATATAAATATTTAATTTATAAATTGAATGTTTATTATAAGGTAAAATTAAAGTTGAATATATAAATTAAAATAAGATTAATTTTAAAAATAATTTTTTAAAATTTTAATTTATTAAATTAGAATTCAAATATTATTATATTAAAATATAATTTCAATTTTGTTAATTTAATAAGCTTGTCATTCAAGAAAAATAACTTTTCTATTATGGACGTTATAAATTCTATCCATCTTTATTCCATATTCCCTATGTGATAATTTTATCTTGCCCTTATCCCTCTTATATCTGATTTTATTCTATCTCGAGCGAGCACCAAACGTACGATATGATAAATCATATCCTATTCCGAATTTTATCCCTACTACTAAACGCAGCCTAATTGATTATTAATGAGATTAAGCAAGTCAATTGTTGGAGGAGAAAGCTGCAGGCATTAAAGAAGAGCAATAAAGGTTTTCCAAATGGCTTCTTTTTCTTCGCCAAATGAATCTGTTTTGTTTTCTTTCTGAAGGATGTATAGGTCGTTATGTCTTTCTTATTAAAGGTTATCATTGGCATTTGTGAGCTTCAATTTCTATGTAAAGGAAAGAAGTAATGAGTCATAAATTAAGCTATAAGCATGAAGCTAATAAATAAAAAAAAAAACATTCTCAATAAGTTCTCCCTCTAATTTCTATTTGTGCTCTTATTCTAAATTTACAGAGTTTATATTATTCTTTTAGTTCCATAGCAGGTGTGGGTGTCATCCCCTCATCTTGGTTTCTCTTTGACTGCTAGCCATTCCATGGAGTTGAAAAAGTCACATGAGTCAAACTCTTAAGTTTTGCATTTGTTTCATAAACATAGTCGTTTCTTTGACCCGCATATTCTCGCATCTGGTTTAGGATCATGGGGCAAAGTTGGTTGAAGTTCTAAGAGATCGAAATCGAGAGAGGACAAGGGAGATTCGATGGTTGAAGCTGGGGAGCTGTTAAAGAAGAAAGAATTGTCAACTCAAATACTATATTTGGATCGATGTAAGTTTAAAAGGAAAAAATGACCCTAAAAGTATCAAAACTTTTCGAATAATCATTGGATATCGCTTTCAAGAAAAAGGTGACCACTAAATTCCACTAATTTAATATTTTTACGATTGACGTGACTCATTGCAAATCGAGTCAACATGGATTATTTTGAGGACAAAGTCTATGTATGTCATTTGCCCCGAACTGGCGAATCGGGGCTCAATTCTTTTCCTTCTTTAGACGCTAAATTTCCTCGTGTTCTTCAACTGGGGCAAAATTAGGTGCTGAAATTTGCAATGGAGAGCGGAGCAAGACGAACATCGCCAAAGTAAGCATGTTTCAGTTAAAAAAATCAGGCGAACGAGAGCTGCGAAGAAAAACATAGTTACCAGAACCAATTAACTATGCTTCTTCGGAAGGAGATGAAGACGCAGGCGGAGAAGATGAAGATGAAGATGAAGATGATGAAACATTGAAGATGCGGCACGAAAGAGGGACCTCGGTGAAGATTTTCGCTTTGGTCGCGACTCGGGTGATGAAAGCCAGTGAAAGAAGTTTGTGAAACCTCAGTGGAATTTGGAGATGCATTGGACATGGGTGGATGGTGGAAAGCTTACACCCAACGTCTTCTCTCTCTGGCTTTCTGCGCTTTTTCTTTGTTTCTGCTTGCTCTGCTCAGGAACGAGACCAATCTGTGCAATTCAACACGTCCATGTCCCACGCCATGGAAGCAAGTATTGGCTCTGCTGGGAAATTAGCAACACAACAACATTCCACCCCTCCCCCCAAGATGAAGCGGGGTCGTTTTCATCGGCCCGGCCCTCTTGTTCTTTACCCACATTGGAAATGAATTTTTCTCGGGAAAGTCACGTGGAATTGAAATTTCAGGAATCACCAAAAATATTAAGTGATTGCCTTTTCATTTAAGTGATTTTTTGAAAAATTAGCACTGAAGTAAATGCCATACTCTTGACTAGGGATGATCGGTTCTCGATCTCGTTTGGTCCCACTCGAGAAAGGGACATTGGACCAAGACTGGAATCGGGGACTGGATTGATTCGGTTTCTAGGCGATCCAATGGATACGGGACATGTGAGAAGGGAGAGAGAGGAAAGAAAGACTCGTGAGATAAGATAGTCGAGGGAGAGACAAGAGCGAGACACATGACAAAGGAAGAAAAAGAAATTTGAGTAAGAAATAAAAAAAAAAAAAAATAGATATCATCCGTTCGATTGATACTAGAAAATTGACCTATAATATGAATAAGGGAAAACCAAAATAAAATTTCTACTAAGTATATTTATCTCACATGCATACGACTCTTCCGACCATAGAATAAAAATTGCTTATTAACCATCAAATCCCTTTCCAATTTTCGACTCATATCGTCGAAAATTTTACAATAGTAAAAATCGACCTATGATATAAATTGAGGATCAGATTGAAAATTGTCACTTTTAATTTTATGGAATTGGGAACCTGATGAATGCTTTTGGAAACCGTATAGAATCGTCCGGCTTGGTCCGGCCTGGTCCGGTCCACCCCTATGTCTGGCGTTCTTTTTCCCCCTGAAAAAAAGGGCAAGGGGAGGGAACCTTGTCGTATGTATGCTGGGGGGTGGGGGGGTTTCCAGTTTTAAACTTCAAATAAATAAATGAAGGAAGAAACTTCCCCTTTTTGGGTTCCGATCGCTTCTGCGGAAACGCTAGTTTCCTCTCTCTCCACCGCGCACGCGCGTGCGTGATCGAAACATCGTACGAAAGCCCCTGTCGTGTCCCTCCCCCTCTCTCTCTCCTTCTCTCTCCTGTCCTCTGTTCGACTGCAAAGCCTCGAAGCAAACACCCGCCCACGCACGACCACCGGTTTTGATCCTGTGTGCTTCCCACTATAAGATCACCAGCACCACCCAGCGCCACCGGCACGGGCATCGATGAAACCAAACTCAAATTTCCAAATTCCTCTCTCTCTCTCTCTCTCTCCTCTCCCTCCCTCTCTCTCTGGGCGCTTGTCAAAAATCCCTCCAAAATTCTCCCGCCCCGCCCACTGTAACCCATAATGCCCGATTCTTTATTTTAATTCTTTCTTGTTTGCGCCAATAATCGCGACCCTGTTCAGTTCTTGGGACGTATAAGAACCCCCGCGAGCAAAGTTTCGTTCTTGGAGGACGAGTGTTGTTGGGTTCCCTTTCGATAGAGCAATGGGGAAGAAGCTCCGGAGAGCGAAGCAGCAGAACGGGATTGCGTCGGAGGTCGGCGAGGATCGCGGGGTGTCCTCGAGGACCCGGAGCGGGGGCCGGAGAGCGGTGGCGACCGAAGCGAGAGTGAAATCTCCCGCCGATGGCGAGGGCGAGGAGCTCAGGTTCCCCAAGAAGTGCCGCGCGAAGCATCGGGATGAGAATGTACGTTCTTTGGGTCGTGGGTTTCGAGTGTTGATGATGTTCTGGTTCTCTCTTTGCTTGGGTGGGATCTTATATTTGCGGATCCTCGGTTTCAAGATTGTATATTTGGAAGCTGTGCTTGTTCCTGGGTTGAATTGATGTGTTTTTTGGGTGGTTTTTTGGAATGAGAGGTTCTTGACCGAGTCCTTTTAGGTATTGCTTCATCAATGTCTCCACATTAGATGAGTTTCTTGAACGATATCTGAGCTTTCTGCTAGTTTCTGGATTATTACCTTCGAAATGGTTTTTTTTAGAAGGTAAAAAGTACGGCATGATCCTTGCCATCTTGGTTACTTGAGGATGAATTGATTCTCAAGTTGGTTTTTGGTGGCGTCGAACTTTTGCTGAATAAGTGTGGTTGTTAGCTACTTCAGAATGTAGTAGTTTGAAGATCGTGTTTTCTGTGGTTTGGGCTTTATTTTAGGGGAATGCGGTGGAATCTACAATGTGTCATCAGTGCCAGCGGAACGATAAGGGAAGGGTAGTTCGCTGTACGAAATGCAAGACCAAGAGATATTGCATCCCCTGCGTAAAAACTTGGTAACTTCTCCTTTAGCTTTTGTTCTCTGTGTGTATGGTTGATTAGAGTTTGGGTTATTGGTAGGTTTCTTGTTCACCCTCTGTTTGTTCAAGAATATATATCGCATTTTTAACTGGATTGGAAGTCGAAGGGAGTATGATGTCATTTATGTTTCCAATTTCTCTTGATGTGTACTACTGAGTCCTGAATCATCTGATAATAAGCAGTTTATAGGATACAGCAAGAACGCTTAATGAGATATTTCATAAGAATGCACGCGTTATACCTCTTCTTGTGTTTTTTTAATGGGCTGGCTGCATTATATGTCTGTGACACTTTTGTTTTGTATGCTGATGGGTTCTGTTTGTTGGACCAATCACTGATGTTTGTCAATAAGCCCTTTCTGTTCATGTCGAGTGATTTGAGAAGAATTACATCCCTGGTGCACGCAAGTGCATGCACAGAGGACGTCTTGTTGCGCTGCAGATTAGTATCACTTATAAACCTTGATTGATGCTAGTAACTAGTTTTGATGCTAAACAATGCATAAACCGCAATATCAAAGAAAGTCTACTGGTTAAATTGTTCTTTGCTCGAGTAGGAAGGTGCTCCCACCCCTTTTCGTTTTTCATCAGAACACCGAAGAGTCTTTTAAATTGCTGGAGGATCTGTTTGTCACGATCCTCGTTGTTTTGTTATGTGGTCAGTGCTCAGGCATGCTGAGAAATTTTCATGGTCATATGTAATCCACTTTTTAGCAATTTTTTTTTTGCAGTCATGATCCCTTGACTCACTACTGGTATTCAAATGCAGGTATCCTCAATTAACAGAGGAGGCCATTGCTGAGGCGTGCCCATTTTGTCTTGGCAACTGCAATTGTAAAGCATGCTTGCGCCTGGATGGGTCACTGAAAGTCAGTCACCCGATCTTTTCCTCTTCATTGATAAGTATATCTCTTGCTGGCTTTGACTTAGGTCGTCTGTGCTTTCTATCAGAAAATGCTTGATGCTGAACTAACCTATGGCGATGATGAAATGTTGCGACACAATGCATATATTTTGCGACTGCTTCTTCCAGTCCTGCAGGATGAGAATCAAGAGCAAACATTGGAGAAAAAATTGGAGGCAAAACTTCAAGGTCAGCTTTTTATTTGTCAGCACAAAGTAACTTACTCCTGATGTTAAGTGTCAATGGTGGATGAGGCTGTTCATCTTGGAATTGTTTTTTGGTGATTGTTTTTTGTGTGCTCGATGTACAAATTCCATAAAAGAAATAGTCATGAACTACTTCATTATTTGTCTCGTAAGTACGAAATTTTTTTGTTTATGTGTGGTTAACAGAAGGATGCCTGTTAATAGTACTTTGTTTTGTGAAGAATACTGTGTCATGGATAGCGATTGGCTTTATTTTGTGACAGGTTTATCCTTATCAGAGCTAAAGGTTCAGAAAGCAGATGTTGACGAAGATGAGCGTGTATACTGGTATGGGGAGTTCGCCATTCTTTTGTATTTCAGTTAGCTAAGTATACAGCAGAGTTGACTTTATCACAATGCCTGCAGCGACAACTGCAGAACCTCTATATTTGATTTTCACCGGAGCTGTCCAAACTGTTCGTATGACCTCTGTCTCAATTGTTGCCGTGAAATCCGCAAGGGTCACCTCCAGGGAGGTGAAAAGGAAGTGGTCACAGAATACATTAATTATGGATTTGGCTATTTGCATGGTGGTAAGCCTCGCCGTCAAAGTCTAGAAGAGAAGGTAGAGGTTAATGTTGATGTAGCTACCTCAGATGACAATGCAAAGTCAGCATCGGAATGGAAAGCAAAAGATGATGGAAGCATAGGTTGCCCCCCAGAAATTATGGGTGGTTGTGGAAATGGCTTGCTCGAATTGAGGTGCATATTTCTTGAAAATCCGCTCTCAGATTTGGTTGAAAAAGCTGAGAAATTAGTCCAAGGATATGATTACTTGGAGATTCAAGAGGATCCTGGACATCGATGCTCTTGTTTCACATCAGATGGCATTATTGACCTTGCCAGTGATAAGTTGAGAAAAGCAGCCTCTCGTGAGGATTCCCATGATAATTATTTGTTTTGCCCAATGGCTAAGGACATCCGATCTGAAGATTTAAAGCATTTCCAGTCCCACTGGACCAAAGGCGAACCCATTATTGTAGGCAATGTTCTTGAAACTGCATCTGGTTTGAGTTGGGAGCCAATGGTCATGTGGCGCGCATTTCGTCAGATTAACAATGCGAAACATGGTCAACACTTGGATGTTACTGCAATTGATTGCTTAGACTGGAGTCTGGTTAGTTCACTGTACGACCTTAGGTTGCTTTATCACAGTGAACCTAAACATGCCAATGGTCTACCTCTCTTGTACTTCTTGTAGTAACCTGAATCTGATATTTCTTGATCTTCTGCTCAATTTCATGTGCCTACAAGCTGCTTCTCTGCTCATGCAGTTTCATGAAATTTTTAAGAAACTCTCTGGTGAAAAATCAGAAAATCAGGAACAGGGGATTGGTCCAGGGTGGCCCTCCCTTACCAAGATCCAAGAGGTTTTGTCTGATTAGACAAATTGAAACTTTATTCGATCATGGGAACATTTATGATTTTAGATTGTTTATGATAGGCAGTTATGATTTGTAATGTTAGTTTATGAATAATAAGACAGTAATTTTTCAGTTAATAGCCTGAAAATGAAACCACTTTTAGACTTCCCATCCCCCTCTGGAGTAATGCTATGTAATTAGTACTATACTTTCTGCATTTGTTTCCCATTGATACACACACACACACACACACACACATATAGAGGCTGATAGAAGGCATGATAGTGGGTGCAACTCAAATTACCTTTGGAATGAAATTTCTTGGATAATCTGGTGATTTTTTATATTAGCTTCCTCATGGTGGTCATATTTCTCGGGTTGATGATCCTGCAGGTGGATATAAACATTCACCAATTTTTCAAGGGATATTCAGAGGGCCGATTTGACATTAAATCATGGCCTCAGATACTAAAGTTGAAGGACTGGCCACCAAAAAATGCATTTGAGGACCGATTGCCACGCCATGGGGCCGAGTTTATGACTGCGTTGCCTTTCAAAGAATATACGCATCCTCGCCATGGAATTCTTAATGTTGCTGTGAAGTTGCCCAGTAACATCTTGAAGCCAGACCTTGGACCGAAGACATACATTGCTTATGGAGTTCACCCAGAGTTGGGGCGTGGCGATTCTGTTACAAAGCTTCATTGCGACATGTCTGATGCTGTATGTTCACTATTCTAACGATACTCTTAAATCAATGCAATCATTTTCCTCTTTATGGCATTACTGCTTAGTTGTGCCTGTGTCTGATTCATGGTTTGGTCTTATGGACATTACTCATTGACAACTTTTAGTATAAACGGACCAGTCCCGCTACACTTTGGTTAGGATATTTTACTGCCTGAAACCAAGTACTAGACTAAACATGATTAAGGAAGCTGAGCAAAACATGCCTCTTCAGTCTGGTTTGCTTTGTTCAGTTCAGGATTTCTTTATTTTTCTCCTTCTGCTCTTGCTTGGTGTATTGCTTCCTGCCAGGCTGTAAAAAAGAAATTGATGGGTTTCTCTTCTTTATACATGCAACGTCTAAGCTTTTCTCGTTAAATTATTCTAAAGTGAATCTAAGTTTAGTATCCATGACCTAGAATCGTCAATTGTGCATTCTGTCGCCATAGAAAGTCACATTCTCAATTCATTAGCATTTCTCTACATGAAACATTTTACGTTTTAGCTGCTTTTTTTGTCCTTTTTTTTTAATGACAATTTTTGGCTCTCTTGTTCACACACTGCTTTGACTGTAGTGACATTGCCTCTAGTGTCATTATTCATTTGCATTAATTGTATGTTTCTCTGGGTGATGCTAATTTTGTGAGGACCCTGCATCTGAATGTGTCTCTTAGTTGTGGAGTGAAGCATCGTGGTGTTTCTTGCTTGTTAAACTTTTCAGTCTTTCTTTTGTTCTCACTTTATTTTCCAATATCACAACTTCATCTTTTCTCAGCTTCACTTTATTGTCGCAGCCACAACTAGAGTCTTCACCTTCATTTCAATTATCGACTGCCTTGGAATAGGGGAAAATTCTTGATCAATGTTTTATTGTCATTCATTGAAGATTTATCTTATGTTTCCCCTTTTGTGTTGTTTACTCTTCTATTTTGATATTCTTGTGTTAGATTGAATAATTCAGATGTCAATTTTCAGGTAAATATCCTTACACATACGGCAGAGGTGGTTCTCACTCCTGATCAGCTTCGTTGTGTTAACAAGTTGAAGCGAAAGCATCTTGCACAGGATAAAAGAGAGCTGTACTCTGATTCTAATGTGGGGAAACAGGGTGAGGAGAGAAAGCTTTCATCAACATGTGAGACTGAAGAAGCGGATGTAATGTTAAAGAATGGCTGCGTTTGTACATTGCCTGGAGATACTGACCAGCTTGTTTGTGACGTTAATGGTCTAAAGAGTGATTCAAATGACAATAAGATGGATTTATCAGGGGACCTGGAAGGAAAAAGTGAGTCCACTTCAACATTAGAAGAGAAATCTGTTTGCAATCCCACTGAAGCGGGTGAGACAAATGGCACAACGAAAAGAGGTAATCCAGGCAGAAAAAGGAAGAGGAGAAAGCATTCTGGTGGAGTAAAGTCGAGTAAACTCAAAGTTGAGATGGATGACCAGGAAGATCTGACTGATGAGGAATTACTGGGTTCTGCAGATAACATGAGCGAGAGTAATGAAATTAACCTGGATTCAGCATTGGAGAGGATAGAACAAACAGAGGGAGGTGCACTTTGGGATATTTTTAGGCGACAAGATGTTCCAAAGTTGCAGGAATATCTTATGAAGCATTTTAAGGAGTTTAGACACATCCATTGCAACCCTCTGAGCCAGGTAATGCTTGTATTGGAAACAGAAGCCCGCGTGTTTTGGCTACTGAAAGTATTAAAGTATTGGTGCACATGAGTGCTTCTGTCCTCTATCGACATCTGAATTTTAACCTTGGATCAACAGTCTTTGAGTCTTTTCTGACTTAAAGTTGTTTGAATAAACTAGATGCCATTCTTTGAGATGTTGAGAATCCTCCCTCTGTTTTTCTAAAAGAATGTGATCTGAAATAATTTGTCTCGATGTTATAAGTGAAAGAAAATAGCTAGAAAATTTGAAGACAAGTAACTAGTCAGCAGTTTGTGTAGTTTTCGCAAAATATCATCTGATTTGCTTTTGTATGTTCCCGTTGTACTATGGATCGGAAAATAAATTGGAGTTGAGTTGATTGGAGTTGTCTAATTTTGTGAGATTGGATCTCACCCGAGCTCATTTCATCAGAATGGGCTGTAATGTGTGATAGATAACCATGTTTCTCCACTGCAGGTTGTCCATCCAATTCATGATCAGACAATGTACTTGACTTCACAGCACAAGAGGAAGCTCAAGGAAGAATATGGTTAGTTGGTCGTGTGTTTCATCTGAAGGAGGTGCAACATGCATGGCAACTTCATATAGAGTAATCATTAATCAAGAATGGAAACTGAAACAGAGATAACGAGAAATGTGTGTGCGGGGGGAGACTATTTGATTCTACTGTCCATACCCATGATGGGCTGGGCTATCATTAGCCCCCTGATGAATCTGCCAATGATCTTTCACAACTCCCATCTATCCAATACAATATTTAGAGCTAAAAAGGGTTGTTAAGAACACTGCCCCATTTATATGATCCAACTTTTAAAGTTGGAAAGGGTTATTAAGTAGTAGATCACTACCTATCTCAGAACCCTTCCAATGTTGCATTTGTCCATATCCTCCTCCTCCCTATCATTCCTGGCTCACTCCATTCATTTTATTGATCCAGCAGCTATGATTTTCATTGCTCTTGACTTTATTCCTGTATAAATAACGCAGGAATTGAGCCCTGGACATTCATTCAAAAACTTGGAGATGCTGTTTTCATTCCTGCTGGCTGCCCCCATCAAGTTAGAAATTTGAAGGTAAATAATGCATCGAAATGGAGATTTCTATATTTAAAGTTTGCAATTTATTTTGAAAATAAATGAGTTGGGAAGCTTAATGTTACTGATCTAAAGGTAATGCATGTAAGTGGATTTCATTTTTAAAGTGCATCTAGATGATGTGTAGGACCTTAAAGACAAGTACGATGTTTAGAACCAAAAATTAATCTTGACTTAAATCTTATATTATTAATGGGATCTAATCTAACCCATTTCAACTTGATTTTGATTTGTCGCAACTATCATGAGAATATGATCCACTTGTAAGTGAGGGTATAAGCAAACTTGTTGGTTTGTTGCAGTTTAGTTTGTAACATCTCACTACCCCTTCTTGGATTTAATACCAACTAAGCGTACACTAATCAATTGCTTGCTTCATAAGTGGCTTATGCGCGCCTGATTCCTGAATGTACTGCATAGATAGGTATCATTCCCGTTGACTAGTCAGTTCCATAAACTGGGTTGGTTGACTTGTCACCTATCCCTTTTCATTAGTTTTTACTGTGGACTGGTGTCACTGATTTTGAGAGATGGCATATATCTTACTTTTCTTTCACATATGGAACTCACATGACCTTGGGACTTTGAAAATGTATAATTGATTGCTGAATTGTGGCAAGTAGTAGAAGATTGGTTGGAAGTAGTGCACACACTACAATTGCAAGAAATTATGAAAGCCTTTATGGAGATTCTGAAGGCAAGCACAAACCCTTGGACTTGCCGAAAGATAGTTATAAGGGTGAAGATTTTGATGTGGATGAAAGTCATTTCCATGATGATGGGTTTGTTTGTAATGCAGGAATAGGTGGATTGACAGATGTGTTGGTGCTGGTCTTATGGCTAATAGTGTGCATACTAAGACTTGTTTATAATATTAGTATAGTTATATGATATGGCAAATTGCAGATGGATGTTTTAACAAGTAGCTCATATTCAATAGTTAATAAAAGTTTGCTACATTACTTAGCATACTTTTTTATTTTTATTAATCGAAGTATATCTCAATCTTAATAATGGAGGAATCCAGATTGAAGTTACAAACTTCTTGAGTAAAAGGCATGTCGGTGATTATTTAAATTGGTAAGCAACTATTGAAACTTATTTGAGTAAACATCTATGGCCAAAGATAGAAAGGTGTTTGTTAAGCTGTGTTGAAAACTTGAAAGTAGTTGTGTTTATATTGTGAATATTTTAACAAGTAGGTCATATTTTACACTTACTAAAAGATTGCCACATCACTTAGCATACTTTTTTTTTTTTTTTTTAATTAATTGAAGTATATCTCAATCTTAATAAGGAAGGATTCAAGATTGAAGCTGCGAATTGCCTTGCATAAAGAATGTTGATGACTATTTAGATTGGTGAGCGATTGTTGAGACCCATTTTGAATAAAAATCTATGGCCAAAGATGGAGAGGTGTTTGTTAAGCTGAAGTTGAAAACTTGAAAGTGGTTGTGCTTCACTCGTGGAAGAGTTGAGGAGCAGCAACCCCTTTGAGAAAAGCTAAGATCAGTTCATGGGAGGCCATGGAGACCGACCATGTAAGCAATTCTTACTGGCTGATTATACCATGGCATTATAAAAGAAGTTTCATCATTTGACACAGAAACATTATAGATGAGGAATGTGCTTTTGAATATAATAACCTATCCATTCAAGTTGGGTTAGGTGAGACCGACAACCAGATGACCTCTCTTTATTGGTGTGGTTTGAACAAGTCTATCCGAGATGAGATGGAAGTGGTTTGTGTGCATAGTCTTCATGAGGCTTGAGAATATGCTCTAATGGTGGAGAGGATGGTTCAGCGCCATGGGCCAATAAGGCGATTATCGGATTGAAGCAATGAAGTTGGAATGCAGAGAACTCCATGTCCAGGGTTTAGAAAACTGGGTTAAATTGAATGAATAATTTGCAGTAAGTAATAGAACTAAAGATTGCTAATAATGAGGTTAAGGGCCAATCATAATAACAGAGCAATCTTGAAATCTCAGCCCTTAACTTTATTAATGATCTCTTAATCAATGCTATGAACATCATTAATCGTCATATGTCAGCCACATGATTCTAATGCTCCCTTTGGGAGGGGAGAGAAAGTGGAAGGAATCAAGATTTGGATGGAAATTTTGAGATGTTTTTGAAATTTTGTTGTGAAAATGAGAAGTTGGGTGTCTAAATTCTGCCCCCCTCCCCCCAAAAAAAAATCTTTAGTGTCCCAAATGGAGCAAAAAAGCATATCCAGAATATTGGAGTTCAATAAAGAGATAAAAAAAATCTATAATATAAATTAAAAATAAATAATAGCAATTGCCTTATTAAAGTTTTCAGCTTGTTTAATGCTCCCACATCAAGCATATGCTAACATTTACCACAGCATTGGAATTGTGTTTGTCCTCTTCTTCGATTAGGGATGTGGTGCCCTCATTGCTGTTTGTGCAAGTGGGCTGGTTTGACTTAAAAATTAATTTGAACTGCCTTTGTCAGTATCGTTCTAGGCTGGTTTTAGGAGAACCTGCTTGGTTTCCCATTCTCAAGATGCAAAATTGAGTATTACTGGTTTCATTCCTGCTTCCTAGGTAGCAATTGCTGGTCATACTCAGCAACCATCCAAATTGGGCTGATTCTTGGGTAAACCAGCTTTGATAAGTTCTATATACATAATTTACTTGATAAATTCAATATGAAACCTGGTACCACTTAACCAAGGGAAGTTCTCATGTTTAAATGACTTAGTTTTAGGTTATATGATAAATTTACGACTCTTGTAAATAAAAATGAACTTGGCCTACTAGTCCTGGAATTAGCAGGTTTAGAACAATTGGTTTTAAAATTGGCTTGTTCGGCTGTTGGTTCTTAAATAGGAACAGGAAGCAGGAGCAGCTGGTAAGACACGAACTGATCACCCTTCTGGTATTGGTTTCCCAGTACAGTCTTCCAATTTTGTACGACAGTGTATTCTCATGTTTAGTTTTCTTTACAACCTCCATAAACTCTGTTTGGTGCTTTCTGGCTTTTGTGCTCTCATTTTTTTTTTAGTGACCTATGGCCTTTATTTCTTAGGTGCAATTCAGTGTGTACTATCTCTGAAACTACAACAATTTGTTTTCTATTTATAGTTTCTGTCAGATGCATCTCATGCGTTGATCATGCTTTCTATCTTGTACAAGTCTGCTGATTGCGTTCTAACGTCTTTTTGTAGTCATGCATCAAAGTTGCGCTCGACTTTGTCTCACCTGAAAATGTAAAGGAGTGCCTTCGACTGACAGAAGAGTTTCGTGTACTTCCTGCAAATCACCGGGCCAAGGAAGATAAGTTGGAGGTATTAATTCTGTGGACTTTGTTTATTCTGTGCATTCGTACACATTTGGGCGTGTGCGTACAAAATTTGGAGGTATTGATTCTATGCAATTGTGCGCGCGTGCGAGCACACACAATCTCACGTATTAATTGCTTTTTTACGGAGCATTGTGATAAAAACATTTATGGGCACTTGCTTTTTTCCCTTGTTTTGGCTGCGCATGGTCCTAATTTTTTTCCCTAGTTTATCACCTCAGTTAGTTTCAAGTACAATTAGTACTCTCTTTGGGCACCTTCTATGAATGAATGACATTTATTCTGAGATAGTCAGTGTCCCTCCATCTACCGTTACTAATCATAGTTTCTGAGCTATTTAACAATCACGTGTAAATCGTCTTTGTACATGATACTGTTAAATATAGGAGATGAAGCAAATCTCTCGCTTTTCTGAATTGAGTACTTAGATTGCAATTTAAACATTTTTGCAAAATTTGTTTCCCATGTATAGGTGAAGAAAATGGCTGTTTATGGATTGCAAAGGGTTGTGAAAGATCTGGAAGCACTTTCCAGGTAAGTGGATACATCTGACTGGAAAACCTGCTTTTCTAGTCCTTAGTTTCTTTTTATTCTCCAATTAGTTTCTTTTTTATTCTCTAATGGCGAATCTTTTTGGGGACTGGACGCATCGATCTCAAGCCTATAAAACTGAAGACTATCTGTGTACTTGCTTCTGATTGATTGATTACCAATTTTAGCTCCTTTTGTTTTGCTGCAGTTGAGTACTGGATGTAGAAAAATAATTTACTGAATCGATGATTCAAAGAATATAATATGTTTGTTACAGTGAAGAGCATGCTCTGTTAAGCTATAAGCTTACTCTACATGTCAAAGCACCAACTCAGCAAGATCAAGTGCTTTTTGTAGGGTTTGTGAAGCTTGTACTAGAAAATGAGAGCTATTAGACTTCCAAACTTCTTTGATCAGAGACTTGGCAATACATTTAAATGGGTTTTCCTTGATGAACATTTGCAGAGGAAAAGTCACTGTAAACTTACTGGACCAATGCATTTTACTTAATAATTTAAAGATTGCACGTGACATTAGCAACTGGCTTTAAAAGAAAGCACTAGGCTGAAATGATCAGAGCATTGTTTGACTTAGTGAAGATGTACCTGGGTATTGGCTGCTTTTAACAGTTCGTGTAGTTCTATTTTTTGATTTCATACTCTTCTAGGGAGATAGTTTCTCTACTGTTTTAATTTTCCTACAATTGACAAAAACAAATAAAATTACCATGAAAAATCAGGAGAATTACTCGCGAAATTCACTTTTTATGGAATTTATTCATAGATGAAACTGTCAAAAGTCTTGCGTTCCACTATATATGTGTTTTGTAACCAACTTGATGGTAGGATTGGCAGTGTGTGATGCCAACCTGTGACCTATTTTATTCTATTTTTTTTTCTTCTTTTTTTTGTGTGTATATTTTGTAATGATCTCATGTCCATTAAGGCAGTTTCAACTTCTGTCTTTCGACTGAATCGTTCACTAAATTTGTAGGATGGGCAGTGTGTGATGCCAACCTGCCACCTATTCTATTCCTTTTTTGTATATTTTGTAATTATCACATGTCCATTAGGGCGGTTTCAACTTCTGTTTTTGGACGTTCGCTAGGTTCTTTCTTCTTTCTATTCTTCTACCGGTAGAATTTTGCTCCTTTTCTCCTCACCACCCCTCTCTTTTCTATCTTGTTAAATAACAATGCAGGAAAGTTGAAGTGGAGGAAGGTCGTCAAAATGGAAACGGGTCTTGATGCAGTTCTTTTTGGGTTGCATTGTTATTAGTGCCAGATAGGTTTCTTTTGCGGAGGCATGCACCAGCGAAGCCTTTCATGTTTGGGATGATCCTTGCCGATTGATTGATAACAGCTCAGTTTTGTCCTTTTGATTTTAGTATTACTAGGCAGGCAAGGACTTTTGGGGGAGGAAGTTGAGAGTGTCATGTAATGTAAAACTTTTTTTTTTCTTTTATGCGTTTTCTCTGCTTACCACGTCGACCATGCAATGTTGTATAATTCTAAGCTGGCATTTTGGGTATGACAATTGTAAGCCGTGTTGTATAATTTTGCACCTAACTGAATCTCCTGTAGTTGAGGTATAATTCGGCTGATATAATTCTAATCGGTGGCAATTCTCAGGCTTCAGAGCAATATAATTAGAATGAGAAGTGTCAGATGCTTTTGTTGATAGGATGTTTTGATATTGTTCCATACTTCATTCTTTCCTGGCCAACGGTGTCTCATTCGGCCCAGAAGACTCAGGTTTTCTAAAGCAGACCATGTTTATTGTTTGCCGGAAATTAACTTCTGGTTTAGAAAAAAAGGGGTTTTCTAATGCGAAATGATGGATAAACCTGGATTTTCAAGAATGTTGGTCATCATTGTATATCTAGGTAAATATGAAGCTTTGCTAGATTGGCCAGCTACATGCAAGAAACAACATAAAAGATAGAACTTTTTTCATTGTTTCTGAGCAAACTATGTTGCCTTCTGCTGCAAGTTCTTGATTCACCACTCTTGGACGATCTACTCATCTGGTGCATAAATGGGACACACGGAGTATAACTTAGCACTTGTATGGTTAAGAGCATCGCTGCCTTGGAAGAGGAAAGCTAAAAGTTTGTTCAACGACTATAAAAAGAATTTGATTTCTATTCCTTTGGAAGAATGAAATTGAAATGAGAACTTCTGTTTTCACAACCAATGAAAAAAGAAAAAAACAAAAAACAAAAATACATATTTTGAGAAACCTATGAAAAATGGAAGAAAGAACATTTCCCACATTGTCTTAAAGAATACATTTAAGAATGATTGGCTTTACATTGTCTGCAACAGAAATTGAAGAATGTCGAAAACTGGAGTGGCACCTTATGCACTGGTATCTTCTATCCATAAGAAGAATGCTTTGAGCTCTCCTGAACAAAAAAGCTTCAATATTGGAACTAATCAGACTAAGCGACACTCGAGGATCCCACAGGAGCAGCACGTATCGCTCAATATTCCATATCTAATCTGATAAATGGCCATCTCTGTACCATTTTCTTCCTGGACAATGCCTTTAAAGTTCCTGCAAAGGCAAAGCAGTTTACTCAGAACCAGGAAGCGAAATATCCAATCATGTCTATGGAGCCCAGGGTCTCTCTCTCTCTCTCTATGCGACACCACATTAACACCATGGAAAGCCAAGCTAACAAAAAATAAAAAGCACCATCTCTTAAGCACAAGCATCAACATTTGGCCAGAAATCTTAACTAGAAACTACCAACACGTAATGACTTAAAGGAACCGCAAAAGTCAACGCATCAGGCACAGCCTTTGAAATTCACTAAGTGAGAGAGAGAGAGAGAGAGAGAGAGGGGGGTGGTAAGGTGAAGTGAAGAAATTGAAGAAATTGATTAATAGGCCGGTTGGAGTGTTGGACTAATGCCTATACCTGCACGTGCAAGTTATAATGTCACCTGTGGTGGATGAGATACACAAAAGGCTCTCTAAAAGCAAAAAAAGAGTTGGGAGTGTTGGACTAATGACGATACATGCATGTGCAAGTTATAATGTCACCTGTGGTGGATGAGATACACAAAAGACTCTCTAAAAGCAACAAAAGAAGAGTCCTCTGTTTCCTGCACCAAGTTGAGGTGGATGGACGAGATTTGGACCATCAGACCAGTGCATCGTACGGGACTACCAGATGTGACAGTCAAGAACTATCCAGTCCACATGGACCCAGTGTACCCAAGTTTTCCACTTGGGAAAACCCATACCTTCGTGGTATACTTAGGGTGCATTTGTTTTACTGAAAACTTCATGATACAAGAAAATATTTTTCAAGTTTTCATTTGTTTGGTGATTTAAGAAGTGATTTTTTTTCTTGCCAAAAGGGAAAGTCATTTTCCCCCAATTTAAGCCTGTCATTTGTCGTTTTCAGTTGATGAAAAAAAATTTGGTAGATCGATTAGTTTTCCATCGTTCAAACACTGGAAAGTGGCAAAACAATTTCTGGAATATAGTTTTCTTTCAACAAACGGACCCTTGTTGAAAATTTACTAGCAGTAAGACCAACTGTTAGTCTCATTCTTAAAGCTCTCTGGCTAGCTTTACCCCAAACATCCACTTGACCAAACCCATTTTGGATTTTGAGAGACAAATATCTCAAGTATCCCAGCAAGCAAAGTCTGACAGTAAACATGAGAAGTACAAAGTGAATTTGGAAAATGAAAAAGGGAGTATCGGACCTGATTTAACCTATCTGGGTAGCAGAGGCTGTTTCTCATCAGATCCTACCAGATGACTAGCCTGGAGTAGGCAAATAAATATAGAGAAAGATTAACAGATGGATGAATTTAAGAAGGATTAAAAGCTATTAGTTCAATAAGATAAATCTCATACCTCTTCATTTGCTCCTGCTGCCATATTTATAAAGGACTCCTTAGATCTGGAAAGGAAGAAAATACATTAAACTTATACTGCCAGGGAAAGAAACTGGTATGTTTGTGCTTAAAACTCATTTCTACATGAAATATTCTAGGCTTCTGGTCAGTAATGGCAAATAATTTCTTAGATCATTTCCATCTATAAGATTCATCAACAGTAATACATAAACACAAGGTACCAACAGCATCAGGAACAATTAAATCTGCACTAGCAAGAGATAAGTCCAAATACGGGGACTAGAACCAAATCTTTATCACCCCTTTTGCAGAAGGTAAAGGAATGTAGAAAGATGAATAGATATTGGAATTACCTGTGGCTGTCCTGATGATCAACCAATTCCAGAGTCCCATTTTGTGGTGGATCTTTGACCTTTGAAAGGGGTGAAAAGAACTGAGGGAAAGATGCAGAAGCATTCTCTTAGCTGTATGATTAAATTTTTGAAATTTGATAAAACTCAAATCTGTACAAAGAAGCCAGTTTCATCCACAATTTACCTGATGCATTGATATAAACACAACGGAAATTCCTAAGACGAAGTTGACAGTTAAAGTATGACCAAAGAGTGCGGCTGAAGCTATGCCGGTGAAGATTGTGGCAACAGTTGATGAGTACTTCTTCAAAATTGTATCTATTTGCAACCAATGCAAAAATTAGGGGAAAGAGACTAATTCTATAAAAGATCTTAAAAAGCTGAGGGTGCAAGTCAGGCAAAATTTAGTAAAATAACTTGGACGTAACAGACAGATCCATTATACATAATACAATCATTTCAGAAGTTAGAGAATTCTAACTTAAGATGCGTAAAATATAATATGCAGAACAAGCAAAACAAAGTCAAACCTGCATATTTGAAAAAAAAGGAAGATAAAATTCCTTGGGCTGCATTATTAAAGATTAGAAACATGGTAGCTTTTGAATGTCCTTCCAGGATGTGAAAGCTGCCAGGACCTGCAAAGAAAAAGTAATTACTGTAAGTATTTTACAATACATCAAAAATTGATTCCCATCAAATTAATGCACTCAAGAATGTCATCCGATAAAGCGCAGAGAGCACCTCACAATCAAATAAAACAAAAAACTTACATAATGCACAAAGTTTATATACTAAACAGCTTCTTAAAAGCATGCCAATACCTTCAACAATGACAGTTCCAAGAATTCCCATAAAGTTAAATATAGCACCATATCCATATAAAAATAAATTCTGCAAGAGAAAGAAGAATTAGAAAAAGGGCATAAGATGAGATTCGCCAAGCAAGAAAAGGATAGAAAAAGTAACAAATATACTACAAAAGGGATAGCACAAATATAGCACGATGTGAACTATTTGATTGGAGATGCTTCTCCAAAATAAGCAAGAAAATCCCTAAATATGCAATGTGCGCTCATTCCTAACTTAAATTTTTGGATAAATGTGTCCACATGGTACCAGAATGCACACCAAGAATTCTGATCCTATCACTCATCTTTTTTTTTCTTTTTTCTTTTTCCTTTTTTAGATTTGGGCTTGCTATTGTCAATTTGACATGGTCACACCCATCCAATGTTTGATGTATAAAAATTTAACTTATACATAAGGGGACGTGTCAAGAAAATGGCCCTTCAAAAATCTACCATAATAGCTACTGGAGATGTTTCCACAAAACAAGAAATACACCAGATATTCATCGCGAGTCTGTTTCCTGACGTGTCAACCTTTTGCAAAAAATGTTGGTACCGCAGTACAGACCAATAATTCCAATCCTATCACTAGCTCTTTTTTTTAAGGGTTTTTCTGTTTGTGTTGGTAGATGGACTAGGACATGTTGAGGACGAGGCAGGACAAGAAATATGCTAGACATATTATGTCTTTTTCTTGACAGCCTAAACTATTAGGATAGTAGATCTCTAGCGATATCCATCTGCATATATTGCAAAATGGAGTGTAGTCTGCCAAAATAACAAGATATAGGAGCGCCACAGAATTATACATGTTGCAAATATTACCTGAAGGTATATACTTGTCTCATATTGACTCTTCAGAGCATATTCATTATATACAGAGGCGAGAGAAGGAACTGTGATCTGCAAAATAAAACATGGGCACCCCTCATGATGAAATAAATCTAGGTACCAGAGAAAATAGTCCAAAAGAGAAGCTAACAAGGAATAAGATGAAAAAGCAAAAAGAAATTGCTTACAAAAATAAATGTATAGATGTATGCACCCATTCCAACAGGAAGACCCAAAGCAGGTCCTTCGGGTTGCGAGCGTAGCTGATTAATGCTAATCCCAATGAGCAAGAGAGCTAGAGCTTCCCACTGCCAATAGACGAATATTCAATTTACATGTTCAATAGTAAAGACGGTGTATTATGCCTACAAATAGAACCTTTATTGACATTATGGCATCAACAGAATTCCCCCTCCCAACCAAAACCCTAAACTTCGTCAGAATTGCAAAGTTAAGGAAACGGAATGTCAAAGCCCAGAATGACCTGAATGATGGAGAATCTACGCTTCATTATTATTTTCAACAAAACTGCAATAACCAGAACCTGCAGGATTTGTGATAAAAACATTAAATTAGGAATAGCGCATTAATTGAACTCTGACAGCTAAAACTACTATAAAATAGAAAAACAAGATAAACAAATTATGAATCAGGGTACCTTCAAGTTGCTTAGCATTTTCACCGTTGCAGGATTAAAGTATAACTGCAGAAAAAAATTATACCAATTATTAGTTGCCAATCTATGTAGAAGCTGCAGCAACTCCAACATTAACAACAAACCAAGTCCCAAAAAGAATGAATAAGGCGAACACTATTGCTTGAAAGCCGCACAAATTTTCTAGTTGTAAGCAAGGTGTGTCATTAAATGCTATTCTATTTAAAAGGTCAAGTGCAATCATACAAACACACTAAGCATTCATCTAACATTCCTTATATATTAAGATCGTACATAGGAAAATACACATATAATTCATTATCACATATATATTACCGACGATTAAAAATCTATACAAATGTCAATCATAAAGCCCAATCAGTCATATTATGATGTTTGAGCAAACTTGTTCACTACACTTGATTTTAATAACTAGTGTCAAAACATTTGTAAAAAGAACAGCATATCATAACACAAGCCAAATGGACACTCACTTACAAACTTAAATTTTATTGCCATCATAACTGTGTGGTAGAGTCTCTTATTCTGCGCACATGGTGATCCATTCCATACTTAAAACTCCCCTCTGACCAAGTTTAAGTTGCAAAGCTACATCAAAACTTTCACGAATTTCTTGGTCATGTTCGTAAAAAATGCCTTTTGGTATCAAATCATGTCCTCATTTCCAGCATCAACTATTTCGGGGTATTGTCAAACCCATGATTATAAAGAGAATTAGGTAAGTTGGTACTCAAGGCCGTCTTAATATGTATGATGAGGGAGAGAGAACGTAGGAGTCAAGGCAAAGATCTCTTAGATCATGATAAGGGCAGAACATCACTAGGTCAAGCAGCACATAGATACGTCAACGAAGCAGAAATACCTGCATGATGAACTTCAAATAGTTATTGATGGCATAGAGAAGGGCTGGAACAGCAAGAAGCACATTGTTGCGTGCTGCCTACAAATAGATGAAAATTGTAAACAAAAATCAAGGCTGAAAAGCTAGGCCAATTGAAAGGACAGCTAAGGCTATGTTTCATTGAGGTGTATTGATCTGAATTCAACAGATCACGAGCAAATGCTTGGTTGCTGAGAAAAAAACAAGTAGAAGATAATCCTTCTTTCAAAACAGTCTTCAGCCTTCTAGACTGATATCTTTCAAGCAAGAGTATTTATCTTGTCGCTGACACCAGTCCATCACCTAGCAGGTAGACCTAATGTTAACCTGCAAGTACACTGGCGGCAGGTGACCGTAAAACTAGTTTTGCTGCCACAGACCATCAGTGGGTCAGTGTTATACCCAAATGGAAACTGCAAAGTCCCCCATCCTTCATCCCATGGGCACAATAGTCACCCATGACGATCCCCACATCCCCATTTCTTCCAGTTCCATACTCTGCAGTGGCCACACTATGCAAAGCCTATTATAGTGGAACCGGGCCTACTTAATGCCAGCTCTTTGGGCAGTAGTCATTTGAGTCTTTGTCCCACCTCTCTAGCAGTCTCAATGTGGTGCTAGCTAACCGTCTCACAACTTTTATTCATCCTTTTGTTCATTCCCTGATTAAAAATACCAGAATCTCAAAGCACAATAGCCTAGGTTTATAGAAGTAGCCACGACAAGTAGAATCTTGATCATGTGAACACAATTCTTTGTTCACTTGCAAATGTACTCATTGACAATTTTGTAAAGGCAAATGCCAGATCATGGTGCAAAAAACTGACATGATAACTTTAACAATGTGAATTTATTTTCCCATGTGATCCTCCGATTGAGCAAAAGTCTTTAACTTTAAACTAAGAATAGATAAAAACTAAGGTGGATCGAAGTATCGAAGTGATACCTGCACCAAAGTCGATATTGATAACAATGGCTTCTCTCCAACTTTTTGATGCCTTGCCTACAGAGTAAATCGAGACGGCAAGAATTTAGCATGAGATATAGAAATAAAAGGTAATTATAAAGTCTTTCAGAAAGTACCTCTATCTTCTAAACTCCCCTGCCCCTCCCCGAACACCCCAAACCCACCCACCCAACAACTCAATTCCCGACTAGCAGGTCTTTATTTATGCAACAAAATAAATGTACATTACATGCTTAGAAAAAGACAATCATTCAACATTATCAACACAACAGACAATCTTCCTTCCAGAGTCTCAAATCAATTGTAATATTATATATGAAAAGCAGGACAGCGGGAAACTTATGATGTATATTGAGTCAGGAAAGAGAAGAAAAAGAAAAGTACCTCGAACAAAAGCATAACAATTGCAAAAGTGACCTTTGCAAGCTCAGTCAGAAAATTAACGCTGATTGGGCTAAATTTGAACTTTCCATCCACCTTGGACATATATACCAAAACGGGCTGGCAGAACAGAAGTCATAAATAAGTTAGATGATCTTTGCACCTTCTGAAAGCATGGACTAAGATCCTACAAGTAGACCATCAAAAATCTAATTCCGTAGTCGACAAGAACACGAAATGGTAAAAATAGTCAACCGTTTAGAAAAGCCAATGACTCAATAGAAATCTTAAAGAATATAATGCTTGTTGTTTTTTTTTAAAACCATACAAAGTCAATGACAACTACTAAGCGAAGTCAACGATCAACTGTAATGTATGATCGATTAATACATCCAGTAAAATGTCATGTTTCTAAAATTAAACCAGAACCATGACGATATTTAAGCATTTCATGTTTCTGGGAGCACAATAGGATATATAAGCTAGTCAGATGACCGTGAATACTTCTTCCTTTGAGAACAGATGGAGAAGAGAACAAAATGCTTTTACTATTACCTCGTGCATTAATTAAAGAACATGCACTGCGCCTTTCGCTACTAATTTGTAATAATGAAGAAAAAGGTTTTCCTAATGAACCAATCAATCCTGGGAAGAAAAGCAAAAATTGATAAAAATGCAAGTAATTACCTGAAAACCAACTAAGATACAATCACCGACCACCAAGAGGGTGTTGAGGGCACGCTGCTTGGACGATACTCTGCTTCTGTGCCGGTCATAGGCCCTCGATACAGTTTTGGCGCTCGGTGACAAAAGCTTCGAGTGGCAAACACTGCATTCTATAATCCCGTTCTTCATTGATCTGCCCCTAAAATCTCACGATCTCGCCAGATGTATCTACAGATAAACTCCAAAATCAGCACAAAACCAAGTAGAGGGTTGATTCAATCTTCATCATGATAGAAGCATTACTACGAGACTTGCATTTCAGGTCAAAAACATGATCTTCATTGCCTTACTCAACGCTAGAAGCTCGCAAGACAAAAATCTGGACTCATCGCCCGAGTGCAACCAAAATCAACAGAGACGACACAATTGTAAGATCTCTCTCATTCATTATGATCAGCAACTCAATCCAATTCTCCATCGATATCAGAAACTCAAATCCGAATGCCGCCGTTACGACCAGACACCCACCAGATCTCGCCTTTAACACGACGCGACGCGAACCCACCTCATTTTTCACGAATACAGCTTAAAAAAATCCAAAATTGATGCGATCCCAATGAAACCCAGATCGCGGACCGCAGATCTCACCAGCGGGAAATCAAATTCAAGCATTCGCCCGACGAGACAGTCGTAACCGAACTGCGAACGGGAGCGAAAACGTCGCCCCTGGATCAATGGGAGCGAGCTGCGAAACGAAGACTCACCAGAACGCGCATGCCTGGGGACTGTCCTCCCCCGCCGGCGGCGAATTCACACACCGGCCAGATCGCGGCGCCCCGACCCGCCGGAATCCGGAGCTTCCCTCGAGCCGGCGACTTCGAATTCCGCTCCCGCGAGGCTCCAATCCACCCGAGCGAATGCGCTTTCGAGGAGAGGAATGTGCAGAGATCGGAGAGAAGGTGGACTCTCTCTCTCTCTCTCTCTTCTTCTTTTCTTTCTTCTGCTGCTGCTGCTGCTGCTTTGAACTCAACAGCAATGGGGGCTGCTCGTGCGCCTCGCGCGCTCGAGGGGCCCCGCGGGTCGCGGCCTGGGGAACGGTGACGGACCAATCAGGACGCGAGGGATGCTAGGACGGGCCAATGGGATTTCGCCAGCGCCGCGGGTGACGGTTGCCCCTGGGTGACGTGAGCGTCGAATCTGGGAGTTGGTGTGGGACGCCTTTTCGTGGCGCTTTCCATCGGTTTTTCTGGTTTTTTTCCTTTTTTTTGGTTTCTTTTTTGGTGAGGTCAGATGTTTCTTTCGCTTGAATTGGTCGCACCAACAAATGATTAATAAATTAAAAAAAAAAAAAAAAACACCACCTAAGCATAAACCATACAATTACGTACAACTTATGCATGTATCTACGTATTTTTTCCCATCGCATTGCTAACGAATAAGACAGCAAAAAAGGAATAATTCAAAGAATATTTTTTTAAGAACTATTGTCTACTTCACTTATAAGAATGAATGGATAGAAAATGTTTTCATCATATAAGAAAATATTTATATTGAGTTGTTGTCTGTCATGAAAGTAATATAAGCGATCTTTTCAAATAAAATATGTTTTAAATCATTCTGTTTTCACGAATAAGTGAAATCATATTTTGAAGAATACTTCATCGTTGAGCTAATGATTAAATAAGTACCGAATTTGTTATTTGATGGAGTAAAAAGACACTAAACTTAGAGAAAAGGTGAATAAATTTTCTAAAAGTGATTATTTATATAGAAGGAATGAGACGCGGAACCGACATCATGGTAAGGGATTTAATCTCCTAAAACTGATTAAAATAGCAATTAAAAGTACAATTTGGCTTTCCAAAAACAATCGATGGATTGCCAGGTCAGCAAAATGGACGAGACATGGAATGCTTGTAGAAGCACGAAATTTTCCCCAATGGCCCTAGATTGTCCACGTGGAATTTCTTTCATTGGGTGTCATTGAGGGGTTTGATTATAGGGAGCCTAGCGATTGGTACTTATCATTGCAAGACTCGGAGCCTTAAGTCCAACGTTATAGTAGGGCGTTTGGTTGCTTTGGGAAATCTTGGTGAGAGAATGCGAAATACGTTTGAGGTAAGCCCGAAAATCTTTCATTTTGGTAAGTTATAAGCGAAAAGTCTTTAGGGAAATGCAAAACTGCATTGTTTGGTAAACATATATTTGAAAAGCCCTTTGGTGTAATTAAATTAAGTTTTTTAGTCTTAATATTTTTAAAATTGCAAAAAGAAACAATGATTTAACATTTTACATTTTCATTTTGAAAGTAATGTAAAAAATACATATTAGTAAATTTATTTAAAAATTATATTAAAAGAATTTAATTATAAATTATATGCAAAACTCAACTTTTAGCCTAGGATTCTTTTAGGTTTGTTTTCAACTTTGAATAATTTTTTTTTTTTTTTTAATTACTGTAGTATTAATAATCTTCGTTAATTAATGATTATTCTAATATATTGATAAAAAGTTGGGCTATTGATTGTCAAAAGATAAAAATTATATATATATAAAAAAAAGGTGAACTTATTCGATGAATCTTTGAACCAAACAGGCCGTATGGTAAGGAATCAAGGCGTTCAAATATTTTCAATTTTAACCTTGCAACATATAAGGCCGATGACTAGTGATGACCAATGCCTCCAAGAGACGAAAGAATCGGTTACAATTGCTACATCCTTTCATAAATAAAATTAAAAAATTGAACAAGCCAGGGCAAGATCTTAGGAGAAACCGAATCATCATTGCGTCACTTACATAAGCCATGCAATCTCGCTCTTGGCAGACTAGGCAATGGCACAGGACTAGATACATTTCCAATGATTTTCTTTCACAAGGATTAAACATGCGCTTTACGAAGCGTGAGTCATGTTTCTGCCATTTTCGACATTAATGGTTCAAGACACATACAACACAAGACAAAACAGCCAAAGGAGCGGGACTAGGCAGGTCGGACATCAACTCAGGAATCCCAGTGACAAGAATGAAAGGAGTTCACCAGTGATGTATTTCTGGCACCCAATCAGAAACATTTGACTCAAACTCAACCCGATATTAGTCTATAGTTGCATAAAATAGCCAAATAATCTAACAATAAGTTCAAAATTGCTTTGCCAAACAAATTTGACACCGCAATGTCTATCCGCCTTTGTCACATCAATCACCATGAATCTTCTTGGGATGGAGATCAAGGGGCAAGTACTTCTTTTTCTTGTAAACCTCCCTCAAAGCAGCCTTTTGTTTCTGGGAAATCACAGTCAAGACTTGTGCAATCGACAGCCTCAACACCTTTCTGCAACAATTGAAGATCAGAAACCCATTAAAAAAAAGCACTAATTTCCATATGTTCAATTGGAAAAACTGCCGGGCAGGGAATTATACCCATTAAGCTACCATAACATCACAGCAATGGGTGTTTATAAGTTAGTGGCAACTCCTAAGTTTAGTATCAAATGGAATAATCAATGTGGATGCCAAACTGCGATTGATAATAGTATAATATGGGAAAGAGATTCTATGATGGAAAGACGGTAAAAAAAGAAAAAGGAAAGCATATAAAAGAATCTAGAATGCGTGCAAATTAATATTTCGATTTAGAGGTCAGGTTTCCTTGCTATGGACGAATTCAATCCATGACAGGTCTTTGGGCAAAAAGTTTAGGCGTGAACAAATGGATAATTCGTAAAGCATGACAATGGGTTTAAGCTTAATTCTATCACACATCAATGGCTGTAAATGACATTGCTATGTTTGCAGGGTAGGATGCTGAAGGGATGTTGACACTGAGGAGCACACGGAACAAGCAGGAGCGTTGCCAACTTGTAAGCTACCATAACATCACAGCAACTGATCGGCGACGTCGTCTTTCAAAGAAATCTCAGTAAGTTACTTGCAAAAAGCCAGCTCTTTGCATTTATCCACTCAAGATTCATCAACCAATTGAGCTTTTCCGAATTTCCAATGCCTTACAAAATATAACCATCCCATGCTTAAGGATGTGCAACGCCAGAAACAGCACAATCAACGAGCACTAGCAACAAGCTGCAGAAATCTAAACAGAGCAAGAACAGGACAACAAGCTGCACAATCGTAGTGCAGCCCAACCAGACAAATTCAACAGAGGCTCCCCCAAATAGCAACAAGCAACTCTGATAATGCGTCATCATCAAGGAACAAAGAAAGAAACATTTACGAGCATAAAAATCCAAGCCCAGGGTAGCAATTACAGCTTATGAGAGGGCTACAATGCAGACACTTCACAATCAACCGAAGTACCCTCGGCGCGCAACATCCAAAGGCGCAAAACGAACTCTCAAACTCACATCCGGGGCATACCTTAATAGTCTTTCCACACTCTGCGAGCAATCTGATGGCCTCCCAGATCAACAGCTTTGAACTTGATTTTCTCGATGCTCAGCTCTTCCAACGGTATTGGGTGGGCTGGTGCTGAACCAATCTCTAGAATTCCAACAACAACAATAAAAAAAAAAAAAGCAACCCCCAATCAATAACCGAGGCGAAAAACCCAAAACCCAAAACCCTGGTCGTTGATTCCCACCCCCAGCACACCCTAGAGTCACTCGCCTAAAAATGAAGTAAGAACAGCGACGTACATATTGGAGAGCTTGTTTGGGGCGCCACTGGTGACCTTGGCGACGCGGAGGAGGGCGAGCTCGACCTTGAGTTCCTTCAGCTGGGTCAGAAGGTCGGTCGCAGGACAAGGAAGCAGAGCCGTCGCCGTCGCAGGAGCAGGAAGCAGAGCCGGAGCCGTCGCCGGAGCAGGAGCAGGAAGCAGAGCCGTCGCCGATCCGTGAGAAGAGGACCTCCGATCACAGCAATGGGTGAGAGACGATCCAGATGGAGTGGTGCTCGGATTGCTCGGATCTCGGATTCGCTCGCTCGTCAAGAGGGTAGAAGATCCAGATCTCGCTCGCTCGTGCGACGAACTTCGGCCTTGATGGAGTGGTGCTCAGATTCAAATCGGGATGGAGTGGTGCGAGTTGCAGGGAGAGGAACGCTGCAGAGAGAGACGAGAAGGGAGCCGGTCGATGGAGAAAGAGAGGAAAACGTGGAAAGAGCTAAGGTTTTGTTTAGTATGGGTAAAAGTGGACTTTTTATAAAATTTTAAGGGTAAAATAGGCAATGAGGAAAAATTCATTAATCCCCTATATCAGCATGCCGAAAATGCTGAAAGCCCAAACACCCCCTAAGAATCTATACGTAAGAGGATGCATATGACTGGTTGGGTTGGCAGTCTACAAAGAGTCCTCCAAAATCAATCTCTGAGTTGTTATTTCAATCGATGGAGACCTATGAAAACCTACCCGAACTAGCTGTATAGATAAGAGCGAGAGAGAGCAGATCGCTATCCAAGATACATAGGAATTCATCCTTCTGTTTACGTCTTCTGTTCAAGCGTGACCGTGGTTCTCTCATTGTAACGAAGGCTGATAGCCCAGAAAGAATCTTGTTGAAGAACATTACCTAAAACATTATGTCCAACGCCACGGGGTAATCTTTAAGAATCAATGCCAGCAAGGTTTGAGGTGCGGGAATGAGAGTCAATGGAGACGCCGGGACGATCCCTGCTCGGAACACGTTCGACCGAATGAGATCCGTGGGGATCGATCGAGTCCATGCAAGGATTCCCCTCGCCATCCACGCATGCTCGGACAGTTTTGCAGCTGAGGTCGCAGACAGATCGGTGGGGCTGGCTTTCTAGGCCACCAACACAAACAGAAAATGTGCACCCTTTGGTCCGGATCGAACCCAGTCGCATAACGAGATTGGAAATGAGAATCAACTCAATTTCCCTTTCTTGTTGTGGTTTCGGAGCATGGAATATAGATGGAAATGAGAATCAACTTAATTTCCAATGTATGAGGAAACTCATCACAATCATTGCACGATAGGAATTATGATTGGAAAGCTGAATCGACAAGTGTGTTCAATAGGAAACAACTACATTTGGCTAATTATATCTACATATATGACAACAAAATAGGGGGTTCCTGAGTCCAGGTTTGGCTAACTTGGAAAGCACATCATGAACTAGACTACATATCCTTCAAGAGAAAACCAGACCATCAACTACGAAGCATTGCCATTTACTTCTTAAGTGAAGCATTCCCTGAAGCGTTTTATGGTAGAGACGATTGCTAGAATCGGATGTTATCAAAGGGTTACGCGACGAGGGAGCATCATTCCTATTTGCTATCACTATCGTGTAGGCCTCTATCTCATGACTTTTAGCTAACCCATTTGGTTAATGATCAAAGACGCTAATGCAAGACAATTATTCTTTTTCTTAGGTAAAGATTTGTTTTGTTTACGACGGTATTTCGAACCCTAACCACGAGTCGTTTATGGAAAATCGTTTCAATTCTCTCTCATGCGCATGATCGAGAGAGTTTGCTGTTTTGGAAAGAGTCCAGGACAATTCTCTTGAGTGATGGCCGGGCTATTGAAAATTTGGAGTAGCGAAACGCGTCATTAGCGACGAGCTGAAAGAGATGGTTCGGTTTTGATGAGTTAATGATGTTCTGCTTGGTTCACCAGTACAATCCTGGCTCAACCCATTGTTGAGGATCGATAGTGTAGCATCCATCTTTCGTTTGATCATATAATATGGAACATGAACTCGTCTCTTTATTTCGAGCAAAGAGAAAATAAATCTGAAGTCAAGGCTATCAAAACGAGAAGTGGAAACAGAGTTCGCTACCTATGAAAATCTTTCCCACTCTAAACATTAATTTGCAATAATTATTACCACGTAAATCTTCGATATCCTTAATGTTTCTAGGTGGTTTCTCTGGTAATTTCTTCTTATAGCATCCAACTTGAACCGCCAGATCCGGAAACGTCAGTGCTATCACTCGACGGGGATGAGTATGGACGTAAGTTGGAAGATCTGCTAGTTTCCGTGTTATCACTCAATTCGGATGGGAATTGAGCTAAAGCACTCCTTAGGCGGTCCACTACGCAACTCATCGAGGGCCGGTCAACAGCTCGTTCCTGAACACAATCCACAGCGAGGTTTGCCATATGTGTCAGTGCAATCCTCTCGAACGGGGCCGGAGTTGGCATGTTGCGGTCCAGAGCCAGGCCAATTTTGCCGTGAAGGATCCGTGAAACTATGTATTTCGGCATTTGGACATCTTTAAACACATCCGTCCCTTTGTATCCAGATAACAACTCAAGCAACACAATGCCATAGCCATACACATCGGTCTTAGTCGTTAGTATTCCAAACAAAATATATTCTGGATCCATATAACCAAAGGTGCCGGCCAAAGGATACTTTTTAGACCCATCTAAACCCTCAGGAAGAAGTACAGAGATTCCAAAATCCGAAACTTTGGCAGTCCAGTTTTCACCTAGCAAGATGTTTGCTGACTTAATGTCTCGGTGTACTATTCGAGGACCTGCAAATTCATGCAAGTACTCAATTCCCCTGGCGACATCCAGTGCCACCTTGATCCGTGCATTCCATGACATCAAGGTTGAGCTTCCAATAGTGTGAAGGTGTGAGGACAGCGAGTTATTGTTCATGTACTCGTAGACTAGGGCGCGCTCACTACCTCTTGCATGAAATCCAAACGACCGAATAACGTTCTTATGATTGACATGACGGAGAGTTTTGATCTCAGTGATGAACAAGTCGTTTAAATGTTCATGTTCCTTTATCCACTTGATGGCCACTTCCCGCCCATCATCCAGTTTCCCACGATACACCGTACTAGAACCGCCACTTCCAATTGCATCGCGGAAATGATTAGTTGCAAGAACCAGCTCTGCCTTTGAAAATTTTTTGAATACCTGAGAAGCAAAATTTATCAGCAAGCATTCCAGTAAATGAAGTGATGAGAAATAAAGCAGTCAAAAAGACGAGGATATACCGAATATTCCTCCAACAGCATATCACTGTCAAAACCTGCTTTGCCTTTGTTATGACATAAAACAGTTCTAACTGGTTCTTGCCCACAGAGCAACTTTATGTCATTTGAAAGATACTCGGGGCATCCGGTTAAATGTTTGTCACGAAACATTAACAGTCTAAGCCTTTCCATCTGCTTGATGGATTTTGTACCCACAGACATTGCCTCTTGAGGCTCAAGCATGTCCAATTTAATACCTTGAACTGAGTTTGTTCCCTTCAAATCCAAAGCAAACATAGAGGAGGAGTTAAACCACGAATAAAGGCAATGAAAACAAGCTAGATAAATCATAAATAGATCAAAAAACATTTACAGGATCGTCATGCAAGAACCTATGTATATGCTATTAAATTGTCAAGCCAATACCAAAGCGCCACACATCAAGTAACTGCAGTGCCAAACCTCTAGTTAAATGTTAAACAACATAATTTTAAAGAACAAGAAAATACAGATCTAATTGCAGGAAAGTTTACCAAATCATCTTGAAACACTCTCAGAATATCCTCGTAAGACCAGAGTCTGCTGCGCTTGCCAGGATTTTTAGGAGATTCTTGATGCACGATTTCTCGACCCATTTCTTGAAGCAAGTCGTGCATCCATATCTTGTTCGACTCCATATATATAAGTGATTTTTGAGAGAGAATGTGAAGCCCACTGTCTGGATAAAAGTTACAGCGGTCAAAAGCATTTATTACCTTAATTTTGTCTTTCCCATTAAAGAAACAAGCGATGTCAAGAAAGATATCTCGTTGATGAGTTTCCAATCCATCAAAACTAATTTTCAGAATCTCATCAATATGGTTGCCAGGAGTGGCACTCAATCTTTCTAATGTACGCCTCCATTCTTCAGTGCTCTTAACGCTCAAGAAAGATCCCAATACAATAAGAGCCAAAGGAAGACCTTTGGCATAGTGAATAAATCTATCAGAGAGAAGCGGGTAGGGGTCTCCTTTTGTAGGGGATGGTTTCTGAAAGGCATTCAAGCTGAAAAGTTGAAGAGCATCATCATGATTCAGTTCAACAACCTTATAGATTTCTGCACTTTGAGCGACTACTATTTCTTCATCTCTTGTCGTTAACATTATTCTACTCCCCTGACCAAGCCAATTTCTTTCACCCATTAAGTCCCTTAGTTTGTCCATGCAATCCACATCATCAAGAACTAGTAGAACTCTTTTATTGCCAAGCTTTTCCCTGATCAAATCTACACCTATCTGAATGTGGCCATCCTCAAAGGTTTTGTCCCCCAAAATGTCACGAAGTAGAGCTTCCAGCAGTTTATGTAGGCCATACTGCCTTAAAATTTCTTTAACATTTGCCAGAAAGCTACTACCTTCGAATTGATCAGCAATCATATTGTATACAGCTTTAGCAATAGTTGTCTTGCCTATTCCGCCAGCCCCGCAGATACTCACCATGCGAACGCTATCATCCTCTGCATGCAATAACATTCTAACAGCTTGTATTTGTTTGTCAAGAGCGACTGGATGCTTTGCAACATCCAAGTACGGGCGGTGCAGCTTGCTTGACACTTCTTCAACAATCTTCTGGATAAGTTCAGATTCAGTACTGCCAATTGCAATCACTAAAAATATGTGACAACCTGCTTAGCCACAAAACTATCTAAAATAACTTGATACTTACTTGTTATGTATTTACTAGTTCTATTTTCATATTCTAAAGAACTTCATACTTACTCGTTAGAGCTCTTTGAAAAGTACCAGGTTTCCAAATGATGCATCATACAACAAACATTAGGTTCTACAAAGATTAAACTATTTACTTTGGCTTCCTTAATCTAGTGCAGGTGGGCACATCCTCTGCTAAACTAAACCAAAACAGCTGATCAGGAGGATTATCGAAAATAACACCTTCCTCCTGATCCGAGAAGATGTAAACCAATTAAGCCGCAGAACTGGTCAGATTCCAGTACTTGGATTTGACTTGTGATGATAACTATTATGTTGTCAGTTGTTAAAGTAATTAACCATAGAGATATACACGGTGGACACTAAGGGAAGGTATACATGATTCGAAGCTAGTTGAGCACATAAGAGATCAATAATTCTTGCCATCAAAAAGATAAAATGATACTTATAATTTGACACCTTAAACTTCGGAAACAACAAATGTTAGCAATTTCAAGAGCATAAGGCGAAAGATGTTACTCGATGCATCTAAGTTATTCATTGGAACAACGACACTCTGAAAGTGAGAATTCCAGTTCCAAACACACAGTTCTGCTTCCTGCTTCTGAGCAGACTCAATTGAAACTCCATTTCTCAAACAATTCTGCTAAATTTATGCAAAGTGTTTCATCTTTACCAATTCTAGCGAGTTCTAATCTAGTATAATCTAACAGAAATTCTCCACAAACACAAACAGCAATCAAGAGAACTCAATCAATTAGCTGAGAAAATTCGACAATTACCTGTTGCCTATAGGCCATCCGGACAAATTAGCCGCTTTGCTCAGCGCGTCTCTCCACTTTTTCACTGTCTCCGAACCATCGCCAAAAACCTTCTCATGCCTCGCCATAATCTCGGCAAAGACGCCGGTCTGCTTCCGCACATGGCTCGGTTCAACGCCGAGGAACACCGGCCGGACTAGTTGCGCTCTCGAGTGCTTCATCTCGAGAATCTTGGTCAGCTCC
Source organism: Eucalyptus cloeziana (assembly GCA_014182715.1). Classification (NCBI taxonomy): domain Eukaryota; kingdom Viridiplantae; phylum Streptophyta; class Magnoliopsida; order Myrtales; family Myrtaceae; genus Eucalyptus; species Eucalyptus cloeziana. The sequence continues at coordinate 2,536,323 of CM024641.1, read as the reverse complement.
TGCAAGCACCAGGTGGAGTCGGCGAATTTGGGGGAGAAGACAACGATCGCGATCCTAGAGCTCTCGATCTTCCGCTCCAGCGAGCTATCGATCTTCTCTCCCCGTTCGAGCTCGTAGTCAATGAAGACGCGGACTTCCTTACGGCGGAGCTCTCTGTCGAGGTGGCTGATGAAGCTGGCGCGAGTGTCCACGCCTCGGAAGCTGAGGAAGACGTCGTAGTCCCATCGAGGGATGGCGGCACAAGACGAGGAAGAAGAAGATGATGCTGCAGTCGCCATGGAAGAGGGTTGGAGAGAGAGTGGGCACGGCCATATTTTATGGGAAGCGGGCGAAGTCGACGGAAACGCGGGCACGAGTCAATGGAGACGCGGGGATGATCTTTGCTCGGAATCTGCATGGAAAATGATATGTTCCTCCTTACGTAGTCACATCCGACGCGTGTATCCCACTATTCGCTTTCCATCGTTTTTTCTGTTTTTTTTCCTTTTTTTTTTTTGGTCTTTTTTTGGTGAGGTCAGCTGTTTCTTTCGCTTGAATTGGTCGCACCAACAAATGAATGAGTCCGTCGGACCATCTAATTAATAAATTAAATAAAAAAAAAACACCTAAGCATAAGCCATACAATTACGTAAAACTTATGCATATATCTACGTATTTTTTCCCATCGCATTGCTAGCAAATAAGACAGCAAAAAAGGAATAATTCAAAAAATATTTTTTAAAGAACTATTGTCTATATCACTTATAAGAATGAATGGATGAAAAATGTTTTCATCATATAAGAAAATATTTATATTGAGTTGTTCTCCATAATGAAAGTAATACAAGGGATCTTTTTCAAATAAAATATGTTTTGAATTATTCTGTTTTTGCGAAATAAATGAAATCATATTTGGAAGAATACTTCATTGTTGAGCGAATGATTAAATAAGTATCAAATTTGTTGTTTGATGGAGTAAAAAGATGTTAAACTTAGAGAAAAGGAGAATGAATTTTCTAAAAGTGATTATTTATATAGAGAGAATGAGACGTGGAACCGACAGCATGGTAAGGGATTTAATCTTTTAAAACTAATTAAAATAGCAATTAAAAGTACAATTTGACTTTCCAAAAACAATTGATAGATTGCCAAGTCAGCAAAATGGACAAGACATGGAGAAGAAGAAGAAGAAGAAGCATGTAGAAGCACGAAATTTTCCCTGTTGGCCCTAAATGGTCCGCGTGGAATATCTTTCGTTTGGGGTCATTGAGGGTTTAATTATAGGGAGCCTAACGATTGGTACTTATCATCGCAGGACTCGTAGCTTAAGGTTATAGTAAGAATCCACGTGTAAGAGGATGCATGTGACTGGTTGGGTTGGCAGTCTGCTGGAAAGAGTCCTCCAAAATCAATCTTTGAGTTGTTATTTCAATCGATGGAGACCTTTTGAAACTTTACCCAAACGAGCTGTACAGATAAGAGCGAGGGAGATGAGATCCTTATCCATGATCCATACGAATTCATCCTTTTGCTTATGTCTCGAAGAACATCACCTAAAACGTTGTGCTCAACATCATGGGGTGATCTTTGAGGATCAATGCCAGCAAGGTTTGAGATTTTTAGGACGTGTCAAGTATTCTTTCACTTCGTTTTAGTGTCATTGTATCTTAAAAATAGATAAATGTGAGATTTTATAGAACCATTGTTCATGAGATTTTGTGGAATCACTCTTATAAAAGTTTAAGTTTAGATAAAACTATTGTTTAATACTTAAATATTTTAACACTTTCCTAAAAAAATCAAAGCCACTTCCTTTAGGTGAACATGAAGGAGACCTTATATTCCCAGTATTCAACTGTTGTCACCTTCACTACTCAAAAACAACTAAACGCAGTCGTCCCAACTGTGTGACCGGGGAGATTGACCTAGTGATTGTTGATCACATCCTGTAGACCTATGAATTGTTGATCCACTCATTTTAGTACTAAAATTAGACATGGATTTTGGAGTCGCGATATGGCCTTGGCCCCACCGAAATGATATAGGTCCTATTAGGAAGGACAAGAGGCAACCCTAGCAAGATAACATTTGGTATTTCCAGGTTGGACTTTGGCATAAGTGTGGAAATATGTAATTGGAGAGGCAAATATGAGTTTGGAAAGATTTGAATTGAGGAACTCCTATTTAATACTAGAAAAGAACAATAATGTTTGATTGTTGATCTCTATGTACAATTTGTTGAGATGATTTCTACTATATAAAGATATTACAAACTATTACTTTGTAAGGAAACAATACAACAATGGAATTGAAAAGACTACCTGCATCCCCAATCATGTGATTTGAAGATCTAGTGGCAATGAACGATTCCAAATCTTGACTATTTCCAACAGTAAGCACAGCAAATGCCTTTTGCACATCTGATAGAAGGAAAGACTAATAAACCGATTAAAACAATCTAAAGCACTATGTCATTGTTTGTTATGTGTTTGACAGGAAATGATTTTGACCGTTCCTTTTTCAAGCTTCCCGGTCATGCTTTGATTGAATTGTGGCTTTTGACCTTGCCAACGAATAAAATCAACTTGAGAATATTTCATTCCTAGACCGTTGTGAGGAAACACCCTTTCTTGAGAAGAAAAATGATTATTACCAAAATGCTATAATTGTTTTCCCTTCTTGTTACTCTTGAAATTATTTCTCTGACCAAAAAAAGCTGTCCCTTGTTAAATTGCAAGGGAAATTTTATTTGTCATTCGACTCTCGAAACTTTGCAGTTGTGAAATCAGATTAAAGAAGGTTGGCATAGGAAGCTTCAACATGGAGATAGTGAATGAATCATATTGATTACCTAAGTCAATGAAAACAAAGAACCCTTTTTTTCATCCTCAAGGAGACATTCACTATCAAATAGCTCATTAAAATTATTTCAAAATGCATCGAGATACTCATAAAGAGATGATAATTATATCTACCACATTTTGAAGTTATAAAAAAATGGAAACTTCACGTTCCTCAAATACCTTGGCCAAAATGTTTTGTAATGCTAACTACACCTCAATAGATGTTTTCAAATTTACTATATCCACGAGGATGTCTTCAGAGAATGTTGCAATAATCCACCCTGTAGAAGGTGATTTGACATTCTCCATTGTAAGAACTGTAGATTTGTCACTTCCACATGGACTCCAACTTCTTTTCGAGAGGTGATTATTGTTGGACCGGCATCTGTACTTACCATCAATAAATCCCATTAGATCTTGACTTTCAACCAATGCAAGCACAAGCAAGAATAGTTTGTTTGTGTCAATTTCAATGACACAAAATTGCTTATGTTTAAAGATGACGGGTACGAATATTATGACATACTAGAGGCATTAATGGAAGGCATGGTTAAGGATCGATTTTTCAATTGGACCACTGCCGACCGTTCCAAAAATTTAAATTATTAGATGATTGTGTGATTTAATATATAAATATTTTAACAATAAGGACGTGGGTATCAACTTGTATTATGTAACATGATGACATCAAGAAAGCTTCAGCTGTGAGGATGAACCTGCCAAGAATCCGCATCTATTGTTGCTAGAGAAGACAAAGAAGGCGACAGAAGAAGGAGACGAAGGTAAGAGGAGAATCGGTGGACCATGGTAGAGAGTGACTACAAATGCGCCAAGAAGTGATGCCATGGCTTCCCCACACTAGCAATATAATGAAGAGTAAGGGTGAGGAGATTGATAGTTCCTAGCTACATGTTTCCTTGGCTACATTCAAACCAGGAATCTCTCTCACTCACATCAATTTCCGGTCAAGCAGCATACCAGCCAAAATAGAAGATAGATGACTAGTGTACTATTTCGCACAATGAACGAATACCCAACCCACTTGGTGTTTGTACAAACGAGTTCAGAACGCTTCCAATTCAGTTCGAGTTTAGCCAAGGAAAAATTGCTGTAAGGAAAAGGTGACCCTTGTTGCGGAACGTGTTTCTGCATATGCTAGCATCATTAATCTGTGCCGGAAATGTTTGGCTCGTGTAATGTTGAGTCGAAAATGTTATACTTGACAAAAGTAACGAAAACGGTGAGCACATACATTCTGTGATAGAAGGGAAATTAAACGACTCGAGCAAACTTGTAATGAAAACAAGACTGACAACAGCCTCTACAGATAGCTTTCTGATGAAACCAGACAATGGAAGAAGCAGCAAGGACAGTTGCTACAGTGCTCGAGCTTGCATCGGATACTATGTCGATACCAAATCTCTTGCCTTTCCAGCACAAGCTAAGGTAATGAGGGTGCTGATTCAAGGGCAAGAGGGGCTAGGGTTTGTTGCCTTCTTCTGTCACTGCTCTTATTTCATTGATGATCAATGAAGAGCCATATGCATTAGGCAACTGTTCAAAATACACACAAAGATTAACAGTTGAGATGCATAGTATGTGGTTTCCCATCTTCGATCTAATTTTTCATGGCTATACTATACAAAGGGGGAAAAAACAGCTTCCACTTAATGCAAGGGCAACGCAACTAGGGCCTAGTTGCATATTAGCTGCTCTCTCTGCCCCTTAATATAATTTCCGAGCTAAGGACTCCCCCCTCCTGTTAAAGAGAAACAATTGAGTAAAAATTGTAAAATTTGTCCACGCTAACAACAACAATGAAGAAGAAAAAAAACTCAGCCCCGCCAATATCGAATAATATCTCCTTATTATCCCAAACAACATGAACTGGCATAATAAATCCGTAACTTCTTGACTTCAGTTTAACTAAGGTGAACTTTCTCCTTATTACCAACTAATAAATTTTGTTTTCTTTGGTTGGATCAATAGGATGAGTGGTTGCAAACACCCTAGCCCTTTAGGCCTTAGATCAGGGGAGCCAAAGTGCGATGATTTCTATCAAGAAGTTGGTGACCTATTATACAAGCCAAGAAAGAAAGAATCACCCTTTCTCTTCCTATAAATCCAACACATGCTTCACATTCCATCAGCTTCTTCTTCTGCCATTTCTCTGCTTCACTCATCTTTCCATCTTCTCCTAGGCTCATCACCCACCTCTTGGCACTTGGGGCTCTGATGGATTGGGTTCTTTTGGCCACGCCAGTGGTCTTGGTCATCATAGTCCACTGGTTGTCGTTCACCGCGCCGCTGCAGCACCGGCCGGCAGAGGGAACCTTGCCTCTTGGCGTTGCTGCCTTTGTGGTTCTGATGGTCGTTCTGGTGCAGTATGAACCTGTCGCCTTCTTAGAAAAGCTCGGTTTGCTGGTGATATTTTATTTCGTGATCTTCTTCAGTACATGATCTGTATGAAGAGAGGAATTCGCAGACTCATCTTTTAGATGCATGGCATATGTTGTGTATCAAAACTAAGATCACGTTTCTTTCACTTCAATATGACTTCTAGCTTTCTGGTATCCGTCAGTAAAGAATATCAATACTGCATTTGAATGTCATGCGGATACTTAGTGAGGATTTTACTTACCTAGGTCAATTATAATAGTTTTTGCCATATATATCAAAGTTTTGGGAAATTTATTTGGATTATACAAAATATCTACAACAGGTAGATCAGGAGGCGAAATATTTAATACAAAATATAGGTCTGCCAAACTTTTGGTTTGGATTTTTTCGAACTTTAACCATCTTTCCGAAGGGTCCAAAAGCTCGTTAACTTTCTCCGAATAGCCGAGCAAGAAAGCTGGAAAGGGAAAACATTGACCCTGATTTTCCCGTGTACTCTCGGCCAATATTGATTTGGTTTATCAATCGAACCCATTCGATGATTGTAATCAGCAATCACATCGGGCAAATTTGTTTCTTTTTAAGTGGAGTAGGAACGGTGCTGCACAGGTCAAAGCCATCAAGCAACGGCCGACTGGTTCTCGCGATAGCCACGCAAAGGTTCACCACAAAAAAAAAAAAGATGTACACAGTAGATTGGTTTCGGACATATTAATAAGTTGAGGTGTTAATTTCGGCAAAATTAAGAATGTCGCATTAGGGTATATTTTTCAGTTTAGGTGCGTTAGGAATTGACCCAACACTTCAAACTTGGGCCCTGTTTTCTTCTTGACCATTTTATGAGTAATAAAGCAGTATAGCTCGGGTATAGAAAATTAACACGTTGGTAGTTAAATTTCCTTTTTGGGTACCTTCCCAATTCTCATCTCGTTCAATTGGTAAGAAATCAAGTAAACATTTCGTAATGGCCCCGAAGGCCTTTTTTTTCTAATCAAACAAGGCCAAAGCGCACCAAACTCATCGTACCTCCTTTGTGCATTATTAACGACATTATTTTGTTAGGATCTTGACTCATTCATAAAATTATATGAGTCCTAAATAAGAAAACCCGCACGTCCTCGTGTCGTTCTAGGCACATGAACTTGTGTCTTTAAAGCCTACCCAAGGGCTTGTGGTCCATTGTCCGATCCCATGCTATTTGGTTCATCTAGTAGGGATGTGGCTGTGGACAAACAAGTTTGGGGGTAGTTGGAGTTGTAGATGGGATGTATTTATGAAGTTTGATGCTTTGGACAACATCACTTCTAAGCTCTAGGACCTGAAAATAATGTGAACCCCTTGGAATCGGTAAGGTGGTGAAACGCTCGATCGAGTAAGATAGATTTCGTAATTACATTATGGCGTTTTTCAATCCAAATGACCCTAGGAGGCTCCATGTTTATCACCTCACGAGCCGAGCTTCGCTTCATTTGTGTGGATAGGATATTTTGTATGCATGCAAGAGAATTAGTTCAAGTGGAAATTTGGTTACCCAATCCATCCAAACGAAGCACGCAACGCGAGAAGTTTTAGATAGAAAGTGATAGCGTGCGCACAACAAGACTCCCGTGTAAAATGACTATTGGAGAGGGGGCAAGTATTTATAAGCACGAAATGTAAATTTAAGTAGCCATTTGCACTTTTTGTCCAGAACGGCATTAATTATTAGACTTTTAAATATCGAGAGCATAAAATATCCTTCTTTGAATATAGTAAAAGAAGGTAACATCCATTAAATAAAGGGAAAATCCCAAATAGGGACCCAAAATGCATACTTTTTCTCAAAAGAAGACCTGGAATGGAGTCTGTCTCAGATAAGAACTCAAAGTGGTCATTTAGTCTCAAAGAACCTCACCACATCTCCAATGCATATTCCGGTGACCTGGTTAGGGATATTTTTGTCCAAAAAAAATCTTTTTTTTTTTTTTAATTTTCAGTTTGTTCTGTTCTTTTTTTGTTTTTTTGGGTCTATGGTTGCATTGTTCATCATTTTCTTCGTCCCCTCTTCGTCTTCTTCTTACCCAAACCAAGATCAAGAAGATCTGACTTGGGAAGGGCTGGCGAGGGTTGGACGCTCATCGAAAGTAGTGGGCGAGGACCGCTGAGCCCTCATTGGCTGCAGGCGAGGGTGGCCTCGGATGCGGCCAGTGATGCTATCAAGCCCTCGCTGGCTGCGGGCGAGGGCTTATAGATCCTCGTCGGCTGCTGGCGAGGGTCAGCCTCTCCCAAGGTCGGCAAGGGGCGACCTTGCTGATGGCTGTGAGGGGTGACCTCCCTCGCCTCTGCCCGCCGCTCCACTAACAACCTCGTCTTCTACTAGGACTATGACTGGGACGCTCACATCGCCTTCTTCGTCCCTTCCTCCCACCACCGCTCCTAGATCGACGGCTTCTCCGGCTACCCCTTTTGCCCTTGAGCAGCTCCTTGTAGGGCCTCGATATGGATGGGGCCCTCCCCCACGGCCAGCGAGGGCTTGATGGCCCTCGCTCGCTACCGGCAATGGGCGTCGAGCCCTTGCTTGCTGCCGGTGATGGGTGTCAAGCCCTTGCCGGCCTTTCCCCAAGTCCAATGTTCTTGATCTGGGCAAGAAGATGAATAGGGAGAGCGGAAATCATTATCAAATTTTCACTTTCCTGTGATTTCATTCCGACTCCTTCGTTGTTCTAGGTGACGATGTCCGAGAACCCATTCCTTAGTCTCTTCCAAAATCTTGAGAAGATATCCAACTCCATCCAGACCCATTTCTCTACCTTCATCGCTCGCCCCGCTAACCCGTTACTGACCAATAACAATGCTCTCTTCTTCGTCTCGAGCTTGCCCAAACCGAGCGCAAATTTCCAGGCTTTCGAACCAAAAGAGGTGCTCAAGAAGGAGGGCACTTCGTTTTCCTTCCCCTTTGCTTTGTGACATTACCATCTCGAGTGAACAGTTCAGGGTTCTGCATGTTTTGGATATAATGGTGTGTATGCTCAGTCAATGTTTGTTAGTATTCCTAAGTGAAGGCAGCAAACGGGTGCCTTTCGAAATGCATAATTGCATGTTTCATGGGGGAAATCAAAGGAGACGTGTCCTGAAGAAGACGATGAATAGGACAACCAAAAATGAAAAAAAAAAAAAGTTGGACGAAAATACTCTAATCAGGCCATCGAAATATGTATTGGAGATGTAACTATTCACCGGCCGGCGACTGAGGTCTTTCTTTGAGACTAAATGACCACTTTAGGTTCTTATTCGGCATGCACTTCACTTTGCGCCCCTTTTTTGAAAATGATGGCACACTAGGTCCCTATTTGAGATTTTCCCTTAAATAAATGGAGATGTTGAAATTTAAAAATTTACATGCCTTGTCCAGTTCCCAAATTTGCTCAAGGAGAAATTCTTTCCCATTCAACATGGAAGAAAAGTATCCGACCAATCGAAAACGACAGTAGTATATCTTCATATAGAAGAATAATTATCCACGTTTATCCACCAAAAGATGTGAATACTAATAAGAAAAAGAGAGTTAATAATACTTTATAATTTTTTTGACCAAAACACCATTAAACAAAATCAATTCAAATCTTTATTTGAGACGATTTGATCGCTTCAAGTCTTTATTTAAAATGAGATCCATTTCGGACTTTTATCCGAGGAAACTACGGTATTTCGAACTCTTATTTGGAATTTTCTCGTTTATTAGATTTTCACAATTACAATTTTTTTTATCATAAAAGAAAAAAAGGAGGAGAAGATGAAGAAAAAAAAAAAAAAAAAAAAAAAAAAAAGTCGAGTGAATTTGCAGTCATATCTTTTGGGAAAACCGCATCTCCACACGGCGACAAAGCGGGACGGTCAAACTCCGTCCCCTCCATCTTCTTCTTCAACCTCCCATCAGCATCTTCTCTTCTTCCCTTTGCAGATTCCCCTCTCTCTCTCTCTCTCTCTCTCTCTCTACATATCTCTCTCTACCTTCTCTTTCTCTCTCTAGGATCCCCAATCAGCAACCGCCTCGCGTCGTTGGTTCTCTCTCTACATTCTCTCTCCATGGCTTCCGCCGCGAAGCACAATCAGCCCCCAAAACCCCTCAAAAACCCTAATTTCCACCAGCCGGACCCCCACAACCCCTCCCTCCACGCCGCCGTCGCCTCCACCAGCGCCGCCGGAGGCTGCGGCGGCGGCAACCCCCTCGCCCCGACCCACGAGGATTCGGTCCTCTCCCGCGCCTCCCACCTCGCCCGCCCCGAGGTCCTGCGGCGCCGGTCCCGCCGCCTCAAGCAGCTCTCCAGGTGCTACCGGGACCACTACTGGGCGCTCATGGAGGAGCTCAAGGTCCAGTACCGGGATTACTACTGGAAGTACGGGATGAGCCCCTTCAAGGAAGAGAGCCAGCGGATGGAGGTGGACGGGTCGGCGGAGCGGGACGGGCCGAACGGGGAGGGTATCGGGGAGAACGTCGGGAGCAGCGTCGTCCTGAGTAGGAGCGAGTTCGAGGCCAAGGGCAACAATAAGGGGTGCACGTTCCAAGGGTGTAAGTTGAAGGCCATGGCGCTGACGAGCTTTTGCCATTTGCACATATTGTTTGATAAGAGGCAGAAGCTCTACAAGGCTTGCAGCTATGTCATCAAAAAGTGATTCTTTTACTCTGCCCTCTTCCTCTTTGATTAGTGTATGTTGAAAATTGTGCGGATCATTTGCTGGGCAATTTCCTTGCCCTGTTACTGTCTCGCCTTTGTCGGATTAGTTAGCGCGGTTGCAATCACGAATAGAGCCAATACAATGATGTGGATACTGGCCATTTGAGGATGCATCGAAATTTGTTGAACCATAGTCATTTCTGATAAAAACATCATGGCATTGTATAGAAAATGGAGGATTGTTTTTGTGGGTGTGACCCATATGGAGGAAAATTTGCAATTCAGAAATTCGCTAGAAAGAAATGTTTATGTGAGAGCAGGAGAGGAATGAAACTCTACCTCATCAAGTTGGACATGGAAAAATGCTTATTTAGAGAATGCACTGGGCATGTAGTTTACTTTGGAAAGTGATGCAATTATCTTCTATGCTCGAGGAGTTTAGGATTCCAATTCTTTGATGTATCTTCTAGTATGATGCTTTAATACCTCAGCCCTGTTTCTACTAGTGCTTATTCATTGGGAGAAAAACATCGGAAAAGAGCCCTGCTTTCTACATGAGGTGAGAAGATGAGCTGTTTCTTTTGGTGAGTTGGATGGATCTCAGATATTTGGTGCATTGGACCCTTGTGAAGGGGACTCGGAGTGCTGGAAAAGATTTATGTATATGTTTCGCAAACTCGATTAGTTCTTAGGGTGAGAGACTGGGGCAGGACATGTGTAAGCTCAGATTAATTGCTCTCGAATTTGAAGTTTAGCTTTGCACTGGGTCACTAGTTAAGCATTTTCACCTGTAAATTTTATATGTGAAGTAATCAGACTATCAGGTATATGTACAATGCCAGGTTCTCCATCACTCCTTTAAATGCTTTTACTTTTTCTTTTTGGGTTGGAGCTGAGTAAAGAGGGTAGGCACTTTTTCTTGCTTCTTCCCCATGAGGGGTGTTGTTGGGGACAGGAAAGGAAGAGAGGGGTGATTCACTCTCCTGGGAACAAAGTCTCATTAAATAATGGTGATGACCGTGTCTCTGTTATTGTTTCGTGGAATTCCAATATAGAGGTACACCGACTGGTCGGAGAATCTGATTGATCTGGTCTAGTAGATTAACTCCTGGCAATAGTTTCCCAATGGACAAAATGGAGAATTAATTAGTTCTTTTTAAGCGGTCTTCTATGGAGTTCCAGTTCCCTGCTCTGAAGTTTTGGCTCTAGAGAAATATTCATGTGAAGGGTTAAATATACCACATCCTTCCCTGTGTTGTGTCACTTTTATTTCTCGGTTTCTATACTTTCTTTTTCTCTGCGGCTTAATTAATTTTCTACGGTGATTAAATCATGTCTCTTAGATTGCAAAACTTTTATTAGACGTGTGATTTTTGTTCTGTGTATTCAAACACAAGACCCTTTCATGCTATCTGTGACTGACTGATCATCCATTTGTTTATAGTTCTCCGGCGGGATCAATAACATGTGGGAAGCCAATATTGAGAGCCACCGTTCCTTCTCTTTGTAGTGTCCACTTCCAGAAAGCTCAAAAGCATGTCACCCGGGCCTTGAAGAAGGCAGGGCTTAATGTCACTTCATCAAGTAAACTTGCTCCAAAATTCCATGTTATAGTGGCAGAATATGTGCAGCAAATTCAAGCCAAAAGAAGGGCTGCACAGAAGCCCAATACTAGTGAAGCTGTTGTGGTTAAGGAAGAAACCACGAGCTGAGTCCCTATTGCGAATAACTGCAAATCAGAAATTGTTGCATGAGTGGAAGTGTTGTAGCTGCAAAACAAATCAGAGGTAAGATGGTGCAAAGTAGATATTTCGACACTGTACAGACTTGAGAGTTATTTAGGTCATTATTTGTGCCTGCATACTCAAAAGACTGGTTCTGTTGTGTATGTTCTGTTATCAAATTTTTATTTCCGAACTCGGTTGCTGGAATAGGAAATGCAGCCGTCATGTGTATCCAAATTTGCTTTACACAGCTGGAACAAAGAGTACAAAGAGAGCATGTGTTGAAGGAGAATACGTCTTTTCCTGTTTCTTCTTATTTTTAGACTGTAGCTATGTCATCATCCACTGTAGTCACTCATGCACGTGACATTTGGAACCTGGACCTCACTAAGAAAGAGATAGCCTGATTACTCCCTCATCTCTGCCTCTCTTTTTTAAAGAGATCCATCTGTTCTGATCAAAATTTGTTTGCATCTTTTTGTGCCCCCAAGCCAGGTGGTTTGTGGGAACTGAAACCAGATGGAAGTTGTACGTGTTGCAGTCTTGAGGCACTTTCCTCAGTGCAAGAGCTTGTTGAGATGTCTTCTTGGCTAGTCCATACGTATTTGCTTTACAAGCGTCCCGTGCAATCTTGTCTTGATGTTAAATGTCCAACAATGACTAGTTTGCGATTTTAAGTCGGGTCTTCCTTCTTCATTGTCTGCTGTACAGCCACAGAATATGTGAACATCCTTCTCTCTCCGGGGCGTGGCCAAGCGCTTTTTTAGACTTCTTGTAGACATTCTTGCAACACATGTATGCTCTCTCCCCTGATAAATTTTTGTCCGTGTCACCTTTGTCATTATGTTTATTCATTTTGAGGGACTCAAGAGGATATAACAGGATGAAATGGACGTGTCGGTTCACTTTTGGATAAATCAGCTTCTCGTCATTTGTATAAGATGGATGAACTCATTTCCGGAGACCCGGTCACGCTAATTTGTGAATTTAATCAGGATCGGTATGACGCCTAATACTCAAAAATGACTATGAGGACCCCATCCTCCCTCCGGATGAGTAGATGAACTGTAAGATGATTTTTTAGGCAGAGGAATTTAGAAAATTGGGCCTTAAACAGACCGAAAGGATCCAAAGCTTAGTCTTTTCTTCAGCGTGGGAGTGAAGCAGCTTCTTGAGAAGGAAATTACGTTACGAATAAAAAAAAAGACAGTAGCACTATAGTGCCTAAAAGATGAAAAGGTGCTTTAGACTGCGCTTATGCGATAACAAATCAATTTTCCTGCAATCTGGAGCACGATCCGTCGTATATCCAATTAAAGAGTTACTTTGAGTGACAATTGTTGGCATCTAAAAGTTGTGACGCAGATGTACTACCCGAAGAAGGAATTAAGTGTTCCAGATGGTGAAGTCTCCCTCAGTATGCGCTTCGTATTCACACCTCTGGTTAAACTCAATCACAGAAGCAAGACGACCATCTCTCGTGCAATCAATAACCGAGTTTCTAACACCTCTAGTTCCTCAAGACCGGCAAACCGTCCTCTGCAAAAGTCTCCGCTGGTCACTCTCTGTGGCTTTGTTGTAGTAATGTCGAGGAAGCGTCAGCATGACAGGTAAAATTACTTAAATTCTCTATACACATCATTCTCCTAAAAAGCAAAGCAAACTTCATCATGAACGGATGCATGGTGGGGAATTACACTCTGTAGAAGGCAAGCAAAAAGCAATTCCTACGTGCATCTTTCTCGGGAATCAAACCAAATAAGAACGGCCTAAAAATCACTAATCAGATGGGTAGTCTTGACTGATTGATCTTTTCCCCTCACGCTGATGGGATCTCTCACGATGTTTGTGACGCTCATAAGAGCATTCTTTCTCATCTCGAGACCTGCTTTTGTGATGGCGCTCCTCTCTATCAGAAGAGTCTCTCTCTTTATGATCCTCTCTCTCCGATGAACTTCTTCTGCTCCTTTTCTTGACACGTCCATCATCATCAATGGAGCTCCGTTTGCAAGAGCGCTCTTCCCCATCCAAAGAGCTTCTTACAGTTTCTTCCTTCTCCACAGAGCTTCTGTAATGGTGCTTCTCTTCTAATTCCACTGAGCCCTTCCTATTGGAAAACTCCCGATCCTTACGGCGCCTCTTGTCATGGCGATGTTCTTCCTTGGAACTTTTGTCGTAAGAGTGATCTAACGTATCATCAGGGCTCCTCCCATGCATGCGATCTTCCCTGTCCTCAGAGTTTCTTTTGTGAGTATGCTCTTCTCTGTTTCCAGAGCTTCTGTAAGATCCTTCTTCCTTATCTAACAAACCCTGTCCTCTTCTAGGGGGTGAAGGAACCTGAAAAAGATATAAGATCATGACATTCTGAAATATAAGATTCATAATAAATGTCACCACTCATGAAAAACTCAAAAAGGCTACCGCTCTTATACTTCTCTTGCAAATTTCCTAAAGGAGAATGAACTCAACATAAGGCAGTGCAGGTTGCCATAGAATTATCACAGGAAAGTCAACAAAGGGAAAAGAAAGTCAAGCCTATTCACCAAAAGTTCGTAAACTTTGTCTCCAAGGCCAGTCACTCCACGGGACTTAACAAACCCAAATTCGTCCATTAAGGTGCAATTAAGTAGAGAAAGCTAATTATAGCCTCCTCCCCTTAAAAAGACGAGCACCCTTTTCATGGAAAATCTCTTCTTGTACAACAAGAATATAAAACATTTGAGCAGTGGATATTGGATGGAATGAATAAGGAAGTGAGCTCAACTAGTGAGGGTCAGTACCTCCATCAACGCCATTATTCATTTAGCTGGTCCAGGTCTTAGTTTTGAATTATAGTCAGACTTAACCTAAGAAATATCATGACACTCTGGTATAGAAGTTTAATGGTAAATGAAATTTCATAACTAACTCAGGAGGGCTAAAACATGCATTTCGATGGAGCTATATGCAGCATTTAGATACAACAGAGACAATACCTCAAAGCGAGACATGTACTGTCCCTCTGGAGGAGGTGGAATGCCCAGCCTCTTCAAGTCATCCAATGGGATTGGGCGACTGATCATATAATGACAATATAGAAAGAGTTAGAATCATCAAATGTGGCCCAGCTTCATCTTTGCAACAGAATACTAGGATTTTTGAAGTGTCCAAAAGGATCACACCTACTCCTTCGAATTTCGGTTGGTGAAAGTAATTCATAACATGCCACTTCTCCATTATTTAAGACCTTATAATTTATCCAACATCTTTGAACAAACTATTCTAGCACGCTAAAAGATCCCATATTATTCATTCTGAACACAAATATCCTAAGCCCAACAAAAATTCACACTGCGCTATTCAATTTAATATGCATGCTTTTTCAATGAAAACTCTAATAAATATGAAAAAAAAAAAAAAATCCACGATCAGCTTACCCAGGCCAAGTAAAGTTCTCCCGCATAGATTATAAGAAAACACAGGATAATATAGTTCCTAGTCACCAATCCATATTAAATACTCATGATATGGGTACTGCATAGACTTATTTTTGCTATGCTAATTTTTTTTTCATGAAACAAGTACAAAACAGCAACAGTTGTCCCTGTAACCACCTTAAATTAATGGTAGGAATTAGAACTCTTTCTGGCATATTTGTCTCCTCCCAGATGAAGACTAAATACTCACATCCAATATTGATGACAAGTTGATAATTATTATTCAAGCTAAACAATGAAGACTATTGACTGTAAGGATCCAGAAAAAGGAAGATATGACATATAACCGTCAGCAGCAAAATTCTTATTCTTGAGTTGAACATGGGAAAGGAAACATATAAAATTTCATTTACTTTACCCTTGTTTCCCAGTGTGCATTTTCCTTGAAAGACCCTTCATAATCATGAACCAAATAGGATGTGACTAAAATGCTGAATAAGATAAAACATATTTTATTCCACACACAATGACTACAATTCCTGAGTCCATGCAAATAATATGAAAAAAAAGTACAGATAGATCTCACATCATACATGCAAAAGCAAAACAAAAGACTAATAAACTATTAAAATTCACATGAAATGCATAAACCCATATAAAAATAGAGAGTGCTTACAGAGGAGCTCGAAATGGTCTTTCTCGTCCTCCAAACCTAAGCTGTCCTGACTCTTTCCTACCACCAAGGCCTCCTCCTGGCAGGAATTACTAGAGTTTATTAGCTTATCTTGGCAGCAAGGAAAGAAAGAGGTTGCTGAACTAACCTAACCTTCTCGGGATCCATCCTGGCATCAATTGCTGTCTGTTATAGTCAACTATAATTTCAGAATCATCAATGAAAGAATGGTGCGCGTCCTGCAAATTAAATGTAATTTTAAGTTTCACAGACAAATATTCGATAAGCTATGCATAGCAATCTAGGTTAGTTTCCAACTAGCTTCAAAGCATGTGTTTTGCTTTCGTTCTGTTCTTTCACAGAAGAAGAGATATGATAATACTTTACTTGCATTTTCCTGTTTTAAGGGAAAAAACCCAGTTATGTATAAGCATTTTAAAAGACAAGCTAGTCTCAGTCAAATAGATAAGCTATCTTTACACTTAAATGCAGAATCGCACCATACTACATTATTTCAGATTCTATTTCCGATCAGTCAAATAGATATGCTTATCTTTACATTTAAATTCAGCATCTCACCATATTACATAATTTCAGATTCTGGGGCACCTTTTTGACGAAAGTTGGCTAAAAGTGGCACCCACAAAACAAGTTCTGAATTACCTCAGTTCAACCAAAGTAATCTCTCATTCTGAAAGCTTTCATATGCAATCTTTGTGGAGAAAAAATTCCACTATTTTTAGGCTTTTAGGTTGACCTAAACAAGCACAAATATTCATGCTTTATGCTCCTTCCATGCTCTAAAATTCAGCTTTCTAGCAACAACTCAACAGAAGTCTGTTTACATTACTCAGACTCTGATAAGTGTGCCCGATATGAGCATGTATCCTAGTGCCTCACTAATCTATGCATCTAGATAAGGGAAAAAGTATAATATCAAGTTTCAGTATTAAGACCAAATATATCGGTGAAAATGTGTGATTTTCTAGTAGCTTTTCTTTATTTTTTATTGGTTACACATTTCTTCCAGTCGTTTTTCACTAAGAACATTGCAGTAGGTTTTCAACAAAACATGGCATCAGTGTCTCATACCCAATATACATCAAGTTCATATCCTATTCACATTAATTTTCAACCTAAATAAAATGGTGACTAAAAGCAGCAACCACATGAAGAAGCTCTCAAATGAGTTCTCTATACAGATTTTTATCTTAATTTTGCATGTCTTCCTATCTCCTTCGTTCTGAATCCAAAGGCACTCATAGTTAGATCTCTAGGTTGACTTACGCAATGTATCTAGCTATTAGATATGATGAGAAAGGCACCTAAAAAGCTCTTAAGAAGCTGCATGGCAAAGCGTCAACAATGAATCAACAATAAAAGCCTCATCAGCAGCATGTCATGGACTATCTCAAAGACATGAGGACCAATTCAGAAGACTTAACATTAGGCTTCTACCCAGTATCAAGCACAATGACATGCCTAGAACAAATAAAAGTACCTTATATGCACGTCTCATTTCTCTTTCAGTTTTGTATTCAACAAAAGCATAACCTCTTGAGGCACCAGTCACTGCAAACAGGCACCGACAGAGTAAGAAATTTGTAGAGCCAATACCTTGAATTTAAAAGGAGGCAGAAACAACTATGCCATCCAAAATGCAATCGGCTCATATGCACAGGATAAAGAATATGATAAAGCCAGTGATCCTTACTAGCTTCAAATTGGCTATCGGTAATGTTAAAAAGTTATATACACTACCGCCACTAAAACATCTCCACAAAAACTAGGGAATCAAAAAAATAAGCATATAATAAGTTAGAGATCGAGCATTGCTGCTCTGTCAAAACAGTGAATAAAGTGCAAGCTACCAAGATTTGTTTCATATTAAGTGAAGTTTGAATTATTATCAACCTGAAGCACTTATCATGATCTCTCCACAAACTGAAAATCATAGAAATTACAAGAGCTAATAAGATGTTTACCAATGTGCCTGACCAAGCGCAAGTTTTTCACATGACCATACTTGCTCATAGCCTGCACAAGGGAACCCATATTGTAGGTCAATAAAGCCAAAATCAATCGAAAGACGGATAGAAAAAGCGGTAATTCAAGGTAAAATGCTCAATTTAGCAGTCGGAACCAACAAAAATACGTTTTTTTAATACCAAAACTATCATATTTCAGCAAGCATTTCTGTTCCCTTCCTCGAAAACAAAACAAAGTTCCATCTCCGAACACTCCCCTCATAAATCACGAGACCGACGCCAAAGTTGCATCATTTAGTTATCTCCCAAGTACTTCCCCCAGCCAGGCAGCCATTGTCACCTCAGACGAGCTCAACAGCTAAAACAGCCCCCCAAAAAAAAAAAAAAAAAACTCTTCCTCAAAAAGAGAGAGAAGAGAGAAATGGGAATGAAAGAAAACCTCAGAATCAAGACAAAGGCCAGACCTTGCGGAGAGTGTCCTCGGAGGTGAAGTGGGAGAGGCGCCCCACGAAGAGGGTGCAGTAGGGGTCGCCCACGGCCTTGGGATCGCCAAACGGGTCATCTGGGGGGGAATCGAGAACGGAGTCAGAAACCAGGAAGTAAAGCAAAGAAAACGGGAAAGAGAAAAGGGAGGGGGATTTACAGAGGCCGGCGGAGGAGCAGAGGTGGGCGCGGTAGACGGCGTTGTCGTGGGGGAGGACGTCGGTGCCGTCGATGCTGCCCGCCTGGATCGGATGGTACGACTCCGCGTAGAACACCGAGTTCAGCCTGCCGCTGTTCCTGCTCATCTCCCTCCCTCTCTCTCTCTCTACTTTCTCTCTCTAGGAACAGAGTCTCCGACGAAGACGAAAGCGCAGCGAAACAGAGGAAGATGGGAGGATGCTTTCTCTTAATGAAGAAGTCCTGAAACTTTTAATTTTAAAATTCCCAAAAACTATAATTAACTTCTAAAACTTGTTACAAAAATATAACGAAATCCTAAAACTTTTAAAAAATATAATCAAGTCGTAAAATTTGATCAAATCAGGCTCTTGCATTTTTGTGATAAATTTTAAGATTTTTAATGCATTTATCCCAAAAAAAAGTTAAAAATCATTTTGACATGTTTATGGAGTTAATTTTGTAGAAATAATAGAGCCACTTGGGATAAAGAGAAAACTTATTTTTTCATTGGGCGAAATTAATTAATGAACGTGGAAAACTTTGCAATTTAATTTTCTAAATGAGTATCGCATTTTGATTTTATATGTCATGGAGAGATGAAAGTTTATTTAGTAATCGAAAAGGTATTTTTCCTTTTCCATAAGGAAATTAATTAACCGGGTTCTGAACTTTATTAACGTCTCATCGTTTGACTTTATTAAGTTTATTTACTAAATATGGGGATGCTCGTTCCTACTTTTAAAGGAACGGGGATTCATTAGGAAGACCTATGCAATGTCCATTTCATTTTTGTCCTTCTATTCATATAATATGATATCAATTATTAGGTTACTAAATGTCGATAATACAACGTCTATTTTTTTTTAATTATTCATAAAATTTGAAAAATAGAAATATAACAATTTTAATTTTTTTTTTTTATTTTATTAGCATTAATTATGATAAAGCAATCTTATACATGTACAATATTCCATTTATTATACTAAAATATTTTCTAATCATAATTGATTATTACGTGATATTAAAATAGTATTCTGCAATTACATGGTGAATTTTACTTGTGCTTGTTAATACTTTGAAAAATAGAAACCAGAGTAACTTATTGAATCAATTGTGATGATGGCTATTAGATAATTTTTTTATGGATACTAAACTACATAATGCCTTATTAATCTAGCAATATACTCTAATTGTCCTCATTAGAGACTAAAAATCCTTTAATTTTAGTTATAAGGGAAAGGTCCTTGATGGCCAAAATGAGATAACGAAGCTAACAATGATATTAGTAATAAAAATGAAAGAGGTTGAGTCCCGAAAGTTATTATCGATTTTTTTTTTCCATGAAAATCAATGATTCACAAACATTTGTCTAAAAACAGCTATTTGTACTGATTAGAAAAACTAGTTAACGGAATATATTTTCATCATCAATAATAATCTTCGCATAAACGTCCTATTGATGATAAAACATTTCTCTCATTAATTCATTGTTACGAGTAATAGAAGTGAGTATTTATAGAAGTATTTCAAATTGGTGATATTTCATGAAGCAAACGCATCTAAAAAATTAAAGGATTTTATGTATTTTTTTAATCATTCCTTCCCTTTTCGATGAGGGTTTTTCCTTTCATCACTCTCTCTCCAAAATATTTTCTCTAACTAAAGGGTTTATAATTGTATTAACGCCACGTCAACAGCTTGGTGCGGGCGACGAAAAGCCACTAACGAAAAGGGTCGAAAATGTTAACAAAATTCAGGGGCCATCAAGAACTTGAAAATCGAAATCGGCCTAGACCAAACCGACCCCCGCATTTCTCAGGCACGAGTAGACGATGACAGAGGCGATGATTTCATTCTCGCTCTGCGAATCCTTCATGTTCTCAGCAAAATATATTTCTGACTTTGATTCTGAGCTCCTTCATTTTACTTAGGAAGCTATGAACTTACTCATTTAATTCTAAACTTCTCAATTTAGTCAATATAATTGTAAATCTTTTGCCAATTTGTGCGTGTAACCTATTTTGTCAATTTCAGTTGGAAATTGATAGCCTAATGCTTATCATCTTATATTTTCCTCTCTTTTTTTCCTTTTTTATTATTAAGGGCCTGCCGGGCCGGGGTTGCGAGACCGAATTAAAAAAAAAAAATGTGTGTTTCGGATTTTGCATTTGCCATAAAATGCCAATCACCCTCTGGTTGGTAAGCCAAGCGGATAGAAATACATACTGATGGTGAGGGCAATAGGGGCATTGAAAATCCAAATGAAAAATTATATCTTTGTCAGAGATTGCTAGACATGCATTTATTATTTATGTCCAAATGATATAACATCTAGAATTGTCTTGTTTATGTACAATTTATATTAATGTGCATTTGCTTATCAAGGATAAAATATAGTATGTGTTTACCGAAGCTCAGCAAACAAAAAGATGAGTAAAGTATCCCTGAATTCTTGGAATGCACTCGGGTAGTGCTTAACTTCTATCTTTTTCGAGATAAAATTCATGGTTTGCCCCCAAAAACTGCAATGTAACCCTTATCACAGTTGCACCTATTAGCATTGTTTTAGCTTCGACAGTCTTGTTCATGCACTCCTTTTTTTTTTTTTTTTTTTTTTTTTTGAGGGGGTGCTGATTTTGAGTATATGGATATCTTAGGCGTCAGGCCATTCTTATTGCACTAGACAGCCCGCTTGTCGCAGTCGAATAATGGAAAATTGCCCAACAAGTCGTAAACCTATCATATGGTAGCTGGTACAATCTTGAATTTTGTTTTTAATTTTGCTAATTTAATAAAAAATCAAAGTAGTCCATTTTGGTAAATTTTGATCAAAAATCATTGAAGTGGTAGTTAGTTAGCATCACCATTTAATGTGAAACGAACGATAGCGTGGATAAATTTAAAAAAAAAAATTGTATTGTTTTTCCTATCAATAATACGATGAAGGAAAAAAATTAAAAGAAAAAAAGAGGAAAAAATATAATTTTTTTCAAAAATCATCCACGTCATCATCGATCGTACTACAAAAAATAGCAACACTTTGACTGACCACCACATTAGCATTTTACTGGAAAATTGAAGAAAGTCTATATTGGCAAATTGTCATAAAGTTTACAACTCAATTAAAAAATAAAAAATAAAAAAAGTTTATAAGTGAATTGATCATCATACAATATATTTAAGACTTTTTGAACAATTATGCCACTGAATAGCTATCCAGATAGGAGGGTCCTTGAGTGGACCAATGAAATTGCCCCACTTCCTAATGTGCAAGACAGTGATGAGTTGTCTCTGTTCGGGTGAACATTATTCAAGATTAAACTGTGAAACTCATCTCTTCATATTTTACTATTGTCAAGACGAGTCTTCACATGAGAATGTATGGAAGATGATTTGCGGAATACGGGGAACTGAAGTAATTCTACTACATCTTGAACATACCAAAGTATTATGACATATTACATATATATCACAATCATGAGAAACACGAAGTTCTTGGCTTGATGGCATCTGGAACAACCAACATGTTTTCTTTTCAAGGACATCGCCCGTGGTCTGCAAGCCATGTTTAATATAGAGGGAAATGAAGGAATGAGTCTCACTAGAAGAAACGAAATTAATTCTCGGAAAGTAGATGATGCGAGACTGTCCTTTTTTCACTTTTTCTTTTTCTATTGAGAATGCGAGACTCTTTTTTCTTTTTTCTTTTTGATAGCTCATTGCCAGGGCCCCTCCTCACTTTGAGACTCTGTTAGTAATATACTCCAGACAAATATTATTCATGGGATATACATTGGTTTTTTTTTGTAATTAATTTGAATAGTGCAGAGAAATTATTGGCATAATGATGAAATTACCCTGATGAGGCTGGCTTCCCCACGTATAGGTACCTGCATGTGCAGGACAATACAATGAATATTGTTAATGAAATATCATATACCATGTGATGAAAAAGGGCCAAGATATGGAGTAAAAGGAGGACTCAGGATCATGGAAAGAATTGTCAAAAAGTTATAAGCCTATTAAACTATTGCCAACTTAGTCGTAAACCTTTCAATTTTACATGATTATATAACGAGAAAACATCTGATGAATTAAGATTGTAGTGCTTTCGAGTGAGCGTAATACAATGTATGATGAATGATTCACACATGTATAAACCATTCTAGAGGCGGACAACATGATAGAAAGGTTTGAGATATGGAGTAAAAAGAAAACTCACTCCGAGTATATCTTCCGCCACTGCCACTGCCACAAGGACGATGGCTTCCCACTGGAGGGATAGCTGCATGTGCAGGACAATACAATGAAAATTGTTATGAAATATCATATACTATGTGATGAAAAGGACCGAGATATGGAGTAAAAGGAGGACTCACGATCATGAAAAAATTGTCAAAAAAGTTATAAACCTACTAAACTATTATCAATTTAGTCATAAATCTTTCAATTTTACCAATTGAATTCTAACCATTTTCACATTCGATGAATTATGGCCGGAATTTATTGACTTGAACATCGGTCATCTTACGCGCACGACCAATATTCATGTGGACAATTTTAAAATATTTCAATATTTTATAAATTTTTATTCATTATTTTCTTTTTTCTCTTTTCTCTTTCCGCGATAACCTCTTGCCCAGATCTGGGCACGTGGCTTTAGGCTTCAGCTTCCTCTTCGCAACATGAACAAAGGACAAGAAAGTTCAACCAATTCCCATCGAGCAAAGGAAGGTGAGATTTGAGGCGCTAATTTTTGCGAAATTGGGAAGTGAATAAGAGACACATTCTGGAGATTCTCGGGCAAGGAACAACAGGGAAAATAGAGAATCAAGTGGTTCAACACGGCTGAAGAAATTAGAAGTGATCGGTTTCCGATCCGGTCCAATTCCAAAATGGAACGGGGAACTGGACTAGGAGGACTGGTTCCCAAATTCCAAGACCGTGAACCGGACCAACCGGTCCTGGAATTGGGAAGTGGCCACGGACCGACCGGTCCAGGTTCAATTCGGTTTGGCTAAAAATAAATTGAAAAATGGGAGAAATTCGGAGGAATTAGGATTTTTTTCTTAAGAAATTTAAAAATATATATTATATATATAAAATTAACCGAATTGGTTCGGTAGGTCCGGTTCCAAAAGCGGGAACCAGGAACCGGGAACCAGACTACCCTCTTTGATCATGCTCATCCTTTTCTAAAATAAATTTCGATGGAACCGAAGAAAACAAACGGAGAAGAGAAAGAGGTGGTGAAACAGTTGGCGTGAGGGCGAGAGGCTCGCCACATCGACCAAAGCGGCTGCCTTATGATGATAAGGAGAGCCATGAGCATTGAGCGAGGGTGTTAAAAGCGGTGATTGAAACAATCTCTCCTCCGCACGTCGCTACACTCCCATCGAGTAGAGGATCGCTCATGTCGCAAAGAGGAAACTCGAAAAGCCATGCACCCAGATCTGGACGAGGCTGGTCGCAATCCTCACCCAGTAGGCCATTACCATCCACAATTAAAAAAAGAAAGAGGATAAAGAGAAAAAAAAATTAATAAAATTAATTAAAAAATCTGAGAACCATTAAAATATTATCAAAGTTAGTGCTGGTTACGCCATGTAGGACGATTAACATCTACGTCGCCAAATTTCAGCTAAAATTGACTGGACTCAATTGACAAAAAATGGAAAAGTTTAAGACTCAATTAGCATGGTAACAATAGGTTTAGGACTTGTTGGACAATTTTCCCCACAATCTAGAAGATCCAAATCCGTAGGCAAGAAGAAACTCAATGGAAATCGTTATGAAAGATCAAACACTGCCCAAAATTATTAAATGATTCATGCAGCAAAATATCCTAGCAACTTTAAGAAAAACACCACGATGCATACAACTTGCTGCATGATCTCGTGTCATGCCTTGGGAAATCCATGTCCCCCTCCATTATCGAAAGCCCAAAGCGCCAAAAAGTAAAATTCACTCACCTCCTGGAAGGAAAAAGGAGATTATAATCAAGAGCAAGCAAAAAATCGTGATCAATAACTAATAAAGGAGAAATGATATAAATGATCTTTGAACTTTATAATGCAATGCACAACTTCATCCCTAAACTTTAGTTCAATATTCAATGAAACAAAATTGTCCAAGCGATGATAAGAAAAACAGCAAGATGTATAAAATTTCCTCTATGTTCTCGTGTCATGTTGTGTCAGCTACAGTGTCGTGGAATCATGATCCTCAATTTACGTCCTCCTCCATTATTAGAAGCTTGGAGCACCAAAAATTAAAATCACTTACGGCCATACGCTCCTGGAAGGAACAGGGAGGCTACAACCAAGAGCAAGCAGAAAATGGCGGTGATAAGAGAAGATGATGATGTTGATGAAGGGAAGTGCATTTTTGCTATCTGAGTGTGTGTGTGTGTGGATGTGTGGGTGGGTGGGTATTTATAATCCCTGACCTGCACATAAAACAAATTAATCAGTTGCATGATCTACACTGAGTAAATGGAGGGAGAGAAAAACTTGAGAAGTCTAATCCGAGGAAGGAGACCTAAAAGTCTTCCATCTTTGGATTTTGTAACACTGAGCAAACGAAGAGTAAGAAAAAACTCAAGAAGTCTATCAAGGAAGGGGACTTATTATGTTCAAACTCTATGGCCTTTGGAATTTTATCTAGTCTCTTTTTGTGTCCATCGTATCATCCACATGAAGAGAGCGTGCAATGTGGTGGGTTGAAAACAAGCGTGGAGGTACCTAACCTTGGTAAACCTCTAATTCATAAGAGGATGATTGTCCAAAAGCATCCTCACACTACGAATTGTAGTCTAAAATGGTCCTCATTTGAAACGTCAATCATGTGGTTTGGAGTCATTTTATTCTGGTCCACAACTTTTAGTGGACTCAAAACTTCTACAAATAAGGATAAAAGTTCCTAAGTTTGGATGGCAAGTGATTATGGTCATATGATCTATAGTGGCAAAGTGGATCAGAGAGAGCGGGGGAGAGGGGGAGAGAGAAAGACTTAAAAAAAAAAACAATTCCTAACATGATCAATCTGCACATGTTAAAAAGATCATAAATGGATGGCGCGAGCTCAACTTGTTGACTAGCAAAGAGTAAAGCGTAAATTGTGAATTAATGACAAATTCTAGCGGTATGTGAAGACTACAAAACAAGCTAACATGAGGCTTGAGAGCAAGGTTTCATGGTGTTGAGAAAACCCTATTATGTTTTTAAGTTTGACAAAACTATTCATAAATTATATCAATCTCGATAATAGCAAAAGTTACTTGTATTTCAAGTTACACTCGTGCTGAAAAAGAACGATGTTATGATCATTGAAAATATCTTAATTGACTTAAAGAACCTATGTGGAGCACATATAATTTTGGATATGCCAAGGTGTATAATTTACGAGATTTAC
Organism: Eucalyptus cloeziana; assembly: GCA_014182715.1. NCBI lineage: Eukaryota > Viridiplantae > Streptophyta > Magnoliopsida > Myrtales > Myrtaceae > Eucalyptus > Eucalyptus cloeziana. The sequence goes on along the minus strand of CM024641.1, from coordinate 2,510,569 downwards.
ATCACTATCGTAATCGAAGTGTCTCTCGGTGCTGTCATTGTGTCGTTGCAGAGGACCTAGCAATCATTGCATGGAAGTCTTTATCTTTGGATATTCTATATTTGAGTAAATGAAGGGCAAGAAAAACTGTAAAAGTCTACTCAAAAAAGGAGACTTGGAAGTCTTCCGTCTTTGGATTTTTTAAGGAAGACTTTGAAATTCCAACCGAGAGTTACTGAGACTTGGAAGTCTTCCGTCTTTGGATTTTCGACGGAAGACTTTGAAATTCCGACCGAGGGTTACCGAGACTCCCACATGTTGAGAGGCCGGTTCTTGTGCATCAAAACCTGGGCAATGGAATTGGATGTCAGGATATCTGGCGACTTCATGTTGGTTTGTTTCACAGATATGAGAAGTCTCCTCCATTTTATCTTGGGGTTTGAACCTCTTACTACTCTTCCCCTGCTCCGATTTTTATGCCTCCCAACATCTGGTAGTGGAGGAACAAGTCCAGGAAGGTCATCGCATGAACAGAAGTTTTGCGCATAATGAGTCTGCACATAATAAATCTCACATCTCTTCTCAGTTAAATACATAAAGTTTCCAATTTTATACCCCCAAACCCCCTCAAAATAAAAGTTAAGCAAGAAAAAAAAAAGACAACTGATTTGTATAACTGGACAAACAATTGGTACCGTATATTATGTTTATTAATCTTTTATAAAATGAGTTAACCTTAATAGTAACAACAAACATACGATCTACGAAATTGAGAGATAATAGATATTATAATAGGTTCAACCACTTATAATGTTACGGCTTATTTACAATTATAGTGATATTAACTAAACAAATCTCATAAAATACTTGATCGTTAAATGTCCTCAACAATTAAATTATTTATAATATCAAAAGGTTAAAGGACATTTATTATTTTCAAATAAATACTTGATAGTTATTAATTTAAATATATGGCATGTATTTATTCCAAAATGAGTGTGAAGTACCTTCATTTTCTCACCTAAAATCGGTGAGGGCCGGACTCGCTCAAGGTTAGCGAGGCAAACCTCCCCCAAATCTAGCGAGGGCTAGCCTTGCTTGTAACTTTCAAGGGCGGCCTCATCAAGGCAAGGCCATTGCTCGCCGACTACTAGCGAGGGTGGCCTCAGCCAGGGTGAGGCAAGCCGAGGTTGCCCAACCCTCTTTAAGCATTGCTAATGGCTGAGACAAGGAGAAAACCACGAAAAAAAAGAAGATAAAAGGACAAAAATACCCTTAACTCACTAGAAAGTTATCCTTATTTGAAATAAATTCCACTTCAAATCTTTATTTAAGAAAATAAAAGTACTTCAAAAATTTACTTGGAACAATATCCACTTCCGGCCCTTCTTTGAAAAAATGAATACACTCCATACCCTTATTTTGAATTTTTCCTTTATTTAATTGAACACAAGTCTATTAATGAAATGAAAATTAAGTCTTAAACATTTTATAATTGTGTCAATTAAGTCCATCCAAGCCAAAATTGGCCGACCGATGACATGGACGCCAGTAGGGGACAGCTAATTTGGTGAGGCAATTTTTTAATATTTTTTCGAATTTTTTTCTTTTAATTTTTTTAATTTTTTTTTAAATTTTTTTTTTTTTTTTCCCATATCTTCTTCCTCCGGCCCCCGCCCGCCACCAGCAAGGACCGTCGCCGATCCGGCGACCTCTTGCGCTTCGGTTGTCGGCGACCCGGCCCAAGCCTGCCCGCCGCCCCCTTCGAACTCGTCGCACCCTCTTCGAGGACGCCCTCGAGATCTAGTGAGGGTCCTTGTTGGTGGCTGGGGAGGCCGCCGTCGCAGATACGGGACGACGAGCCTCGCCATCTAGATCGGCAACGGTCCTTCTTGGTGGCCAGGCGAGGCTCGCCTTCGCCGATGGGCGGCAAGGGCGAGCCTCTCCGGTGGCCGACGGAGGCCCGCCTGCCGGCCAGAGGAAGAAGAAGTGGGGAAAAAAAAATTTAAAAATTAAAAAAAAAAAAAAAAAAATTCAAAAATTCAAAAAAAATAAAAATAAAAATAAAAATTATTAAAATTACCTCGCCAGGCCCTGTCCCCGATCGGCATCACACATCGCGAGTGGCCGGCCAATTTTGTCCGAACGAACCGAATTGGCACGATTGTAAAATGTTTAGGACTAAATTGACCAAAAGAAAAAAGTTTAGGACTGAATTGACACAATTGCAATAGATTTAGGACTTTTTTGATAATCCTCCCCGAGAACTTCCTAAGGCCTACCTCATAGCATCCAAATTGAACATAAATGAAGCATAAATGAATCACCCTTCCTCTCTTCATTTCGAACTATTTGTTTATAATTACCAAACAAAGAAATTGAAAACCTTTTCCATTCCATTTCTTTCCATCGTGCCAAACTCAACGTAAATCAATGTCACATCATCCAAATCGGGTCCAAAGAGTGATCTTTGAAGATTTATCCATTTTACTTTCAGCTCTTTAAAGCTGTTTCTTCTGCTATTAAAGCAGTCACTCTCTTCGCACGACGTTACAGAAGTGAGGTGAAGATTCAAGAGGATAGAGAGAGCGAGGGAGACCTTACAAACAGGAAATTGCAAAAATTAGAAGGCAACATCACTGACACACTTCAAATGTTTTTTAACAAAATTAATGCTCGTTGGTCAGGTACATTTTGACTATAACAGCCGGCAAGAAATGCTCATGCTGGCAAAAATCCGTATCGTAGCTATGAGGAGTATATCAAATTAAGATTCATTACTCAAATATTCGTCGCCAACTGTCAAAAATACATGATCTCCCAATACCACCCTCACAGCAGGCTGATTCTCGATGCAGTCGACCAAAATCTGCAAAATTAGGAAAGAGAAATCAACGTGAATATATTCTTTTCACCCCAGAGTCAATAACCGTGACCAGTGGATCAAAATAATTAAGCAAACGCCAAAATTTAGCAAAAGCATGTCACCCCAAATAAAACTTCAACTCCACCTGATTTGTGGTCTAATACTTGAGACTAGTCATACATAGGTTAAACATAAGTGCTCAAGAATCCAAACCGCGTGACTTTGCAACTTTTGGTGCGTGGATTTCTCAAGACCTATGGATGTACCTCTTGAGAATTCAGGATGACGCCTATTACAGCACAATGGAAGCAGCTCTTTAAGGCAAACAACCGAAAGGAAGATGTTCTCAGGGAAAGAGTTTGAATCAATCATTGCAAAATTACCACAGACGAAGTGAGAAAGTAGAAATTTCCAAATACAAAGGCAAGATGAGTTTAGGTACAAAGAATTGATAAAAGCAGCACAAGTCTGGAGCTCTCAAAGAACTATGCTAAGCAATTAATAAGATGGAACTCGGAACCATGGTGATCCTATCAGGCTAGCAAATTACTATTCCGACTTCAACCAAAAAAGTCTGCAAGCATGCGCACACACATAGACACGCACGCACATCATTCCCCAAAATGGAAACAAGAGGAACAGTAATTGACTCTGCATTAGCTTCTTTTGAATGTGAGAAATCTAAACCTGGATAAAGATAATCTTCGTTTAAAGACGAAAAAAACGTCATCCCAGTAAAAGGGAAAAAGTGCCAATATGGGTTCACCACGTTAGGATAGAACTAACCTCCCCATTTCCAAGTTGAAACTCAGCTTTTAGATTTAAGTTGTCCCTTGACCTCAAATATGTCACCAAAGCTTGGGCAGCCTTTCTGTCACCTGTTATTGTTGAATGTTAATCTCAGAGGGAGGGAGGGAGAAGAGAAGAGGGAAGAGGCCAGGGGGGGGGTGGTGTGGTTGGAGGGGGTTGGGGCGCGGGCAGGGAGTCAAAATTTTCCAGAGAGCTTCATTTCATCGGTGATAAATCTGCTTGATTTCTAAGTCTTCATGAGTTTATGCATGCATGGTTGGCTCAGAGGGAAGTGAAGTATGTGGCTCTCTACGTGTCACCTTCACTCATTCCAGGGAGGTTCATTTCATAAGTCTGCTTGATTTCTATGTTCTTTTGAGTTTATACGCCCATGGCTGGCTTGGGAGAAAGCAGAAGTATGTGGCTCCCTCTGTGACACCTTCATGTAAGTATGCCATTTGTGGCTCGCAGATGTTTGGTGGGTGCATTTGTGGCGGTGCGTGGTTTCTTATTTCTCTTTTGGGAGTTCACGCACATGCACATGAGAGAGAGAGAGAGAGAGAGAGAGAGAGAGAGGACCTTTATATAATGCAAGTACAGAATTAGACTTGCACACCAGCATGGGTCTGGCCAAACTGATGGCAATGTATAAATTAGCAGTAGTGCGGAAACTATCTTCACCTATGACGACCTGTTATTTGCACAAGAATAGTCATGGATAAGCATTAATAAAATATATAATCAATTGCATTGCCGCCGCCCCCCCCCCAAAAAAAAAAAAAAAAAAGATACATAATCAATTGACCATAGTTCTTGCAATCAATTATGGTCCACAAGTTATTTCTCCACTAGATCTCTTTCAAATTATCCATGAACAGGTAACTCATAGAATTTGCCAAGTGGGCATATCTTGTGAATGTGATGATCTAGAAAGCTGAATTTACCAACAAAGTCAGGCACTCAGCAGGCCACTGGTGAGAACCTAATGACCAATCTAACTTAAGCAAATAATGATGTTCTACAGCTGGAAAATAAACAGTGATAATATAGAATGAAAATTTTTAACGTAATACCATAGCACACTGACTAAAAGACTGTAAGACGTGTAATCACCCAACCACCCTTATCTTTTTCCCAAAATTATTTCAGTTTTGTGCCCGGTTGGACTGCGAAGACTCAGCCTTGTAGGCTTTATTCCCATCTGACTCAAGATTTTTAATAAAATTGCACAGCTTCTGAGTACAATGATTTCACAACAATTATGCTTCACCAAAGAAAGGTAATTGAGAGCTTTGTCCAGAGTGGTTTCTACATAGTGCTGCTACAGTTCCATTATCAAATTCCAGATAATCCATTTGATTCTTTCAAGTGTTTGACAAGTAAAAGTACAAACCTACAAAAATTAACAATGTCAAACAAGTAAAAGAGCATCAACTTACAGCATCGGATGGCATCAGAGAAGAAGGTAGCAATGGAGAACCGATTGCCTCCCTGATGTAAGATTCCTTCACAATTAAAACGGAAAAAAACAGACAATGCTCAGTTCATCTGGCGCTCCTAGGACTCAACTATCAAGTTTCACATTACAAATAATTCAAGTAAAGGGAACCCTCTGCTACTGCTAAGAGAATACTAAGTTTTACTTGATTATTTAACAAAATGAGAAATCTAAACACAAGAAATAATAAACTTCCATGCAATTACGGAAAAATGGACAGAATACTCAGTTTAGAAAAATCCATTGGGACCCACAACAAAATAAAATATTAGCACTTGGCTGACATATTTGTCTCAAAAGTCAAAAAATTGAGAACGAAAATTTACTGACCAGGCCAGCATAAATGTGACATTTGACTCAGAGAACTTCACAAAGTGTAGCTGGAGAATTAAATTATGAATCCACACCCAACCACCATCAAATGGATAAACCAGATCTTTCTGCTTCTTAAATTTGAAAGCAACATTCAATGAACTTTATCATTTATCCAAGATGTTATTCAGGTTTCCTAATTTGGTATAATAGCAGTACTTGCACAGATCAGACAACCACGGAAGCAGTGATACCTGTGAATTTAAAACTTGCTGCAGAACTGATTCATTTTCATCAGATGACTTAAAGTAAACCTCCACTACATCAGTTGGCTCGAGTCCAACCTTTTTCCGGAGCTTTTGAATCCTGTTAACCACCTGTAAAAGGGGAAAAGTTTCAGTCTTCAGATATTCCCTCTCCATTTAGCCGGTCAGAGAAGACAAGCAATGTCCACTTAATAGGTCCCTCACTGATGTGGTGGAAACCATTTCTAACTTGCTAAGCTACAAGTCCATATTTGTTCAGCCATCTAATTAAAGTCTAGTTCCAATCTAAAGCTATCCAATCAACAGCAGAGCAGATGAAGGGAGAAAATAGTTTCTTACCTCACGAGCTACCCCAGCCTCAAACAATGACTCATCTGCACGCAAGTCCAGAATGACCAGAACATCACCTGAATAAGAGAGTGAAAAAGACAAAAGGATAAGATCTACAGCAAAATTGGTAGATCAAGTATCAGGACATGACTGATGTATACCGTCCCCAGCCGCATCAATCTCCTTCTCGGTCCTGCCGGCAGGACATTTAAAAACTCGAACAACCTAAAGTGCAAGATTAATGTTAGTAAATGCAATCAGTTATTAGTGTTCCAAACCATAATAAACACCAAAAACAAATCCTCACCACCAGAATCTAAACAAACAAGCACCAGTAAACAATATGCATTTTTCATTCTCATATCCAATGTCAATCAAAACGATAAATAACTGCCCCATTTTTTTTTTGACAGACAAAGAAGTGATTAAGGAGCACCAAGATGTGTAGACCCATTCATGGAATAATCGTGCAAATAACAAATTGTCCTCTATTTGAAGATATTGACATTGCCCCATTCCTCTGCCCCAAAAAAAAAAACATTGCCCCATTGCCCCATTCCCACCTTGGCCAAAGTAGCTACTTTCAAGAATGAGGCTGTATTCAACAAAGGCTTGTCTTGACTGTATGAAAAGAGTAATGGCTAATCTCTTCACCAGTCCTACAAGAAGTATCTATTAAATAATTCCTTTCTTCTGAAAAATGTCAACCACAATAAAGCTTCACCAAGCACAGAAGGCAACTTTTGTCGGTACAAGCAAAGTCCAAGTGCACCTCCATGGGTTTATTGCCGCCAAAGCTACAGTTCGGTGAGTCAACAAGTGACAAACATGATTTTACCCTTTCATTGCCCAAAACCAAATCAAGATTACTTTCCTATTCCTCCCTTGCGCTAACCATACAACTAAGCAAATTTCGCAAACCCAACGTATTCCCAGTCCCATAGAAACTCATATAAGTCCACTTTACATCATCTCCCATCTCAGAAACCCCAGCAAATGACTGCAAACATTAGCTTTGAGGCAAGCAAATCTATGCAGGAAATCCACTTTACATCCATCTCCACCTCTACAATACTGCCAGAAATGTAATTTACAATAATTAAACAGAGAAAAATGGAGTCAAGGAATAAAAGTGTGTACCTTAATATCCTCCCGCTTCAAACGATGTGAAGCGATGGTAAGTTCTCCTGATTCCTCAAAAGCCAAAATGTCATCCTGCGACATTGCTTTGACTTCCTTAGCAACTATTCCCATAGCCTTTCCAAGCCTCTTTCCTAATCCACTGCGGAGGACGAATAAGAAGATGTTCATTCAGAACCACAAATGACTAACATTCTTTAGAGGAAAATATCTACCAACATACCTGAAATCAGGCTCAGCACGAAGAGTGGCATATGTCAAAATATCTTTTGATGTGACAAGAGACCGTACATTTAGTTCTTCCAGCAAATACTGCCAGTCAAAATAAGGGGATCAATTAATCGAGAAACAAAATAAAGACCCTAAGAAGCAAAACATGACCCAGGAATTAAAGCAAAAGACAATTCCAAATCGACTGTATTAGAGCGAGCAAGCATATCGTTACCAAGTAAACCAAAGACAGGTAAAGTGGTCTATCATAAAATGACACGAAACTATGAAGGTTATTCTCAGAGCTAACCGAATAATCATTATGGAAACTAGCCATTGCAGTGATAAACTCATCCACTGTTTTAAAGCCAAGCGACCCTATATTAGCCACTTCTGCAAATACTCTAAGGCAGTGTTTGTTTGTATTTCTTTTTTCTGTTCCGAAACACTTTTTCTGTTTTTTTGTTTCCGGGAACAAAAAAAGAACAGAAACGCGTTTGGTTGCGTTTTTGTTCCAAATCTGTTCTTTTGTTCCCGGGAACAAAAAAAGAACAGAAACAAGAAACAAAAAAAAGTTGTTTCTTGTTTCTGGAACAAAAACGAGAAACACTTTTTCTCTCTCTTCTCTTCTCTTTCTTTTTTTTTCTTCTTTTCTTCTTCTTCTTCTTCTTCTTCTTCTTTTCTTCTTCTTCTTGCTTTGGCCGGTCGCCGGCCTCGGCCATGGCCGGCGACCGGCCGACGAGGGCCGAGGCCGGCGACCGGCCAAAGCAAGAAAAAAAAAAAAAGAAAAAGAAAGAAAAAAATGAAAAATAAAAAATAAACATTAAAAAATTTAAAGAAATAAAAAAGAACATAAATTTACCAAACATGTTTTTGTTCTTTTTTATTTCAGGAACAAGTTTACCAAACGCGCATTTTTGTTCAAAAACTGTTCCCCGGAACAGAAATAATTTTTTCTATTTTACGTTCCCCGGAACACAAAAAAAAGAAACACAAACAAACGCACCCTAAATCTTCACAATCATATAAACCTACAGGCACAGGGAAAATCCCACTCCAAGAGAGTTTTCCTTATTTACTCTTATAAGAAGGCTACATAGAAAGTAAAAAATAAGCACAAAGATAAATGTAGCAAGGAAACATCATGACAAGGTCATTCCTGAAAATTTGACTCATTTTAAAACCAAAATCTGTAACCAACCAAATTAAACAAGGATGGGGAACATTCCAAGACCTTTAGAAGAGATTGCTAATAACTAACAAGGGTGGGGAACATTCAAGCACTTCTCAAGAATGGCTATAACTTCACAAATGTCGAAAAACAAATCCAAATAACAGAGAGAAAAGACTATGAAGGCTAGCCAGGCAAATGCGTATTAGCATGATCTGTTATTTTACTTGCAATGACAAAAAAAGATCATCACATTGCCCAGTTTCTCACCTCTTTCAGTTTTCCTGCTATGTCATCAAGAAAGTCTGCATCTGAATGGACCACTGTCATCTCCCTGCATGTCCTCAGGAACACAGCAAATGTCAAATAAACTAAAATATATATGGTAGAACAAGGTGAGAGAAAGTTCAGAAGCCTTAGAATCATTTATGAGATGATGTGATAAACCAACCTCAGTGGCATTTTTAGAGGTTTGCCATGACGCTCACGAATATTACGAGCAAGATCAATTATAGTCTTCATTCTTGCGACACTTTGTTCTATTCGCTCACCACGCTGAGATGAAGGGATTGGGTAAGAATTTAAAAGAGAACGATTACATTATATGTCAAAGGCAGATCACCAGAAAGGGATGAAAGATCGAGCATATATGTTTATTTTAACTCCTAGTGAGATTCAAGGACAAATGTGCACATACTTTGCTTTTTTGAATAATAAAAAGAAGAATTTTACGGAAAGAGAGACGATACTTTGAAACATCAAAAAGCTCAGTGCAAGGATTATAGAAATATTAGAACAAATAATTGCAATCTCTCATGTGATATTTGAAGTCCCAATCAATTTGGAAGTACAGCTTCTACTACATCAGTAGTCCGATTAAATTCCTGTAAAAAAAATAATAGACATGTCTATGCAGCTCCATGCAGGATAAAAGAAATAAGCAAGGGAAAACCCTACATAAACCAGATTAAATTGATTTATCTATTCATTTTCTACCTGCAGAGGAAGATAACTCACATATAGAGAACAACCAGTACAAGGTTACTTCACCCTTTATTACTTTTAATAATAGATTGGCTAAGCTAAGAAAAACGAAAAAAAATAGCATATCCAAGATATGCATATGACAGTGCTATTTCCATTACCTTCCCTTCCTCCTGAGGAAATTTGCAAAAATGGATACTTTCTTCTGCTCCTTTGCAAACTTTTCGCATGTTTTGGTAAAGAACCTCAGTAAAGAAAGGTGTGAATGGAGCCATTACTTTGCATGAAGTTAAAAGGACCTGATATGTGAAAAATGAAAGTTAGAGAACAGCAAAACTTTGATATAGGTTATAGCTACATACAAACACAAACTAACTACACCTCATCAAAAGGGAAAAAATAGACCGACTATCAAGCCACTGAGACATCCATCAAATGGAAGTAAACATGAGCATGTCACATAATACAGACTAAAGAGCATCTGATTGCATGCAATTTGTGCAGCTCTTTGCCATCCCATAGTTGATGGTCTGAGAGTCTACAAGAGGTGGGTAACAAGTCAAGGTACTCGAGCTCCGCGAATAGATTAATTGAACTCTGCCTGCTTCTTCTCAAGTTTGAGTAGATTTACTATTTAATTGAAATTAAAAATACCATACTCGAACTCAAGTAGCTCCTAAGCCTGATCGAGCAGTTGCACTTTTATAATCTGCAATATTCTAAAGTCTGGAAAGCCCTCACTTTATTGATGGGACATTTTGAGCCCCTTTTTAATGAGACTTGGATTATTTCCTATATTGCGACTTTGTCCGAGCTTCTTTATGCTACTTTGATAAATTGAACTCAAGCTCAAGTTCGAGTTTGACTTGAATTTAAACCAAAATTTTAAAAGCAAATCAAGTCGAGTCATTCCCCAAATGATTAAATTAAGTGTGAAGTAATGACTTAATCAAGTCTAGCTCTAGTAATCAAGATCCATCGAGCTCAAGTCAAGTATCAAGCCATGCATGATCGAGTCAAGCTTTAGTGAACTGTGTCGACTGGGCTCAGCTCAATTACATCCCTGGAGACTAAATTTGTATTGAGAAGTTTTTTTGTCAAAGCTCTCTAAAATAGAAAAGCAGCCAGTCCAACTACACTTCTTCAGTCACACAAGTGGCATATCATCCTAGTGTCGGTTTAAAAGAAATAAATGATGAAGAAAAGAACAGAAACTATATAGTGGACATACATTGTAAAGCATTGAAAGAGCTGTGCGGCAGTCTTCATCTTCAGTACGACCTTTTAATCTCTTGCGGTTGAAGCGAACATAAATGTTCGTCAGGTTGTCAAGAAACTTCAAGAGATATGGTACAACCTGCAATGAGTGGATGAGCAACTGCATCAATCATCACAATGACCAAGAATACCAACTCTGCACAAATATCCTCTGAATATAAAATTAGGAAGGCTAAATAAAATAATTGCAAGCTTTTGACTCCCCTGAACAGTGGTGAATATTATCATTCAAAGGAGAAAATTTGGTCAATTAAGAAGTTGCTCAGAAGACTACATCTCAGTACAATTTGATTATTGTGACTGCTTCCCATAGATCTCAGTAAAGCAAAAATGAGATCTCCATAGGCTATACATCCATGCATACAAATGCTATCATCAGCAGCATTGCACAAGTGGACATAAGGTCAAAAGAAAAGAGACTCATTATTATAGTAACTTGTCAACTACACTGTCTGTACTACTCTTTCGCCCGAACTGAACCAGCCAGGACATGAGATTGAAGAAAATTTAAGAATTTGCTGAAGCATGAGGACTTTTAATAACTTTTGTACATTTTCTACTTGAAAGAGCATCATCTAACCCAACTAACAAGAAAAGGCCAGTGGCTTGGTAAGACAAATGAGACTTGATTTCGGAGGAATGTATCACATGCAAAAATATGTGCTAAACACGTGGATGGCTGGAATTCTTGGTATTGCTGCTTATAAATATCTTGGCAAATACCTAGGCCTTTCTCTCAATACAAATCGTGTTGGCACTCGTCATTTCAAGTTTGTTATTCAGAAGGCTCAGAAAAAAACTCACCAGTTGGATGAAGGCAAGAGGAAGTTATGTCTTGGAGGGTGGGATAAGATAACCAAGAGTAAGATGGAAGGGGGATTGGCGCCATGCAAAGGCAGAAGCCAACACATAGTCCTTCTAGGTAAGTTTAGGTGGCGAGTGCATTTGGAAAAGAAAGCCAAGTGGGCCAACATTGTTAGAAAAAAGTACATTATGAGAAAGGCAAGAAACGATCCATTGTCAGGAGAGCTTTAGAGTTAGTGGATTTCTTTTCTAGGAAGAAGTTAAAACATTTGTTGACCGAGGAAGGGGGAACTAGCCTGCTACTTGACAACTGGACAGTGTGTGGGTCCTTTAGGCGGACCAGTAACTGGGCATAGGCATGTCAACAATCTGGAGTTGAAGGTGAAGGACTGATGGATATTTCTAAGGGAGTTTTGGGACTTTTCCTGACTCTCTTATCCCATTCTAACAAGCTTCAGAATGTGATATCAGCAGTCCCAGTAAGAAGGGGGACACACTCAAATTTAGTTGGAGTTTATCTAGTCACAGGCACTTAGTTTGAACAACGCTTATTAATTGGCTGGACGCATGGATCCTGGGAGAAAGCTGGATGAAGATTGGAACTGGGTGCAGAAAGTGGAAGTTACTTGCATTCAATTTTTTATTTTGTTATTGCTACATGATAGCATTGCCACAAGATCCACTCTGGCAAGAAGAGGTAAGAATGTTAGCACTATTGGCCTGTATGTAATAGGTAGGAGGAGATGCCTGAGCATGTGACAGTGTGAAAAAATTTTGGGTTGACATCGGTGCTCTTTCTCCCCTTCAGAATGGCTTTGATCTTAGTTTTAGGATTGGATCCATGGTAATGTCAAGACACAGGTTGGGTATGCTAATGCTCGGATTCTGTGGAAGAACCCATGAGCACTTTGGCTTAGGCGTAATGCTGTGGTTTTTTATAGCAACTTACCTTTTAAAAGATATCATTTCTTTTTATTTATCTGGAGCTTCTGAATTCTTTAATGCACAAAAGAATAGGGGAATAAAGAAGCATACGAAAGGGCTAGCACAAGCTCGATACTAACGATGCAGTTGAAAGATTGACAGGTGCAGCAGGGGCTGAAGGTGTATTGCGTGATAATCAAGGAACATGAGTAGCGGGCTTTTCTTGCTATGTAGGCCACACTTCAGCAGTAGCTGCTGAAAGTTTCGGCCTTAAAAGAGGGCCTTCAGTTGGCTGTTATAAGGGAGTGCAATTACTTGGAGTAGAAACAAAAGCTATATGTGTTGCTAATGCACTATGCAATGAAAGTAATTCCAACAGGAACGTGTAAGCTCAGTGTAAAATCACCCACATCTTCAGAAAAGCAAAACAATTTGCAGATCAAATGGCAAAGCTGGGGATCAATGGGTCTCTACAGCCAGTGTTTTTTTAATTGGATTCCTACTGAAGTTATGTGTGTCTCTGTTTGGGATTTGAATATATTATCTGGCTCAACGGATTTGTAGCATGTTGGACGGTATTTGTCTTTTGCTAGTAATGAAATCATGTTCTTACCCAAAAAAACAAAAAACTATGTAATCTACAGTTACTAAGAAACCTCACCAAGCTCACCAACACTAGTAAACAAGACTACTAAATGTAGAATCTGAATTCCTCACCTTACTTACATGTACTAATCAAGTTTTATATTCAAGCTGATGAAATCATCTCTTCTGCAGCTTTGAAGTTTGTTAACAAGGTTAATTATCGCATAGGAAAGTCAAAAGGCAGAAGGTGAGAAAGAAAGCATGCAACTATGAGTGGCACATACTTATAAAAAAGACAAGGTATATTTAACCAATTTAGCCCATTGAGTTTTCAGATTTCACCCTAATAGTTGAATGAATCGGCCAATGGTTTTTCTTTTCTACTTCTCTATAAGTTTCCTAAAAATTAGCTAGACTATTAGCTAACATTAACTGTGATAAGTCATGACCATTATGAGTTACTTAGCACAACTCAAGGGAGCTTACTTGCTTTATTCTTTATTAATAGGAAAATTCACAAATAACCACTAATAAAGTAACCCGTTTTCAGGAAAAAAACCATCAAAAGAATGATTTATGTCTATGCTACCCATTAAGGGAAAGCTTCAAGAAGCGGTCTCTCACACTATTGACCATTTTACCCTTTGGGATAACTTCTGTAAGTTTCACTTTATTGTAAACTATCACCTTTCAATTGTTTACTTATCTTTTTACATTTTTACAAATATGTCAAGTCATCAATATAATGATGTGCCACCAACATGCACTCATAGCAGGCAAACGTTCTTGCTAATTTTTAATGAGGCACAATCTATTATTGCCAAGCATGAGCCCATTAATTAAAATGCAACTACTTTAATCAAAACAGAAAATACAAAACCAGAAGAGAAAACTGTGTTGAATGGTTTTATATCTTCTATCTTTTCCCATGAGACTCGCAAGTTGACTTAAAGAAACTTTGACAAAGAGTAAGAGAATAATATATGCTGATGGGATACATTTTTCCCTTTTGATAGGCAAAAAGTAAACTCTTATTGAACTAGTAGCAAAGGGGAACCAACCCCTATAATAAGTCATTTTCCAGGCAAGGTATCAGATAAACCTAACACATCAAGACAGTATCTTAATCAAGATGTGTCTAATTCAAAAAGAGCATAATAGGGAAAAAGGCAGCATCAATTGTGTTGAACATCAATATATGGCACGCTCTGAGTTTTTTGTTAGAACCAAGAGAACTTGACTATACCATGAAATATTTTTATTTTAAGGGGTTTCTTAATTTATTTTTTTTTTAATAAGAGATGACTAACAAAAATTTAGATATGATTGTGAGCTTTGTGTGGGAGCATATAGCGAGTGCTTGAGTAAAACGAACTCCTCCACAGGCAGTACATGCGGATTAACAACATCAACATGACTTAAATGCTACTAAAGAATTGGCAGATGGCATTATGTCCACAGCACTTATTGCTTATTAACGCCAACACTAAAAACCATTACAGAATTAACTGCACTTAAGTCAAGCAACATTCACCCAAACCAAATCTTGTATTTGAATGGTAGTGATTAACTAAAGTGATGAGCTTCTACAAGTTCCCTGATCAGCACAATATAGTCAGAAATGCAATTATACAAATGTATATTTATAAGCAATTTCACAATATAGCAGCAGAACTGACCGTATAAAGTCGATATCCATCCATTTCTTGACGGACAAAATGAACAAGACTCTGTGTGGCTGAGTATATCCATTGGTCAAGTACATTAGAAGATTTCTGAAGAGCAGCTTGGTCAAATGGAAAGAATGGTCCAGACCCCTCAACCTCAAGTCTCTTTGCGTTTTGGACAAGAAATCTATACGCATTGTACCATGGAAGAAATACATCCTTGACCTGATATAACAAATATAGAATGCATAAAAGGATTAGGCAAAAAGCTCGAGTTAGAAATATCATTAAGATAAGGAAACATGCTTCAGAAATCAAAAGTATAGTCATAGTGGAGCCAGTGCACTCACGACACAATAGACCCCGTCCTTCTTGAACCGTAAAACCTCTGCACGCACAACTGGAGAATTGATTAAGTATAAACGCAATGCGTCCTGTGACACAATATACAGGATATGAGACAAAACCCAACTTAAATAGTGTCCTTCACATGATGCAAATTTCAATCTTATTAAAAGAATTCAGAGAAAGAAAGAAAACTTACAGCCCCATAATCATTTATAACATTCAAGGGAGAAGGATAGTTTTTTAAGCTCTTGCTCATCTTTTTCCCATCCTCAGCAAGAACTAGTCCATTGCAGATGAGATTCCTAAATGCGGGTTTTCCAAATAATGCAGTAGCCAACACCATAAGTGTGTAAAACCTGACAAATAGAGCCATATCATGTAGCCTGAGCACAAAAGTCCCTACCAAACATAACCATGTAGCAGAAAAAATTGCAAATAAACCCCTAAATTTGAATATTATTCTGAAAAATCCATCCAGAACCATTTGATAGACTAAATTGTGCAGATTATGCCTTCAAGTCAGTTTTATCAGTTCCATTGTTCACATCACCACATTCTAACAGCTCCAAGAGGGAGTGTAAAGTAATCTTTCCAAATAACGAAGTTACAATTTTGCTACAATCTATACAATCAAAAATTCAAGAGTCTCTCATAAGGAAATGCATATACAGTAAGAACCTCACCATCCACGGGTTTGATCCAATCCTTCAGCCACAAAATGCCCAGGAAAATTCTTCTCAAATAGTTCAACATTCTCAAATGGGTAATGGAGGTAAGCATAAGGCATGGATCCGCTCTCAAACCAACAATCGAAAACCTGAAAAAACAACCCAGGCCAATGCAAGAACAACAACAACTCATGAAGTTCTTGTGCTGTCACAAAAGTTGTAGAAAACAAAAGTCGATTCTTCCCTAGCCATAGAAAAGGCAAATCAACTATTTCCATGTAGTGTAACATCAGCATTAAGGAAACTACCAAGCATTTCCCTTTTGATTACTGTTCCCTTTCTTTACATTCTTTTACACTATAACATTGGATAAGTTCAATTTCATACATCTAGTTTGCTGGAAATGTTAGAAACAGTCTCTTCATGCATAGATTTTGTATATGAGCAGCATCCCTTTTGAAGCCACTATTATAGAGGCAGTACCCCTTGGCAACTTATTGATTAAATTTCATTCATCATTCCAAGAAAAAAAAAATTGATCATGCACAATAATCTCCAATGCTTATACACGTCTTTAATTTTACCTAGTCTGGATAAGAATGAAAACCAAGTCCAACAGAAGCCAAGGACCTCAGTATCTTGCCTAAAGATGGAACTACCATATCCCAAAAGAAGAGCTGATATGTTTTAAGATACAGATCAAGACTTTGTGATTCATTTCCACAATCTTGATTCATAAGCTTCTTGAATCTGCTCACACAAGCTGCCCAAACCATCAGTGGCATATTTAACAGAACCACATGCCTCACAAATCTCCAACTTCTAGATGATTTCATTCAAGGCACTGTCATGATCAAAGCTAGATCTTTTACACCCAACGTAATGAAATGTGAAATCTCAAAATTAAAATTTAAACTTTAGGTTGCTCCTCCAATACAGGAATTTGTTAGCATAGGAATAATACTACTTGCAAAATGCCAGCAGTTAATGAACATTAATCTTTATTCCTTTTTAATCTGTTCCTATTTTTCCACCAGGGTAACAACTCATCATCTTCATAAAACGATTGATGGACTGCCTCGCATGCTTCATCGAGACAAAACTTCTTTTATAAGCCCGAGTCTTCAGAACTTCCACACAAACTCATCAACTAAATGTTTCTCAGCTACAAATGCTGCACTTATTTACTCTTCCTAAGCGTATATGCATCTTGTCCACAAAAGGGAAAAAGAGCACCAATAAGGTTTGCTCTGACCAAAGCATTAGTCATGTGAGGCTGAAGTAACCCGCAATAGAGAATAGCGCATGCTTAGAGACCTAGGAATGCAACAAAAGCTATCGCAGGGGCTTATAGGAGTATGAAAATTTTCCATATAAGATGTTCAATTATGAAGGGCAAGGACATACTTTGGATTTTACTTTGGTCAGTTTGCGAGGGTTCAGTTGGGAAGAGCAAAGACTGCACACAAAGAGCTCAGAGCCTGGTTAGCTATATGCATTAGCAAAGAGTAGACAAAAAAGACTTAAACTGATCCCTCTGGCCTCTTTTTAGTTGATTTGGAGGGAAAGAAACTGGAAAAAAATTGATAAAACAGAGGGCCCTTTTGTAAAAGTTAATGGATTCTTGGCTTTTGGCCAGTGATCATTGCTCGATTAGCCTAGGGAGTGCCCCAAGACACTATCAAAGTGTGCCTTAATAGTTAAACCTTCTTGCCTACCTCTAAGCTTTTGCTATATGAAGATCATGAGATTTGAAGAAAATGCTATTCTAGACCTATCTGATTCTTTTTTCCATGTTGCAAATGGGATGTTGCAAATGGGTTGGCATTCCAAGTGCCACTTCATTAACCATGAGATTTTGTGATAGGACCACTGCCAACTATTCTAAAGCTTGAGCTGTTAGATGAAGGCATGGTTTAAAATTTAATTATTCTAAACACTAGGTTGGACTTTGGCCTTAGCCTAAAAGCTTGGAAACATACAATTGAGGAGGCATGGTTTAATATTTAATTATTCTAAACACTAGGACTTTGGACTTTGGCCTTAGCCTAAAAGCATGGAAACATACAATTGAGGAGGCAAATAGGGGCTTGAAAAGATTTAAAGAAGCTCCTGCTCTCATATCATGTGAGATTTTGTGGTAGGACCACTGCCAACCATTCTAAAAGCTTAAGCTGTTAAATGAAGGCGTGGTTTAATATTTAATTACTCTAAACATAACCTACATACATACATAGTTATATGTATGTATGTATATAAAAATAGAGAGAGAGAGAGATGCAACAACAAAAATGTAAAATAAGGGATTTACAGAAATAAAAACAAATATTAATCTATATTTACCATAAAAAAAAACAAATATTAATCTACTAATACAGATTGGGATTGGCTAACTCACGTCAGGTACACGTCGAAGCACGCCAAACTCTGGACCTCGACTGGAGGGGATTGTTATATGATCAATATTATGTCGGTGCAGATCAAAAATCTGCAAATAGAGCGAGAACAATGATATAAATGACAAATAGTTTTCTCTCTCCATCTCAAAGAGTCCAGTATATATACAAAGATCACGTGCACAAACCTTGTGAAGAGAAAAGCTAACTGCACAGACGTGTCTATGAATACAGTATATGTACAAATACAGATGCCAAAACCAGGTATTGTAAGCAAAAAGGCATACCACATACCATCTACCAATTGTGAGTGAGTTATGTGGGTCTTCAAAGTCCTAATATTCCATGAGCACTTAAATTAAAATACTGTTGAAAGTCCAATTCCTCACCAATATTGTCATTAAGGCTTCTAGAGATCATCTTGATAAATTTCATCGGAGGTCAAACTCAAATCAAGCAAATAAATTGATACATGAATACTAAAAAAGGACCTTTGAGGGAGCCTAACTACAAGAACAAACCATCAAGTCAACAGTAAAACCAAGAGAGAAAGAACCTTGGCGCCAGAAAGCTTTTCAAGTTTGTCGATAGAGTCCATGACAATGATTTCCTGGCCATCCTCACTAATCCAAATTGGTAGAGGGGTGCCCCAAAATCTGCTTCGACTGACAGCCCAATCCCTTGCATTTTCCAGCCAATTGTGAAATCGTTTTTCCTGCAATAAAATAGAAAATTAAGACACATCCACATTGATGCATGCACTCAAAAAAAAAAATCAGAGGCATCTACTATTCCAGGTATTTAATCTGTTCGGCCCACGAATATGAAATATTAGGATACTTAGCTCATTAAAGTTAAGATCGATAGCATAAGGAACCCCAGAAACATCAAAAGCAACGAACTTTTCGTAAGACTTTCCTACTTTAGACTTCAAATCAAAGCTAAGTCACTCAGGCCATGTGTCCCTCATCAAATGCTAGTAGTCAGGGAATTCAATGGTAATGGGAAACTCATAACAACCATTTTTCAGTAAGGCTAGCTCCATAGGCACAAAGTCCCTTTCAAATATCAAAAGGATCGATACCTGAATTTGGAAACCCTAGATGTCCATTTCAAATGTCAAAAGGATCAATACCCATTTTTAGAAAGCCTTAATCAACTTCCTGAAACCTCTACCCACATATACATGCTAAAATCCGCAAAAAAAAAAAAATCAAGTATGTATTTTTTTTCTTTTATCAATAACAAGAAATTCCAAAATGCCAAATGTAATCTGTCAAACCTTCACATAATCGGGAACCCAGTAAGTCTGTTTGTTATTCTCTAAAAGCTGCTCCTTCACATTCTCAACCCGGACGAACCTAGAGCAAATGAAGCAGCAAAACCCAGTAAGGGCAGAAAAAGTTGAATGCGCAACATAAATTCTCCAAATACACATCAAAGATCTAATTTACATCTACAACTCAAGTACTTAAATGAAAACATTCAACCAATGAGCCAGCGAAGCTAATCAGACCACAACCAGAAGCACTGCAAGCAGCAAGATGGACAAACGAAGAGCCAATGTATAAAATGAGACTACAAGAAATTTCTCATCTGGGAAAGAATGGCATAGTTAAAATGTATATAGCATTGAAGCGCATCTAATTATGGATTTGCTCCAACTCATGATTATGGCAAACATCAAGGCTTCAATTCAAATGGACACAATTTTGACAGGTATCAAGCGGACAATCAATTACAATAAGTTTTTATATATGTATGCATTGTATAGATGCACTTAACAACCTTCTCCTAACGAAACAAATGAGGAATCTAGAGAATAACCCCTCCCCCTTCTTTTCCTTCTCAATCCTCCTCTCCTTCCAAAAAGAAATTAAAGAAGCCAAAAGGCTCAACAATTTTGATTTTGGACTTTTCAACTCGCACCTGAGAAGCTAAATGCATAATCTGACACGTGAGTTAAGTGTCGAGCCCAAACTAGCCTCATGATGAAATGCAGACAAGAGAAGTGAACATAAAACAAGTTCCACCTCAAACATTTCAAAAAGGACAGAGCAAAATAAATAACATAATGGGAACCTACATGCAACTTGGAGAATGATAAAAAGCATTAAACTATTATACGACTTCATGAAGTACACAAAAATGACAAAACAAATATTTTCCTTCTATTTATAATTCATCCCTATTGTTAACAAAGCAAACCGAATAGCAACTTCAACCTCAGAATTTCACAAAAGGTTCCATGAAGAATCCATGCCTCAAAACACAATCCATAAAGCATTGTACTCATCCTTAGCCACAGAAAGCTTAGAATGACTAGACAGCCCAGGAAAGAAATGTGGTTGAAAAAACAAGGCTGCTAAGAAGTATGACTTACCAGCTTGGGACTGCTCGATATATAAGAGGGGTTTGAGATCTGTAACAATAAGGATAAGAATGAGTGAAGCTTCCAGATTTCACTAGTCTGCCCATGGCCTGCAACAAAAATAAAAGACAAAAACATGCAAACATTTTAAGTATGGTTGTTAAAATCACAATCAACAGAATGGGGTTCCACAGCTCCATAACCTTAAAATCAATCCGGCTCTGAAGTAGAATCTATGTGGTAAGAAAGGAATGTGATCCAAATTGATAAAATCACAGGATTGGTATGGACCTAGTAAATTTCCATAGAGATCTAGTATATTTTAGTCTGCTAACTTTTCCATTTTGAAATTTCATATTGTACTTAGAGAAGTGCAAACCTACCCAAAGCATAATCACTCAATCTTAACAGAAAAAAAACAATCTATGACTCACATGTACTTTTTCGCAATTTGTAGGATTTTATGGTCCTTAATCCTATCTTATGGTTTGATACTTCAGACACGAAGGACAACTATAGTGGAATGTCAACTTTATAAACCCCAAGTTAAGGGAAGAAAGTGCCACTTAAAAGTAGTAGCAAGAGAACAAAAGCCATATCAGCTTATAGTTATAATTCAAGGTAAAATTCAATGAAACAGATTCCTCAGGCATATTTAATGGAAGACAATTATTGTCCAAGCAAATTTTACCTTCAATGCTTGAATAATATCTTTATCTGCATCCTTGACATAGCGCCCACTAAAGTCAGTAATTTTACTGGTAAAGCAACCATCATCATCAACTGCTACAATCAGGTTCTCTCCCTATAGAACAAAAAAACATAACAAGCATATATAGTGACATGAGAAAAGGATAGGTGGGGAATAAAACTATCTGAGCTGCAAAGTAAAAAATTCAGAGCTGCCAACAAGCATCATAAGCAATGACTAGACTATCAATATGAGGAGAGGGAAGGCTAGAAATACTGCATCTATACCAATCCTAATGAAGATTAGGAAAGCAAATCATATCATGACAAACAAGACAAGTGAAGGGGTGAGAGAATAATCAGAGCACATGATCAATGGCACAATCAATGTACCAAAAAGGAGCCAATTCAAAAAACCAGTGAAGCAATTAATCTTCAGTCCAACCTGCTGTTCAACATGATGAGAGCAGCTAGATTCACTTTCATAAAAAATACAAGAAATGATAAATAGCAATATACTGAAAAGTGCCTGTACAAATCAATCAATCATCATAATCAAACAGTAGTACCAAGTTATTTAAGCAAAGGGAATGTCATAAACATGCTAATACTTCACTATTACAGGCATCATGGCATTCAAACAAAAATAATTAGAATAACTACTCTCTTTGTATGTTGATTTCATAATTGTCCAAAATTTTACTTTATAACTCAAATTTTACCGTAAGTTCTTGCCTCTGTTTTTTTTTTTTTCAGTTACTGCTAAATTGCTTACCATGAAATAACCAGCTAAATCTGATTATAACTGTCTCCAGTGCCAGGAACATGACCATAAAAAAGTTCCAGCCAATAGATCTCAGAAAGGAGTCGTCTGAGGTAAGAGGAAATCCAAAAGGAAAACCTTTAAAAACATGGAAACAAACCAAGCTCTCTGCTCCATCTTTCTACACAGGAAAAATGAACAACGATTTCACCCTCTCTCACACTCTAAATCCTGAGGCAGTATCAGCTACATTGTTTACCATGAAATAACCAGCTGTCAAGCTCTATTACTACAAACTACCCAAATGAATAAACAATCAGATAACAAGAGAGCCTAATTAGAAGCTTTTCACTACGCTCCTTACAAGAGCTAGCTGACAAAGAATCTGACTGTTTTAGATTGTGAAGAAATACTAAATTGCAGCATTAGATCAGGGATAAGCAGAAAATATACAAAATGCTTGTTATCTAAATTGTAGCCCAACTGTTCCAGACTATACTATTGACCTCTAAATGGAAACAAGACAAGAAGATTTAGCCCTTATCTAATAAATACAGCAATTCCTTGCAGCTATTAAAAAATGCTAGTAACCTAGTCCAGGCCTACATAGTCCACAAGCTCACTGGATGCAATGAAAAACCAAACAAATCAAATAAGAAACTACAGTTAGAAACCTTATTCAGACCTTATTGATTATTTGATTTTCGAGGCAAACACGATAATCGTCTTCTCCAAATGCAGGAGCACTGTGAACAATTCCTGTACCACTGTCATCAGTGACATAGTTGTCTGCAATAACTCTAAAAGCAGCATCTGCGAACTCCATGAAGTAATTGAACAATGGTTCATATCTGCAGCAGCCATGTCCAAGAGGACATCAACACTGGTGATTTCAAAAGGCGGCCAAAAAATTTTGAAACTAGCAACACTCTAGCTAACAGTGGAGCAAGAAAGATAAACAAGAGTTCTCACTTCATTCCCACGAGGGAAGCTCCCGAGAACTTCTCTAAGATTTCATAGGCCAAATCTTCAGTCTTTTTATTTCCAGACCCCTTACTCTTAGGGTTTGACTTCTTTGATTCATCAATAGACCCATTGGTCGTCTTTTGTCTTTGAGATTCACTGGGAAGGGCAGATAACCTTGATTCAGCAACCACATATATCTTTCCTGAATACTTGTTTCGAACCTGCATTCTCATGTTAAAGTGAGATTGTTACCAGATTATCATCACATCTAGATACAATTTTTCCTTCCAGGGCCAACGACAATAGTCAATTACAAAGCAAGGAAAGTGAGGCCACAGAAAGATAGCTCACAGCAATAGGCAAACCAAATAAAATAACAAGAGAAGGACAAGAGAAAAAAATGTTAAAACTAACAGCTTGATGGGTCACAAACAAGATGACAACTCCAATCATAACATTTAGTTCCCTTAATCTCATTTCTATGGCTACCTCATATCCCACAACTCCTAACCTGAGGCTTAAGAAGCCTAAGCATGCTTTTTCGGAACTTTTATGCATGACACATCAAGGTATTGACTAGTTTCATTTTTAATTTCAATCAGAATGGGGCTAACAATTTTCAAGACTCAACATCTACATCAGC
Organism: Eucalyptus cloeziana; assembly: GCA_014182715.1. Classification (NCBI taxonomy): domain Eukaryota; kingdom Viridiplantae; phylum Streptophyta; class Magnoliopsida; order Myrtales; family Myrtaceae; genus Eucalyptus; species Eucalyptus cloeziana. The sequence goes on along the minus strand of CM024641.1, from coordinate 2,486,921 downwards.
AACACATTGGGGTAGAATTCACAATGAAAGGAACCTGTGCAGGTTCTGTCCTTTGCCCTTGCAGGCAGTAAGCTGTTATTGCCAATGACGAATTCACCAACAATATTACCTATAGACTAATAGTATTAGTTTATGAGAAGTCATCATCAGCTACCAAATGATTTCTTAATCAACCATGGATAATGTGTCTTAAAAGCAGCCATCTGCACTTCCCATTTCGAAATTCTAACATATCAAATGAGCTCAGCACATAAGTTAAACCACGCACCTTGACATAGGTAAAGTTTGAGTTAACACAAAGTGCAAGATTACTGGGAAGAGTCCATGGGGTTGTTGTCCATGCAACAAAAGCAGCCTCGTGTGGGTCTCCCACTATTGGGAAAGTCACCATGATCTCAGGATCAGATATGTCCTATTCTTACAAACAAATGCAAAGGAAGAAAAAAGGAAATAAGCATGTGCAATTAATATAACAAAATTCCAATGAAATTCATTTCCAGTCATACATTGAGGGGCCTAAAAAATGCACCATATCGATTGAGGGCTGACATCTGAAAATGACGAAATGGTGGACACAGATTACCAGAAGACAAAGTAAGACTCTCAGGTACCTTATAGTTTTCACCGGCTTCAAAATTTGATAGGGGCGTCTTCAGACCAGTGCTGTATGGCATGACCTGCCAAAAGAATTTTAAAGCCACAAAATAAGGATGTTAAAATCTAATAACAAGATTAGTACATCAATCAGGGAAAAAAAGAATTTCTAAAAATACAAATTCGACACAAGAGACTATTCTCTTTGTCAATGTGAAATGAAGTTAAAAGTTCATCCAAAGAAAAAGAAATTCAAATTTCAAAACTTGAGAAGAACTCAAAAGTTTATGCAATGACAAGTTCAGATGTCAAATTATGAGCCATGCATCGACAACATCAGCAAGAGCTCTAGAGTAAAGATACGTAAACTGTTGTATTCATAAGAGTAACAACGGCATGTGATATAATGGAGCTGGTACATTTTTCTGATAGAAATTCAGTAATCTAGGCGCCAATACTCTAACAAAGCACAAAAACAAATCAGAAAAATTCCAGATAACCAACCTTGAAACCTTTATACACGAGGTCTTTCTCATAGAGCTTAGCAAAAACCCACCAGACACTCTCCATGAAGTTCAAGTCCATAGTTTTATAATCATTCCGGAAGTCAATCCACCGCCCCGTTCGAGTGACAATCTTCTCCCATTCCTCGACATACCTGAGAAAGGATTTAATTTCAAATACATGCTTTGCCATTTTTTACACTAATTTGCTCTATTCCTTCACCATAAATTCAGATAATATAATAAGACAAGAAGACACATAACACAAGAATGATTAGAGTAAACGTATTCAAGCATAGAAATTCATACAGAAGGCAGTCTCCGAATTGTCTACCAGATGAATTTACTAAAGGAGAAAAAGAACACACTACAGCAGTCAAATCCCACCAGCCCCAAACAAATCAGGATATTGTGGTCATGAATGCAGCTCTTGAGCAGCTACACCGGAAGCTCAAAATACTTCCAATCACAAACCAAATACAGACAAAGGGAACAAAGCTTCAAAACTGGTTAATTAAGGTATTCTTTCTCGACGAATGATATCACTAGCATCCCTCAGACGCGAAATTCCTAATTAGCAAACTCTCGAGTCGCAAACACCTGCACAAATTTCCGCGAAAAGCAAACATCAAAAGGAGATAAATTCGGTTTTGCCTGGTGTACTCCCTTCGCTATCGATAGCAATGCCTGACCTGAACTTGCACTAATGAATACTGCCGCTTCCATATCCACCAACAGACTTTCTTTTCTCCAGATAATCCCCAACAAGGACTACTAGAAATGAAGGGAAGAACCAAAAAATAAAAAAGGCACCTGGTGACAACACTCCGGCACTCCTCGTTGTACTTATCGATGCCGAGCGCAAGCACGTCCTCCTTCTTGTTGATCCCCAGCTTCTTATCGATCTCCCTCTCCACGGGGAGGCCGTGGCAGTCCCAGCCGAAGCGCCGCGTCACGTGGTGGCCGCGCATGGCCTGGTACCGGGTCACGACGTCCTTGATGGTGCCGGCGAGGATGTGGCCGTAGTGCGGGAGCCCCGTGGCGAAGGGAGGGCCGTCGTAGAAGACGTACTCGGGGAGGTCCTTGGTGCGCTCGAGCTGGGTGTCGAAGGCCTTGATGTCGGACCAGAACTGGAGGATCCGCTCCTCCTGGCCGGGGAACGAGAAGTCCTTCCCCTCGGCGACGTCGTCCATGGCGGCGGAGGGGAGGAAGGAAGAGAGAGAAAATGCGGCGGCGACGGAGGATTGCGGCGGAAGACGGCGTAGAGTGAGAAGGGGAGAGAGAGAGACGGCGTGCGTGGGGAAGAAGCGGTTTTGAGGGGAAAATGAGGTTTTAGAGAATGAGATCCGAATTGGATTCCGGATCGGATCCGGGCGATTTGGATAGTCCGAATATGTACTCTCTCTTTTTCTCCCTCTTCAACATTTTGACGATTTGGAACAAAAAAAAAAAAAAAAAATTCTATTTTTCTGTTTCCATTAACAGAAATCAAGAAAATAATTTGTGAACAGAAATTATTTCCTAAAATAGATGTCTTACTAAACACACCCCTATTCTACCTTATGTTCTTTTTCTCTTTTTCAATTTTAATTGACAGTTTTAATTTTCCTAATACCATCAAACGTTGCGTACTCGTTGTTACTTGTATGTAAGAATTTATCACTTGAAAAATTTAAGCAAGATATTTAAATTATCAAATAATAGAAGAATTTGTCTGTGACGCAGCACGACCATTTTAAGATTTGAAATTGTTCTAGTAAGCTCATTCTTTGGATAGACAAAATTCAGATTGTAATATTAAAAAGCATTAGAGATTTTATGAAATGATCAAACTTATGCATTTGCCTCTAGATTCAATATCGTAAAATAAGTAATTAAAAACATTTTGGAAAGGAAAAAAGAGATTGAATTTGCCTAAAAGCAGAAGGTCCTTTTGATTCTTATAGTATTCTCATAAGAACGTTAATAAAATAAGCACATGGATTTGAGGTTACGGGAGCTGGAGAGAGAGGGGAATTAGTCAAGAGTGCGCCTAAAATTTGAGGTTCACGTCTTAGGTTTTAAGTATGAGCTGTGTCTTTGCTGGATCGCTCTTGGAAATGTCGGGCTCGACAGTCAATGTCTTATTTTGTCATGTAACTTCATCAATATTTGGTAAATATATCGATCTATAACGTAGAGGGTAAGTAATTGAAACCGGGTCAGACCAAATTGGACTGGTTGATCCGGTTCCCAACTCTTAAGTGGGATAGGATTAGACCGGATTGGAAACCGATCATTGCCTATTTGGAGTTTCTAAATCTAATTTAGGAGTTCTTTGGCAGTGAAATTATGTGGAAATTATAAATTAAGGTTTTGTAGAACTGAAAATTTTGACCAAAGTTGATTCTCGATTTCAGCCTGGAGGGAATGAATTTTTAAGTTTCGTATGCATTGTTGCTCTGTTCCAAATTTCTATTTCCTAGCGATGCATTTCGCTCGTCTTCGGCCATCTTTTGAATTGGTAAAATTTAGGATCCTTTCGTACTTTGAAATGACTTTCTTTTACAGGTAAACCCACTTAAAAATGGAGTTGGGTAGAGGGAGATATGGGGCAAGAAACTTCGTCACGCAAGTGCTTGTTCCGAGTTGACCCATAAAACGTTTTGACTACAAATTAGCATAGCCTAGTTAAGACAAGGCAGTTCTTTACTTACATTTTGATATTGCTTCTCATTTAATTGATACGATTTCGAGTCCATAATAGTTTGGTCTAGACTTTCCCACATGAATGGTTTTTATTTCTCCTATAAATTTGTAAATTCATGCATTGAAAATGATAGGAATTTAATATATTATAAGTTACAAAATAACACTTTTGTTACGTAAAAATCTAGATCGGACATTGGTTACTTTTCAATTATCTGTGAATGGTTTAAGAAACTTTTAAAAGATAAATGTACTATAAGTCCTGAAAATGCAATCCATTTTTAAAATGATCAAAAAGTGCAACTAAACCTTAAAACTTATCTTGAAAATGCAATCAAGTTCTAAAACCTCCATAAAGTGTAATTAAATCCTAATAAACAAAGAGATTTTACTATCATTGTTTGTGCATTTTGAGTTCACTTACATAAATACGCACTTCTTATTAAATACTAAAGAGGATAAATTTTATTCAATATTGACTTCTATCCCGACCACCAAACATATTCTAAGAGTTATTGTGGTACCATCCATGCAATTTCTATTCGCGACTATAGCTCGATAATACGTAACTAATTTATGTGGCCCCACACTTCTCTACATGGAGCCAAATTACATATAAAATGTGCACTATGTGAGCTATGCCTTGTAGCATGTCAAGCTAGTATTCTTGGATTACCAGTAGCGTTTCATTATAAAAAATAAATAAAAATTGCTCCCTCATTTTAAATAGTACTAAATTTCTGACCATTAAAATACAATATTTCTGTAATATTTAATGTTCTAGGTAATTTTGATATCTGGGAAATGTGAGGTACATTAGTCTCTTAATTATGCTTTCCCACATTTATTATGTCCAGTATAGCTTCTCCAATATATTTAGATACATTTAGGTACCCCAGGACACCTACCAAATTGCCACGTGTTGATAGGCGTTCATCAGCATAAAATTAGTCAAAACTGCTGTTCCAAACACGATCAAGCTAAACAGCTTTTATTGGTAAGGTAGCTGTCTTCACATTTTAGTGAAACATCATAGACTCGGATCTCTAGGCCCCCAAATTCGATATTCCTTTTTTGTTTTCTTAAATTTTCTCATAAGCAAATAAAATGTTTTGTTTATTTCATCAGGACTTTAATTTCTCCTCCGGGATTCCCTGAAAATTCACTGATTTCTAAATGTGTTCTTCTTCTTTCCTTTCTCATCTTTTTAGTGTTCATATTCTTCTATTAATATCTATAATAAAATATAAGTGACTGTCTGGGCAAAAGGGAAACATCTCATTAGTAATTCGAGCAATTATTTAATCGAGTGCAACTATAATATATAGTGGATAAAGATACGTCAGTTGGGTGGTTACTGAACGAAGACAATGTAATGAGTAATTTTATTGCGTGATGTGAGGGTAATTTTCGACAAAAAAGCGAAAATAAAAACATGGTTTGGCCTATACATATCGATTGACAGATCAAATATCGCATTCTGTGGAATCCAATCGCAAAAATAAGTTTTTTGGACATAAAAAGAGTGTTTTGATTTATCGTCAAATCTGATTTAATGTTCAGTTTCTATAGCCTTCAACAAATTTCTATATTAGCGCAGATAAAAACTTATTTAATCTTGTCCATTACTAAATTCATCTCATTATAAATTAGTTCACATTTACTTATTTAGGTCTAGAGAACTCACACTAGAGAAATCCTCAGACACCTTAATTTGACTGCAACCATAAGAGAGCTTCGTTCGGTCGCACCAGAAAATTCCAGAGCCGAACCATGTCCAATGAGACAGCATGGCGTCTTTCACACGCGACAATCAATGGGCAAAGTGCAGGACAATCCTACTTTGTCGTAGCGATAGAACGGGATTCGATTCGATGCTTTCGACAAGACAAGGACGCATCTGAATGATTCAGAAGAAGAGCGCTTAAACCATGGAGCGCATGGCACAATCTGGAGAGAGCCATACCGAAATGCTTGAAGATGTCATGGAGATCATTCGTTCGTGACATCGCACAGCTCAAGCACCCGGCATTTAATACACAACAACAAAAGAAAAACGCGCAGAAAAACGATGCAGTTATCTTTAGTAACTTCAATTTAAGCGGCAGCATGCTGCGCAAAAATAACAAATGTGAGTACTAGCAGTTGAAAGACGAAAGAAATATGGCGCGAATTGGTTAGATGAAATGCTCAAACGGAAGAAATAGGAGTCGTAGAACAGACCAGGAACCTCCAGACTCTCAACCGGACTCCATTCTTCTCCTCCTCTTCTAGACCAAAAGCTGGCAAACTAGGATATGCTTTTGCAATATTCTAAGATTACCTTAGCCCTTAAAAGACATGACCTCCAGTTCCAGAAAACGTTGATGCAAATTCCCCTCTCTAATGAGTATTAATCATCACAAAACACTATGTAGTATGTAAGCAAACTTTCCAAGCTAGGAGGCCATAGCTGATGCATAATACTACGAACCGTTACAATGAATTGGTGGATGACGACACCATTCATGCGAGTCTTTTCCAGTCCACATGATAGCCACACGTTTATCGACTAGATCTACGGTCGACTACTTTCGAGTGGATCATTTTCCAGAACATGTAAAACCATCACACAAAGAACCAAACCGAAACAAGGGGGTTGTCAAGCACATTGCTGTTAGCAGTTGTCCAAAATTCATACAATGGGAAGGACAAGAGAATCAATGAAACAAAGTCAGAGAGATGGATGATGTGGAGACCTATTAGGAGGTGTCGGAAGCAGCATCTTTCTACTTCTCACTCCCTCCTTTTGCTCGGCACCACATTATTGCCCAAATGGGTGTTCTTCATCATCTATCCATTGGATGGATGAAGAGAAATCAGCACATCTTAGACTTGGTGAGTTACCGAAAAAGAAATAAAAAAATGGACCATAATAGTGAGCACCAAAGTTAATTCACCCAGTTAGATTAGTATACCTCGGCCTACACAGAAGTCTGCTGTTAGTCTGAGAAAACTTGTAATAAAGAAGAATTCTCGCCTCTGCATAGAAAATGAACAGCTTAGGTCGAGGAACCGACAGCCATAAAAGACATAGCACAAGAATGACCAAGAAGCATTATTTAATGAATGAGAAATTTATTCTAAATCTTGCAATTACAAGTACGATATAGAATTAAGCCTCTGGTCACATTTAAATCAGTCTCAGATGGATTGCTGGTTGGTTTCAAACCTGAGACATTCAGTCCCCTCTTCTTCAACTTCTTCAAAGCCTGACAATTCGATGTTCGGTGGATGTCCACCCCGGCTCCAAAATCGCAGAGAGGTTTCCAGTTCCTGAAAACCAAGACTTGGCGGAAACAGATAAGAGTACTGTGGGGTCTCGCAGATTCGGGCTATTCAACCCATGCGTTTCTCCTTGGTGAATGAAGTCACATGGCTCCATGCGAGCTTTTCAGCTGCATAATCTGACTGTGCAAGCGACGGCCTGAGCCCAAAACTTGAGTCTTGCTTTAACATCTTCAGGATGATCACCTGATCAATAAAATCGCAGCAATGGAAAATTAGAACGCTGAGAACCCAAAACTGAAAGTGAAGAAATGTTCAAGTGCCGGTGACAGAAGGTAAGACGTAGACCATCCAGTCGTAAGACCATTTAAGCACAAGAGAATCGGAGTCTCAGCGTGCCACGGTTACATGGATTTTAGAGCTGGGTGATGAGGGCTAGATATGCATTTACTCTCAACCTTCATTCCACATACATATCAAACATAAAGAAACTAAAGAATAAAATGAGAACCGATTGGACAAAATTCGACAATTATTCACATCAAAATTTGCTACTTCACCCACAATGAGTTAGCTTGGAAACATCACAGATCTGACAACCATAGACCATAGAAATACTTGAATTCATTCAATGTTGAAGCCCTGTAAACTGTTTTATGAAGACAACCGAGACACCATCTGGAGAACAACTACGATTTTCACAAACTGCCAGGAGAAATATCCTACGACCCCATAAAACCAGGAATTCAGGACCTAACTCGAGCCGACAAAACAAAACCATCAAAGCCACAGCTCGCTATAATTGCATCTCCTAAAGCACCGCCGCATATCAAAGCAGAAGCAAGGCAAAATGAATTCTTGAGGAAATTAAACAGTCGACGCCGTAGCCTCAACTCGATCAAGATCCCAAAGTCAGATCGACGTCAACAGATCTAATCACACACACAGAAAGTAATCTCGGAAGCTACTCTATAATCAAAATGATCGGACGTAGTGCTCACCGGGGCTAGAGATCTTCCAGCTGGCGATGGGGCTGGCGGCCGCGGCCGGAGGGGACTCCGTCACGGACGACGGCGGGGCGGATCTCTCCGGCGACTTCTGGTGGTCGTCGAGCTGGAACTTCTGGCTCATGGAGTAGCACAGCTCGAGGGCGGGCAAGGTGTTGCAGAGCTCGGGAATCTCGTCATAGCTGAACCCGAAGCCGAGATCCAAGCACCCTTTGAGCTCGTCAAGGTCCTCGTCCGTCAAGCTCTTGGTCCGCACCAGGTCGTCCTCGTCCGCCGCCTCCACGTACCCCTCCAGCAACACCTGGCTCTTCTTCTTCTGCAGGTTCTTCACCTCCTCCTCCTTCTTCTCGGTGCCCTCGATCGCTTGCGCGTCGGCGTAGGTGGGGGAGGTCAAGAATGGCCATTCCTCGATCTGGGCATCGAAGTCCGACGCCGAGTCGTACGGGAAGGCCTCGTTCTGCGGGGTTTCTTGGCCAATTGGCTTGGACGAAGAAAACCCAGATCCACATTCGCAAGAAACGACTACCATTTTCTCTCTCTACTTCTCTCTCTCTCTCTCTCTCTCTCGGAGATGAATGTGCGAGAGGCGGAGAGACCAGGGCTACTTATAAAAGGTGGATCCACAGGGGGGGAAAAAGGCGAGAGCTTTTTTCTTGCAATTTTCCCACGATTCTTTCCGAGAAAAGGAGAGAGAAAATCGTGCGCGGATTATGTATGTGAAGACATGATGAGTGGGTTGGTCGACACATGATGATGTCCATGGATGGATGGAGGGATGATGTGGTCCGGATGTGTCTGACAGCTGTCAGGTGTGAATACAGTGAATGAGATGGGTGATGGAAGGTGACAGGGGCAGAGGAGACGCGTGTTGTTATTGCTTTTCTCTTTTTCTTTTTTCTTTTTTTTTTCTGTTTTTCTTTTTCTTTTTTTCTTGTCTTTGTGAATTGCTGCACAAACAAATCATACTTTCATAACCAGTCTCAATCTAATTTACCCTGGGAATTGATCAATCTCTTTTTTCTTTTTTTATGATTTAACACAGAGAACATTTTATTAATTGATGAAAGTTAAAGTGTAACTTTAACATGTTTTAACTTGGCATGCAATTTTCCACGGTCTAAGATGATTGTGATTATTTTTCTTTTTCACTATAAGACGTACTGATATCACGTGAAATAGTTGATTTATCGTTTGGTTACTACGATAAATCTTTTATTGTAGCAAGTACATTTTTGTCGTTATCTCCATTGAACCGTGTCGGCGAGTCAAATCTGATAATATCAAAAACGAGGTAAAATTTGGGTTCGTTCTTCTCCCTCTGTCGGCAAGCCCCTCATCTCCCAAAAACTCTTCCTTTTTTGAAGCTCTCCTATAGTCTCTCGGCTCTGGATAAGAGCCTACTTAATCTTTAATCTTCTTTTCCTTTACTCTGATTGTCTTTTATTTTTTCTTCCGATCTATTTTAGGAGTTTGTGCGTAAAATAAATTTCTACAATTAATCCTAGGTGAACTTGGAGACCAGTTCGATGACTCGTCAAGTCAATAAGGAGGATGTTCGTGACATGGCTCCACAACTTCTTTGAGATTATACGACTCTCCTTTCTTGATTAGTTTGTGTCACTAATAGACGAGTGAAAATTTATTGTCTGGCAAAGAGAATATTCTCAAGAATATAATTTCAATGATATTTGAGGATACAAAATCTATTCAACATGTCATGCTAAAGGAAAAAAAAAACTGATAGATGCCTACTATTAGTCAAGGTTCAACATTGAAAGATATCGATTATAAGGGGCTTATGCAGGTTGGAAGAAGTTTCTTCTAATCATGACTTCATTGATGGATTATCAATATGGATATTATCCATGTTTAATTTTGATTAAGTTTGTATAAAAGTGATATTTATCATTTATGACTCACCAATTTGAGGTATGATTGGATCAAGGAGCTTTCTTCAACCAGAATCAAACAACAATATCGCTTTACAAGGGTATGCTTCTACGTATCACGTTAGTCGACTGCATAAATTAAAAGGATAGAATCATCGTATATGCACAATCCAAAAGAGTCACTTTCTAAAATATGGGCCTAAGCAATCAATAACAATAACAAAGTTCGAATATCTCCATGATGGGAAAACTGTCCTGTTTCTAATTTGAGACTTAGAAGCCTCAACTTTAGGTCCTATCCCAAGCCCCAAATATTTTTTTAGTCTAAAGAAAAAAACCACAGCTTTCACTTTAGTATCAAATTTGTCAACTTACATAAAGAAATCATCACTAGTTTCTTCAAAATTATTTACATCAGAGTCAGTTAAAGGTTTATTATCAGAATTTGCATATTCATCAACACCCTTACTTTCACATGCAACTAGAATGGCGTCTCAATGTTGATAATTTTAAAAAAGTCGATGGGTATGTTTGGACTCATGGATGAATTAAAGTGAACGTTGGGGACTTTTGTTTGCACAAAACAAAAAAGTTAGAGGTAAAATTGGGATCAGACTTAATGTTTGAAGGAAATTAGTCCCTTTCTTAATAGTGATAGCTGTGTTTTTATCTCATGCCCGGATCAAACCCTATGGCGAGTTTAAAAAAGAAAAAGAAAAAAAGAAAGAAGCTTATCGTTTAGATTTTCGAAATTTGATAAATTGCAACCCTTTCGTGCCCCTTTTTGACAATGACGCTTTTGAAAAACACGTTTTGTGTGTTTCGATTCTTGGGTAAGGCAACAGCTCGAGAGTCCATCCTTATCCGATCATGCCTGGTCTCTTTTGGTTCAACCTTGCACGGTCCATTTTGGAATTGTATCAAAGGATGTCGAGACTAAAGGCACATGGGGTTGTCTTTGTTTACGTGAAGGAGATGACCAGGCACGATCCGATGACTCATTAACGCTTGGATAATTTTAGAGATATGTACAAAAAAAAAAACATTTAAGCATTTCGATTAAAGACACGTGTCGTTATATGTGTGCTCATGCTTGCGAGTTTGGTATGCTTGTATGGTTGGATCAAATTGGCTTCATGTGTTATTTGGAAGATCCATCGGCCTAATGGTTAACGAATTTAGGGAAAAGAAGAAGTCATCAAGCATCTCAAATTATGCCCATTGCAACATATATATCTAATATATTTTTTTCATAATGCAAAAAATCCCAAACTTATACTTACACAGTACATTTATCTTCCATCAAGGTTTCATCAATGAGCATCATTAAAAATATACCCATATGACCAATGAATGACAAATAGTGTTGACATAGTGCCCATATAGCTTAAGTGAAATAAAAATAACTTATTTTTGTCCGGAATATCATTTGACGGAATTTTGATGTAAGGTAAAAATATCATACAAGTACAAATTTAGAGTTTTTGATGGCATAAGAAAAAGTGTAGGGTAATTGTGTGATATGGGCATAATTTTAGATTTTTGGTGTCACAAAAAAATTTAAAATAAATACATCACAGTAGACATCATTTTGAGCTTCTTATGACGTTTTCTCTAAAATTTGCATATAAGAGTTTCATTTTCTTGTTTACACATATAGAAACCCTAAAGCTGCGTTTGCCAGTTGGGATAAAATTCAGGATATGATATGATTTATCTTATCCTACGTTTGGTGCTCGCTCAGGATAGGATAAAGTCAGATATATGGGGGATATAGACAGGATAAAATTATCCGATGAGGGAGGTGGAATAAATGTGGATAGGATTTCTAATATCAATAATAGGAAAGTTATTTTTCTTGAATAACAAACTTATTAAATTAACAAAATTGAAATTATATTTCAATATAAATAATATTTGAATTCTAATTTAAGAAATTAAAAATTATTTTAAATTAATCTTATTTTAATTTATATATTCAACTTTAATTCTATCTTATAATAAACATTGAATCTATAAATTAGATATTTATATTTATTATATAATTTAGGTATTTTTGTATTTTGGGTATGTTAGTACAGTTTACTATTTGATAAAATTTTATTAAAGAACGATGAAAGGGGAAAAAAAGAAATAATAACGAAAATAATAGGAAAATTAAAATAAATTAAAATAAATTAAATTAAATTAAATTAAATTAAATTAAATTAAGTGTTACGAAACATTTATGTTCATTTATAATGATATGCCATTTATATCAAAAAAATATACATAATATGACGTGGACATATCCGACTTTAATACTGTGATTCACCAAACAATGGATATGATATAAAAAAATCATAGGATTTCATATCCTATTATATCCAATCTTATTCCGATTAGAAATCCAAATGGCCAAATGTATTAATGTGCTTTTTCTTTTGCTTACATAAGCTTTTCCTTTTTCGGGAATGACCTACTTAATTGTTAGCATACATAGACCCATCGTTTGGGTTTGGCAATATATAGATCCTTGATTGGTGTCTGAATTCTGTTCTTCAGACCTCCCAAGAAATATTTGTTTGTTAGAAAATGAATATCCTTTAAGCCTAAATACACTAAATCTACTCAAATTAAACGTGTTAGGCAGAACTAATTACGGGATCAAACACCCTTTTGCCCTCTTATTTGCTGTGAAGTAATCCCTCAAAAATCAAAATGCGTCATTGAGTTGAACAAGATGGACCAAGGTCACATGAGTATTTCTCGATCAATCTGTAAAGCCAAAAGCAAGCTTTTTTAAAATTTCGATGGAGATTTAGATTTTATACATGACCTCATCCGCGCCTAAACCCTCTTTCCAATTAATAACTTCGTTATATGAATCCACTTTTTTTTTTCCTAAAAGATTTCAAGCTCGTGACTTTACATTTGCGAAAAATTAGCCCGGACCACTAGATTGTGACGATAATCGGGTGGTGGTTGGAGGAGGAGGAGGAGGTTGGGGGTAAAGTTGAAGGTGCAACTGAAACACACAAGTAGAAAAGACATGAATGGATCGGGACCAACATTGGGTGGTCCTGCTTAATTAAAACAAAATTCAGAATAAGTGGGCCAGAAGGGTGGAAAAAATAACAAAAAATAACAAGAGAATTGGAAGAGACTATTCTACTATTTTGTTGGTATTTAAAAAGAATATTTCCAAAATAAATTTGCTTCAAGGGAGAGGGATGTGTGTACAAAAAGGACCACATAGAAAGGAATCAAGGATCACGTGGAATTGGAAATGGCTATAGCAAAAATAGACATAAAAGAGAAGAAAACAAAACGTAGACACACACACCTACCCACATCATATAAGACAAAAGATAAACAAGTAAGGATTTGTGCAATATGGTGGAAAAATTGCCACGTCGATTGAAAAAGAATATTATATTCGAAAGTAGTGCAATAAAATTGGAAAATTTACTCAAGGAAATCGAAATTCATAGGGTTGAAATTATTGTTTTAGGATTTGATTGTACTTGTGAAAGGTTTAGAACTCAATTACACTTTACTAACAAATTTTAGGTTTCTTATGATGTGCATGATAAGATAAATTTCTCTTTTTCACTACAAATTTCAGCTTAGAGAAATTTAAATGTTCGATAGTGTCGTCCCCTGCATAATTTTTGTAAGAAACCTAGCTCGTATTGTAATTGGAATAGTAGGGAACTATAAAAATCGTCTCTTTGCGTTCAAATTTAACATTTGAATGCAAAGAAACTAGTTATACAGAAATTATACAGAAACTAGTCAAACAATTTCTTGAAGTGCCGTAAAAGAAAAACCCATGTGCAAGATAATGGCAAAAAAGGGGTGGTCAATGAAGGGATAAATCCCGACGGCTCCCGGAATTATTTTTTACTTTTTTTTATTACAGTCAAAAAAGGCTCCCACGTTTATCATCTCATGCAACACTCCAAAAAGAAAAATTAAACGAGGTCTCTAATTGTCCTATAAATTATTAATTCAAACATGTACATTTGACGAAAATTCATTGGTTAAAAAGATTACGAGACATCTATATAAAGTTGGGTTTGATTCTTTTGCTTGAAATGATTAGTTGATGTAAAACATTTTCATTATGGATAAAAATTTATATCTAGATATTTTCTTGGGCGATAAAAATATTTTTCGTCCATTTATTTTTGTAATTGCTCCAAGTTATCATTTTTTAAAATATATTTTTGAATCATTTATTTTTCACGAAATAAAAATATTCTATGTTCAATCTCCTGTATTTAACTCTTATTCCAAAGCAATTTTCGCACAAATTAGTATTTAGTGGAGCTAGCTGGAGATAAGCTTAGTTAAAGATAAGTTTAACGTGTGAAAGACGAATTACAAATTCAACTAGAACACTAACACAAAAAGACAACGACAAGTGTCTCAAAATGTAGTCACTTCATGGTTTTTGTGGCGGCTGGGCAAGTTGGCGATGATAGAAACAAAAAAGAACATAATAATGATACGGTTGACCCAAGGAAAATATTTTAATTTAATTTTTTAATTTACGGCCGCTTACGATTCCTAAATTATATAATTAATGTGCAATATTCACTAGATGAGTCGATCCAAGCTAGAGGACGGCAATGTGATTGTGTCTTGGGAGATGGGATAATTCCCAGGCATCATTTCCGGAGATGCCGGATCTAAACGTAACTTTTAGCACCGAATTGGCTGCCAAAATGATATAAAATTGTCGCGAAATATTTTTATTATATGGTGGGTGATGGCTAAAATTAACAAATATTAAATGGTGGGTCCATGAAAGCACTTTTTCTCCATGCTAGCATGTAGAAGGGTCTGCGTTTGGCAGCCTTAAGCTGTTGGACCAGGGCTTACCTAATTTATCCTTTATCAATAAAAAATGGGTCACAAAGGTTTGCCATCTGTGTGCTATTAGATTGAGAAAAGTGTTCCCTAAGGTCATAATTTAAGGAAAAATTGATAAAAAAGAAAGCGAGCATGAAATTGAGTTGGCATGAAAAGAAAAAAGAAATGGAAGAGAAGCTCAACGATCCCGTGAATTCACCCCAAAAAATTCGACAATTTGGGGAGAATTTTAACACCGGCATTATATCATACACCTTTTCATTCTAGCAAAGAAATATCATTCCCATTTTAAGCTGGTTGTGAGTGAGGAGGGATTCGAACCAAATATATAGTGGCTCGTAAGTCTTGTAGTATAACCATTTGAGTGACTGGTTCCATATTGTAATAATTTTTTTTTTCTTTTTTTGGATTATTTTGTTTAGAAGCCTTTTAATAAGGTTTATCTTGTATGGCACTAGTGGTGGCAAAATGGATGGGTGATATTAATCGGACTTATTTCTTACCAAAAAAGAAAAAAGAATAATAATGTGCTTGTCAATAGATATGTTGAAAGATATTCCAACTCAAGAAATGGAATATCCGAATCAGACAAGCCAAGCCAAGCCGACAACAATGGCTGGACAGCTCATCCAGCTCGGATCAAGGGGATCCATAAAATTTCCGAGAGCTCCACAGGACATGGTTCTCTTCTTTTCCCTCTTTTCCCCCTAATATTCAGCATGAACATAGTACAAATATTTATTATAAGAAATACCAGCTCAAATGGGAAATCTTTCTTTTAAGATTAAGACCCAATCTTGCAAAAATTTACCCTTTCAAATGACCATCACATAATCTTTAGGAGGTCTATTGGACATATGCATGATAAAAAAAAAGTCATATTTGAGCTGATTTAATATCATCTCACGACGTCTGCTTGATATGACAATTATCGGCTTTTATAAAGGCGTGGAATTATCTAGATATAGTGGAATTGGAATTATTTGAATGCTTGAATAAATTCGGATAACATCAATGGAGGAAGTATTTTTTAACCATCGCAATAAACAGAAGGGTGTTTTTTTTCATTCGGTTTTGCCCTAATTTCAAATTTCAGTGTTGATAAACAGTAACTATGTACATTAAAAGACGAAATCACCCAATTAATTGAAAATCAAATGGAAAGAAGGTTCATCACATGATCATTACCCAAGAAGATTGTGGAAGTTGGTTTGTAAGAAGTTAAAAAAGACTTTTTTTCTCTTTCTTTCTTTTCTCTCTTTATCCTCTTCTTCAACCTTTAGTAGTACCCTCCTTCTCCGTCTCTCTTTGATTTTTATTTTTTATTTTTTTTTTTTTATGTTTTATTGTTATGTTGTTGCTTATTCTTCTCTATTAATTTAGATATGAGAATTTCATTTTCCAGTTTAATTTTAGATCCGGGAGCTTTTTTTGTCGAAAGATACAAGAGTTTGAACTCTATAATTCTAATTATAAATTTGGGAGCTATCATCTTTCCATCTAGATCCAGGAGTTTAATAAATACGCCTTCAGATTCGATACATTTATACTTAATTCGCGTATGAGTCATCAATCTCTAGCTTCAATGGTTTGGTTATCTTCTTATGACGATCGTATATAAGAAATTGAACCTAGTCGCAATGTCGATTGTATTGAAAGAAGAATTTTCGGTCTGTGCTCATCCCTGACGACAATACGAGATCCAGTCATTGGTTATCGAATAAATTTAGTTTGCAGTATTTCAGGCTCTGCCCTATCTTGAATTGCTTTGCCACACGTATCATTCTGAATAATCAATACCGCATGCATCCACATATAATCACGGGCGTATAGAATGTATCCAACCATGTATGCATGCATGCATATGTTCACCATCACCATCAGCATCACCATCACATCGTGATCATAATGATCAATTGGGAGGTGGGACCCGGGGGGGGACTGACGTGATACAGGAAGAGCCACGTAGGGCCACGGGATTGGCCACTTTCTTCTCCGGCTCTCCTGCAATCGGAGACAATTACTGCCCAACAACCCACGTGGCCCGTCGCCATCGCCTTAATAATTGCCTCCCGCAAAAAACACGAGTCGTCCCCCCCTCCCCTCTTCGGTCACCCACCAGTCACGACGAACCGTGCATTTGCATCACGAGCAAAATCACGGTGATGTCGACGGCTGTCGTCTAATGCGTCCATCACTTGTTGTGTTGCTTGCCGTAGGAGATTGCTGCTCATCTGGAAGACCATCTAGAGTCTTCTTCCTGTGATAATTGGGAGGCCAATGATTGAGCTGTTTTCACTTTGTTAGTTGGAAAAATGAAGAAGAAGCAGTTTTGACAATTTTCAATCACCCCCAATTAAATTCACAGATTTTACTGAATAGTAATTGCTTAGATTTCTTCTAAGGTAACGACAGTTTTTCAGCGAAACTTTGAGAATACCTGGGAATCTCTTGTGTTGACCTACCCACTTTACTAATTTCCTACATCATTGTAACATAGATTTTAAGGATAATTTTACTACTCATTCGGTAACTATTCAAGATTAAAGATAAAAGTTCCAATAGACCAAATGTATCATAAGATGCAAAAACATTCATATAGGTCTCAATTACAATTTCCCCTCTCAAATTAAACTTTTTCAATAGGTATTTCGAACATGGTTAGAAAATCTTTATTAATAATTCACAAGACAAATATAAAAAATGTGTAAACCTTTTTCCCTAAAGGCAATTTTCACAATGACTTTTCAAACATACCAAAAAAAGATGCGTCTTTTAATTTTCAAAGTTATTTAAGTTTTTCCTTTTTTTTTAAATTTTAAAACATTTGAAAATTTCTGGCAAAATCGTTTTAAGATAAAAAAATTATGCCTTTTTTTAATAGATTATTATCTTTGGACATAATTTTCATATAAAACAGTAAGCTCTAAATTATTTTAAAAATGGGATTTTCACACAGGTTAGCGCCCTCCTCCATTTTCAGGACCGTTAACGGAACAACAGACACTTCGAAATGCACCACCTACGATGACGAGCTACTGCCATGGTCGGTCGAGCACTCCTCGCACGACAATGTCGCAGGATCTCCAAAGCCACGAGACCCTCCTCCTTCGCCTTCTCCACCTTGCCGCCGGAGAACCCGCCTCGCCGGGTTCCCGGTTCGTGGGCCAAGCGGCGCGAATTCGCCGAGCTCTTGCAGTCGCCGCCCGCCTCCGCCTCCGACGCCGACGACCCCGTTCGTTACTGCAAGAAGCTCCACGGCCGAATCGTCGTCTGGGGGTTTCAGCACGACGTGTTCCTTGCCAACGTTCTGCTGCATTCATACTCGAGGTCCGGGGCTTTACGGGATGCAAGAAGGGTGTTCGATAATATCCCGGAGAGGAACCTGATCACTTGGTCTACGGTGATCTCGATGTACGCCCGGCATGGGTGTTGCGATGAAGCGCTCTTGAGCTTTGTGGAGTTTCAGAGAAGCTCCGTCGAGAGGCCGAATGAGTATATTTTGGCCAGTCTGGTCCGCGGTTGTGCGCAGTGGGGTGGCCTTGATGAAGGAGCTCAGGTGCATGGTTTCGTTTTTAAGGCCGGTCTCGGTCAGGATGTCTATGTTGGCACTTCTCTGGTTTTTCTGTATGTGAATAATGGTGGGATAGATGGGGCGAGATCGGTTTTTGATGGTTTATTGGATAAGACTGATGTTACTTGGACTGCGATCATAAGCGGGCATGTGAAATGTGGGAGAAGTGAAGTGTCTCTGCAGTTGTTTAGCCAGATGGTAAACGCTGGCCTTCTCCCTGACAAATACGTGATTTCCAGTGTGTTAAGTGCTTGCTCTGCACTTGAGTTTGTTGAAGGTGGCAAGCAAATTCATGCTCATATACTGAGGAGAGCAGCAGAGATGGACATTTCAGTAATTAATGTGCTGATCGATTGTTATACGAAATCTGGCATGGCACGAACAGCTCGGAGGCTATTCGACCATATGGAAGTTCGAAATATGATTTCTTGGACCACGATGATTTCTGGGTACATGCAGAACTCGTAAGATAAGGAAGCATTGAAGCTTTTTGCAGAGATGACTGGATTCGGTTGGAATCCTGATGCATTTGCTTGCGCCAGTGTTCTCACATCATGTGGCTCGCTCGAGGCCTTAATTCAGGGAAAGCAAGTTCATGCTTACACGATCAAGGCCAATTTAGAGTTTGATGATTTTGTCAAAAATGGCTTGATAGATATGTATGCGAAATGCAATGCCCTAGAGGATGCTAGGAAACTTTTCGATGTTATGGATGGGAAAACTGTTGTCTCCTATAATGCAATGATCGAAGGCTACTCAAGACTAGAGAAACCGGAGGAAGCATTGGATCTCTTCCATAGTATGAGGCTTGCATCGTTCTCCCCAAGTCCATTGACATTCGTCAGCATCCTTGGATTATCGACTGCTTTATTCACCTTGGAATTGAGCAAGCAAGTTCATGGCCTCTTAAGTAAATCTGGAATTTCTATGGACTTATTTGCAGGGAGTTCACTGATCGATGTTTATTCCAAGTCTTCTTTAGTCCGAGACGCGAGGCTGGTATTTGAAGAGATGAACGATAGAGATATTGTAGTTTGGAATGCAATGTTCTTTGGATATAGTCAGCAAATGGATAATGAGGAGACCTTCAAATTGTTCTTAGAGTTACAGTTATCGGAGCAACGACCCAACGATTTCACATTCGCTTCCCTCATCACAGCATCGAGCAATTTAGCAAGTCTCCAACATGGTCAACAGTTCCATAGCCAGATTATAAAGCGCAGTTTGGATTTTGACCCATTTGTCACGAATGCTCTTGTGGATATGTATGCTAAATGCGGAAGTATTCAGGAGGCCAGGAAAGCATTTGACCTCGCTATTTGTGAAGATGTTGCATGCTGGAACTCCATGATCACAACATATGCACAACATGGAGAAGCACAGGCTGCTCTCCAGATATTTGAGGAAATGATAATCGCAGGAGTGAAACCGAATTACATCACATATGTGGGCATCCTCTCTGCATGCAGCCATGCAGGGCTTGTGGAAGATGGATTACATCATTATAACTCGATGCGTGGGCTTGGAATTGAACCGGGGACTGAACATTATGCTTGCGTGGTCTCCCTTTTTGGCCGAGCTGGTAGACTAAAGGATGCGGTGGATTTCATTGAGACAATGCCAATTCAACCGATGGCGCTGGTATGGAGGAGCTTGCTCAGTGCATGCAGGAATGCTGGCAACAGCGAATTAGGAAAGTATGCTGCCGAGATGGCAATCTCTTTGGACCCGACGGATAGTGGATCTTATACCCTTCTCTCCAATATATTTGCATCAAAAGGAATGTGGTTTGATGTAAAGAAGGTGAGGCAGAGAATGGACGAGACTGGAGTCCTAAAAGAACCAGGAAGAAGTTGGATAGAAGTTAATAATGAGGCTCATGTGTTTGTTGCTAGAGACCGGACTCATTATGAGGCTGATTTGATTTATTCAGTTTTGGACTATTTAATTCTTCAGACAAAAGAGATTGGTTATGTGTCAAACAATGCTGTGGTTATCATAGACGATTGACTGACAATTAGTAATGGGACAATATTATACTGCAAATGCTCTCATTCTATGTAACCTTCCAGCTGTTTGATGCTGGGACATGATCAATCTCCTTGGAGTATGCACATCACATGTCTGACTCAGGTTTTCCATCGGATATTTTGAGACATGAGATCCCTCTTCGTGGTGTGAGGAGGATATTTCTCTGGAGAAGCAGCTGCTAGGATATAATTTTGAATTGTCATTACTGAGTGGTGAATATTGATGATTTTAGATTTTACTAGATGCGAATTAATCCTCAGCATTGAAGTTGCAAAGATGTCTCCAAACATCTATAAAGAAACTTGAGTCATGAGGAATTGATGCGATTCTAAGACTTCCAATGGCATGATTGACTCGTGAAGATTGGATGAACTAATGAGCTACGCTCTATTTGTAGTTTAGAAGGGGGCAATTTAGTTGAAGAAGGGCAAATGACCCGTTCCTAAGATATAGAGAGATTAGCCCACTGTCTATGGCCACAAGATGACCAACCAGAAATGTCCCTTGGTGGATACTCACTCTGTTTATGCAGGACGTCAACATGATGAGTTTCAGGTTGACCAACCATGAAGAATGAAAAACTTAAGAGTTAGTTTCTCGTGGAATTTATGATATCTTGATCAAACCCACTTTTACTATTTGATGTATGAATACAATAAAATTTGTTGAAGAGCAACACACGGTTTTTCATCAAGTGACAAATAAGGAAGAAACCGGAATTCGCAAGTAATTTTTCATATCTGATATTGCCAGCTCCTCTGTCAGATACTTAAACAGTTTAGCACTCACACCAGCCACACAAAGAAACAACATCTGCATTAAGGTCTTAATAATTTTTTGTATAGAATTCTAAGTCACCTCAACCGGTCACTACATTTAGGTTTTCTCTTCCCTCCTTTTTTCAATGTAAAGACTTTCATGCTTCTAAAACATGCTAGACAAGCAAGACAATGGAGATGATGGATCAATGTGCTTCAACTGATCCAAAGACAATTCATGATCTTGTTAGTGTTTTGTAATGAGAATCTTCTTTTGAGTGTTGATTCTCTAACCTCTTGAATTTTTACTTTTGACATCTTCGTCTTCGGCAACTTCGAGACATTGCAAGAACTTGATCTGATTTCCCTTCATGATATCTGCTGTATTTCGTAACGTTGACATGAACATAACTGAACAATTGGCAGCCATGGAACTTTGTTCTCAAGCCTCAAGTTAGCTTGTTTAACTCTCTTCACATATTGCTAGAATATATCATTCATTCATAAGTCATGTTCACTCTTTGCCATCAACTTCAGCTCTTTGATTTTTTTTTTTTTTTTTTGTTTTTGTTTAATCAGCAAGTTTTTTTTTTGTTTTTTTTTTTTTTTTTTTGTTTTTTTTTTTTGTTTTTTTTTTTTTTTTTTTTTTTTTCTGGTCGAACGCTCACTTTGTTCATTCATGATCTTTCTAACATATGCAAATTGATTATATCAGGAGCTGTTTTTTTTTTTTTAATCTCTCTCTCTCTCATCTAAGCTTTGCTACAATAGATCTTGCGACCATAATCACTCTCCTTAAAGACTTGGAAAGTTTTATCTTTATTTGCTGAAGTTTCGAGTCCGATAAAAGTCTAGGACCAGAATAAAATGAATCAAAAATATTATCAAAACACATGATTGACGACTTAAATTAGGACCATTTTAGGATACTATTGGTAGTGCGAGCGCGATTTTGGACAATCAGGTGCTCATAAGAAGGCTTATCGAGGTCAAGTACCTCCACAGCTATTTTCAACCCACCACATTACACGCTTTCTTTATGTGGATGATACGATACCCACAAAAAGACTGAATAAGTGTCGAAAATGTATGTGGACTTTGAAACTATCAAGGCTCCTTCCTTGATTAGACAGGTCAAGTATTTTATTACCCTTCATTTACTCAATGTAGAAAATCCAAAGATGGAAGACTTTTGACTAGACTTCTCTAGTTTCATCTTACCCTTCATTAATTCAATGTAGAACGTTCAAAGGTGAAGACTTTCTTGCAACCCACCACATTACATGCTCTCTTCATGTGAATGATACGACGCCTACAAAAAGAATTGAATAAGAATTGAAAATATATGTGGACTTTGAAACTAACAAGGCCCATTCCTTGATTAGATAGCTCTAAGTACTTTTTTACCCTTTGTTTAGGCAATGTAGAAAATCCAAAGATGGAAGACTTTTAAGTCTCCTTCCTTGAGTAGACTTTTCTAGTTTTGTCTTACCCTTCATTTAGTCAATGTAAAAAGTTCAAAGATGAAGACTTTCATGCAATGATTGCCAACTCCTCTATCGGCAACCTCAACAGTTTTGTACTCACAATGGCCACACAGAGAGAGCAACATCTACACTTAGATCTTATTACTTTTATGGACGAAAGGTTAAGTTAACTCAACTAGTCACTAAATTTCTCTCCCTTCTTTTTTCAATGTAAAGATGAAAGCTTTTCATGGTGCTAAAACATGCTAGACCAAGCAAGACAATGGAGCTGATGGATCAATGTGCTTCAATTGATCCGAAGATTGATTCCCAATCTTTATAGTTTTTCCTACTTAGAATCTTCTTTTTTTGGTCGGTTACTTAGAATCTTCTTAGAGAGTTGTTTTTTTTAACCTCTTGTGTTTTTCTTGTTGATATCTTTGTCTTCGTCAACTTTGAGACCTTGCAAGAACTTGATTTGATTTCCCTTTATGATATTTGATATATTTTGTAACGTCGACATGAATATAACCAAACAATTGGCTACCATGTAACCTTGCTCTCAGGCTTCAAGTTAGCTTGTTTAATTGGAAGTTATCATTCATTCATAAGTCCTGCTTACTCTTTGCTGGTCAGTAAGTTGAGCTCACTTTATTCATTCATGATCTTTCTAACATATGTAGTTTGATTATATCGGGACTTGTTTTTTTTTTTGGCACTCTCTCTCACTCTCTTTGAACCAGGCTTTGCCACGATGGATCTTACGACCATAATCACTTACCTACTAAACTTAAGAAGTTTTATCCTTATTTGTAGAAATTTTGAGTTCAATAAAAGTTGAGGATTGGAATAAAACGAATCAAAAATAGAATCAAAACCACATGATTGAAGACTTATATGAGGACCATTTTAGACTACTATTCATAGTGTGAGTGCGATTTTGGAGGATCACACGCTTGTGAGTCAAGGCTTACCGAGGTCAGGTACTTCCACAATTGTTTTCAACCCATCACTTTGTACACTCTCTTCACGTGGATGATACAATACATACAAAGAGACTAAATAAGAATCGAAAAAGGTATGTAGACCTAGAAACTAATGACTCCCCTTAGTTGATTAGACTTCTTGAGTTTTTTTCTTACGTTTCATTTACTCAATGTACAAAAATCCAAAGATGGAAGATATTCATGTCTTCTTCCTCGGATTAGACTTTTCAAGTTTTTTTCTATCCCTTCATTTATTTAATGTAGATCATGCAACTATCAATTGAGTTTTATCTATGTCGGCCAGCCAGCCAGATAGCCACCCATCCACTCAGAGATGACAGCAAAAATGCACTTCCCTTCATCGACATCATCATCATCTTCTCTTATCACCATTTTCTTCTTGCTCTTGGTTATAATCTCCCTGTTCCTTCCTGGGGCTTCGGCTGTCATGCCTACGAAACGTAAGTGATTTTTATTTTTGGTGATTTGAGCTTTCAATATTGGAGGGGGACACGGATTGAGGATTCCATGAAACTGAAGTTCACATGGCATGATACGAGAACATAGAGAAAGTTTTCATCATCCTGCTGCTTTCCCTATCATCGCTCGAACAAATTTGCTACATTGAACATTGAATCGAAGTTCAAGAACCGCATTGATTAAATTAAAAGTTCATGAATGACATTGCATATTAAATTAAATTTTAGGGATTATTTGTGTCATTTTCCCTTTATTAGTTATTGATCACCTTTTTTGTTTTGCTCTTGCCTATAATCTCCCTGTTCCATGCAGGGGCCTCAGCCGGCTTCCCTAAATATAAATCGCTCCAGTTTAGGCGAGGTAAGTGAATTTTCTTTGGTGGTGTTTTGAGCTTTCAATAATGGAGGGGGAAATGGAGTTCACATGGCATGACACGAGAACATATAGAAAGTACTATACATCTTGGTGTTATTCTTTTATCTTTTCAATTTCTTTTACTGTGGCCGGCGGGGGTCACGAGGGCCTTTGGGTGAGGGTCGCGGCCAGCGTAGCCTAGATCAGAGCGCGTGGCTTTTCGGCTTTGGCTTCCTCTTTGCAACATGAACGATCCTCTACTTGACGGGAGAGCAGTTATGTGTGGAGGAGAGATGGCTTTAATGACTGATCCGACAACCTCGCACATGGCTCTCCTTACCAGAAGGAGGCCGCTCTGGTCGGTCTGGTGAGGCTCGCGTCCTCGCACGAACTGTTTCACCACCTCTTTCTCTTCATCGTTTGTTTTCTTCGGTTTGATCGATTTTTTTTTTGAAAAAGCGTGAGAATGATAAGGGGCAGACATGATGGCATGAGAGATCCTTGATGAGCGTTCTCTTTTTGTCTTTCCTTTCGAATCCCACCACAATTGATTCCCATAAGTCATCGCTTTCCTCTTAGAAAATTTTGCCCCATCTCCCGCGAGCTTCAGCCCTCGTTTCCCTTCCCCTTTATTTTTTATTGAAACTTCTCTTGTAGAACACTCGGAAAATCTCTTTTATTCTGCCAACCCCAGTAATCACGGTTTTCCCTTCAAATCTCCATTGAATCGATTTCTTCAGCGCGTTGGACCACTTGATTCTCTACTTTCCTTGTTCTTCCTAGGCCGAGAATGTCCAGAATATGCGTCCCTTATTCACTTCCCAATTTCGCAAAAATTAGCGCCTCGAATCTCACCTTCCTTCGCTTGAAAATCACACTTTCCTTCATGGGAATTGGTTGAACTTTCTTGCCCTATTTCGTTTACCTCCCAAATTCGGAACGGTGAGCAGAGAATCGTTCATGTCGTGAAGAGGAAGCCGGAGCCGAAAAGCCACGCGCCCAGATCTGGGCGAGGCTGGCCACGATCCTCGCATAGAATGCCATTGCGAAAAGAGAACAAAAAAGGAAAGGAAATGAAAAATTAATAAAAATTGAAAAATATTAAAATATTACTAAAAATTGTTCATGTTAGTACTGACCGTATCATGTAAGACGTTTAATATTCATATTAGCAAATTCTGGTCAAAATTGACAAGATAGACTCAATCAGCAAAATTGAAAGATTTATGAGTGAATTGGCAAAAATGCAATAGATTTAGAACTTTTTGAATAATTTTCCCCATGATCATGAGTCCTCCTTTTACTCTATATTCTTTTCTTTACATAGTATATAATATTTCATAACGATTTTCATTAAATATTGTCTCACACATGCAGCTCGCAGTGAGTGGAAGCAAATCTCCTGGCGACGGAGTAGGGGGTGAGTCCTCTGTTTACTCCATATCTTGAACCTTTCCATCATGTTGTTTGCCTCTAGAAGGGTTTATACATTTGTGAATCATTCACCATACATCATATTATGCTCGCTCGAAAGCACTACAACTGTAATTCATCAAATGTTCTCTAGTCATGTGATCATGTAACATGTCGAATTTTGTTCGTGTCAGCGATTGATGATATTCCATGAAATTTCATCTCCACAAATATAGTATGTGCACATACGTAATTTCTTATTATAGCAATAATTAGTAACAAAATCTTAGTGCTCTATACCTACATTGTTCGTGTACTTATTTGCATGGAATGGTCGCAACAACTTGGTCAATAAGGTTTTTTACAGTTAAATATGTGGGGAAAAATCATGGTAATTTCATCATTTTGTCAATAATTTCTCTGTACTATTCAAATTAGTTACAAGATAAACCAATGTATATCCCTTGGTTAATATTTGTCTGTATCCCATTACTAACAGAGTCTCAAACTGAGGAGGGGGTGTGGTAATGAGCTATAAAAAATTAGTCTCGCATTCTCAACAGAAAAAGAAAAGGAAAAAAAGTAGAAAAAAGACAGTCTCGCATCATCTACTTGACCGAGAATTAATTTCATTTCTTCTAGTGAGACTCATTCCTTCTTTTCCCTCTATTATTTAAACATGATTGCAGACTGAACCTTCGTCGGGAACCCCTTGATCGGACAACACGTTTGTTTCTCTAGATGCCATCAAGCAAAGAATTTGGTGTCACTCGTGATCATGATATATATGTAATATGTCATAATACTCTTGGTATGTTCTTGACGCAGCACAATTATTTCAGTTCCCTGTATTCCGCACATCATCTTCCAGACATTCTCTGTGTAGACTTGTCTTGACGATGGTGAAATATAAAGATATAAGTTTCACAGTTTACTTATAGATAATGTTCACCCGAGCAGAGACATCTCATCACCATCTTGCACCTTAGGACGTGGGGCAATTTCATTGGTCCACTCAAGGAGACTCCTATCTCGATAGCTATTTGGTGGCATAATTGTTTAAAAAGTCTTAAATATATATTACGTAGATCAATTCAATTCTAATTTTTTTTTTTATTTTGCCAATTGAGTCCTATATTTTATGACAATTTGCCAATGTAGACTTTCGCCAATTTTGGCCATAAATGGTTGACGTGGCAGTCAAGTTAGCATTGACGTTTTTCAGCACAATTGACGCTAACGTAGACAATTTTTGAAGAAAGTTACATTTTTTGCCTTTTCTATTCTTTCTCCTTTTTCCCCTTCATCGGATTACTGGCATGAAAAACAATACATTTTCTCCAAAATTCATTCACGCCAATGCCGGTCGTGTCACGTAGGATGGCGATGTTGATTAAACCGCCACTTCAATAATTTCTAGCCAAAATTGACCAAAAGGACTACTTTGGTTTATGATTAAATTGGCAAAATTAAAAAAATTAAGATTGTATTGACCGTCATATAACGGGTTTATGACTTGTTGGGCAATTTTCCGTTATTCAGTTGCGACAAGTGGGCTACTTAGTGCAATAAGAATAGCCTGGCGCTCTAAGAGACCCAAATACTCGAAATCAGCCAAAAAAATGGGGTGCATGAACAAGGCCGGCAAGCTAAAACAATGCTAATAGGTGCAACTGTGATATGGGTTACATTGTAGCTGTTGGGGGCAAACCATGAATTTTAGCACTGCCCGAGTCCATTCTAAAAATTCAGGGCCAATTTACTCGACTTTTGTTCGCTGAGCTTCG
The DNA here is from genome assembly GCA_014182715.1 of Eucalyptus cloeziana. Classification (NCBI taxonomy): domain Eukaryota; kingdom Viridiplantae; phylum Streptophyta; class Magnoliopsida; order Myrtales; family Myrtaceae; genus Eucalyptus; species Eucalyptus cloeziana. The sequence continues at coordinate 2,459,264 of CM024641.1, read as the reverse complement.
GTAAACACCAACCTATTTTATCCTTTAAAAGCAAATGTACATAATATATATGAGGAGAAAGAGATTTCTATGAGAAAATGTACAACATAATACATAAATCATTAGTCTAGATGTTATATCATTTGGATGTACAATGAAAAGAAGAAGATCCGTCTCGATTTTTCACTTTGGACTTTTCCACCTGTCAGCTCATCCTCTTAACCTCATCGTTAGCATGTATTTCCATTTAGTCGCAGGGAGGGAAACCTAAATCCGTGCTCCGCCGGTCCTTAATAATAGAAAAAGATAAAAGAAAAAAAAAGAAAAGAAAAGAAAAGAAAAAGCAAAAAAATTAATAAAACCTTGAGAAAAAAAAAAAAAAAAGAAATTTAAAAAATTTCCATGTCGGTGTCGGCTGTGTCACGTGACACGGCCGGCATTCACGCTGTCAATTTCCAGCCAAAATTGATAGGATAAGCTACATTGGCAAAAATTGGTCAAAATGTTTATGATCAAATTGGCCAAATCAAGATGTTTAGAATTGAGCATGCAAGTTCATAATCTCTTAAGTAAATCTGGAATTTCTATGGACTTATATGCAGGGAGTTCACTGATCGATGTTTATTCCAAGCCTTCTTTAGTCCAAGACGCAAGGCTAGTATTTGAAGAGATGAATGAGAGAGTTATTGTAGTTTGAATGCAATGTTCTTCGGATATAGTCAGCAAATGAGAAATGAGGAGACCTTCAAATTGTTCTTAGAGTTAAAGTTATCGGAACAACGACCCAACGAATTCACGTTCGCTTACCTTATCACAGCAGCAAGCAATTTAGCAAGGCTCCAACATGGTCAACAGTTCCATAGCCAGATTATAAAGCGCGGTTTGGATTTTGACCCTTTTGTCACGAATGCTCTTGTGGATGTGTATGCTAAATGCGGAAGTATTCAGGAGGCCAGGAAAGCATTCATTTACTCAATGTAGAAAATCAAAGATGGAAGACTTTCAAGTCTCCTTCCTTGAGTAGAATTCTCTAGTTTTGTCTTACCCATCAATTACTCAATGTAGGATGTCCAAAGGTGAAGACTTTCATGCAATGATTGGCAACTCCTCTGCCTGCAACTTCAACACTTCTGTACTCGCAATGGCCACACAGAACGAGCAACATCTACACTTAGGTCTTATTACTTTTCTATACAAAAGTCTTAAGTTACCTCAACTAGTCACTAAATTTCTCCCCCTTCTTTTTTCAATGTAAAGATGAAGGCTCTTCATAGTGCTAAAACATGCTAGACCACGCAAGACAATGGAGCTGATGGATCAATGTGCTTCAATTGATCCGAAGACAATTCCCAATCTTAATAGTTTTTCCTACTTAGAATCTTCTTAGAGAGTCATTTTTTTAACCTCTTGCATTTTTCTTGTTGATATCTTTGTCTTCGGCAACTTTGAGACCTTGCAAGAACTTGATCCGATTTCCCTTTATGATATTTGATATATTTTGTAACGTTGACATGAATATAGCCAAACAATTGGCTACCATGTAACCTTGCTCTCAAGCCTCAAGTCAGCTCGTTCAACTCTCGTCACATATTGCTAGAAGTTATCATTCATTTGCAAGTCCTGCTTACTCCTTGCTAGTCAGCAAGTTGAGCTCGCTTTGTTCATTCATGATCTTCTTAACATATGCAAATTGATTATATCAAGAACTGTTCTCTCTCTCTCTCTCTCTCTCTCTCTCTCATCTAGGCTTTGCCACGATGGATCTTGCGACCATAATCACTTACCATCCAAACTTAGGAAGTTTTATAATTATTTGCCTAAGTTTTGAGTCCGATAAAAATTGAGGACCGGAATAAAATGAATAAAAATAGAATGAAAAAACCACACGACCAACGATTTAAATGAGGACCATTTTAGACTACTATTTGTAGAGTGAGTGCAATTTTGGACAATTGCGTGCTTATGAGACAGAGGTCAAGTACATCCACGGTTGTTTTCGACCCACTACTTTGCACACTCTCTTCATGTTAATGATACGATAGATACCAAGAGACTGAATAAGAATAGAAAAAGATATGTCGACCTGGAAACTAACAACTCCCCTTCCTCGATTAGACTTCTCAAGTTGTTTCTCTCCATTCATTTCCTCAATTTAGAAAGTTCAAAGATGAAGACTTTCAAGTCTCCTTCATAGCTGACTTCTCAAGTTTTTCCTTACCCTTCATATACGATTAATTGAGTTTTATCCGCATGTCAGAGGTTATACATACCCACCAACAGATGACAGCAAAAATGCACTTCCCTTCATCATCATCATCATCATCATCATCTTCTCTTACTGGCTCTTGGTGATAATCTCCTTGTGACCTCCGAGGGCCTATGGCAATAAGTGATTTTTCTTTTTGCTGCTCTAAGCTTCTAATGATGGAGGAGGACATAAATTGAGGATCACGATTCCCCGGAACTATAATTGGCATGACATGACACAAGAACATAGAGAAAGTTTTATACATCCTGTTGTTTTTCTTATCATCTCTCCGACAATTTTGTTACATTGAACATTGAACCGAACATTGAACCGAAGTTCAAGAATCACATTGAATAAATTAAAAATTCATGGATGACAGTGCACATTGGACTAAAGTTCAAGGATCATTTGTGTCGTTTTCCCTTTATTAGTTGTTGATCACCATTTTCTGCTTGTTCCTACTTATAATCTCCCTAGTTCATCCGGGGCTCGTACATCCATCCTACCAAATAGAGGTAAGTGATTTTTCTTTGTTGGTGCTTTGAGCTTTCAATAATGGAGGGGGACATAGAGTTCAAATGGCATGACATGAGAACATATAGAAAGTTCTATATATGGTGGTGTTTTTCTTAAAGTTGCTCGGATATTTCGCCACATGAATCATTCAATAATTTTGGGAAGTATATGATCTTTCATAATGAATTCCATTGAAATTATTCTTGCTTACAGATTTGGATCCTCCATATCATGGGGAAAAAATGTCTAAAAAGTCTTAAATATATTGCACTTTTGCTAATTAAGTCCTAAACTTTCTCACATTTTGCTAATTGAGTCCTAAACCTTCCAATTTTTTCCTGAATCTGTTGACGAGAATGCTGGCCATCCTATGTGGCATGACTGATGCTGACGTGGATACTTTTTTAATAATATTTTTCGATTACTTAATTATTATCTTTTTCCTTCCTTCTTTTTTTTTTTTCTTTTTATTTTTACCGTAGTCGCCAGGGTTGAGAGGGCCTTTTGGGCGAGGGTCGCGACTAGCCTCGCCCAGATCCAGGCACGTGGCTTTTCGACTTCGGCTTCCTCTTCTGACATGAATGATCCTCTACTCGAAGGGAGAGAAGTGATGCGCAGAGGGGAGATCGCTCCAATCGCCGATCCGATGCCCTCCTTTGTGGCTCTCCTAACTAGAAGGCGGCCGCTCTAGTCAATCTAGCGAGCCTCGCGTCCTCACACGAAGTGCTTCGCCTGCTCTTTCTCTTCATTGTTTGTTTTCTTCGGTTCGATTGAAATCTTTTTGAAAAAGGATGAGCATGATCATGGTCATTGCTTTCCTTTTGGAGAACTTTGCCCTTCTCCCATGAGCTTCGGCCCTTATTTCCCTTCCCCCTTTTTGTTTGGAACTTCCCCTGTAGAAGACTCCGAAAATCTATTCTATTCTGCCAACCCCACTAATCACGGTTTTCCCCTCGAATCTCCATTGAATTGATTTCTTCAGCGCGTGAAACCACTTGATTCTTTACTTTCTCCGTTGTTCCTTGGCCGAGAATATCCAGAATATGTGTCCCTTGTTCACTTCCCAATTTCGCAAGAAAATTAGCGCCTCATATCTCGCCTTTCTTTTGCTCGAATATTACACTTTCCTCGATCGAAATTGGTTGAACTTTCTTGCTCTATTTCGTTTACCTCCCAATTCGGAACAGCTGAATAAAGGATGGTTCATGTCTCGATGAGGAAGCTAAAGCCGAAAAACCACGCGCCCAGATCTGGGTGAGGCTGGCCACGACCCTCACCCTGAAGGCCATGGCAGCCGTGGACAAGGCCGTGCCCCTCACCAGCCACAGTTAAAAAAAGAAAAAAAGAAAAAAAGGAAAAAATATATAAAAAAAAAGAAAAAAAAATTACGGCCAGCGTCCATGTTAGTGATTCCAGCCAAAATTAGCTGGAAGGACTCAATTGGCAAAATGTGAAAAGTTTTAAGACTCAATTAACAAAATTAAAAGGTTTAGAGCTAAATTAGCAAAAATGCAATATGTTTAGGATTTTTTAGACAATTACCCCATGATTGTGAGTCCTTTTTTCACTCCATATCTCAACTCTTTTCATCACATAGTATTTGATGTTTCATATCATTTTTTTTTAATATTGTCTTTCATATGGAGCACCGGGACACCATCCTCCTGCCCTTGCGGGATAGTCGTTTTTGTACTCCATATCTCGAATCTGTCTATCACGCTGTTTGCCTTTAGAACAGTTTATACATTTGTGAATCATTCATCATACATCTTATTATGCTTGCTTGAAAGCACTACAACCTTAATTCATCAGATATTCTCTAGTCATATAATCATGTAACATGTCCAATTTCACTTTTGAGTCAAATGATTAATGATATTTCATGTAATTTCATCTCCACAAACATAGTATGTGCATATGCATAATTTCTTGTTTATAGCAAGAATTAGTAACAAAATCTCGATGCTCTGTATTGACATTGTTCGTGTACTTTTTTGCATAGTATGGTCGCAACAACTTGGTTAATAAGGTTTTCTACAGTTAAATATGTGGGGAAAAAATCATGGTAATTTCATCATTATGTCAATAATTTCTCTCTACTATTCAAATTAATTACGAAATTAACCAACGTGTATCCCATGATTAATATTTGTCGGTATCCCATTACTGACAGGGTCTCAAACTGGGGATGGGGTGTGGTTATGAGCTATAAAAAATTAGTCTCTCGTTCTCAATAGAAAAAGAAAAAGAAAAAAATAGAAAAAGGACATGATCAATCTGGCTATCGATGTTTATTCCAAGTCTTCTTTAGTCCGAGACGCAAGGCTAGTATTTGAAGGGATGAACCATAGAGCTATTGTAGCGTGGAATGCAATGTTCTTTGGGTATAGTCAGCAAATGGAAAATGAGGGGACCTTCAAATTGTTCTTAGAGTTATAGTTATCGGAACAACGACCCAACGAATTCACGTTCGCTTCCCTTATCACAGCTTCGAGCAATTTAGCAAGTCTCCAACATGGTCAACAGTTCCATAGCCAGATTATAAAGCGCGGTTTGGATTTTGACCCATTTGTCACGAATGCTCTTGTGGATATGTATGCTAAATGCGGAAGTATTCAGGAGGCCAGGAAAGCATTTGACCTCGCCATTTGTGAAGATGTTGCATGTTGGAACTCCATGATCATAACATATGCACAACATTGAGAAGCAATGGCTGCTCTTCAGATATTTGAGGAAATGATAATTGCAGGAGTGAAACCAAATTACGTCACATATGTGGGCATCCTCTCTGCATGCAGCCATGCAGGGCTTGTGGAAGATGGATTGCATCATTATGACTCGATGCACGGGCTTGGAATTGAACCGGGGACCGAACATTATGCTTGCATGGTCTCCCTTTTTGGCCAAGCTGGTAGACTAAAGGATGCTGTGGATTTCATTGAGACAATGCCAATTGAACCGATGGCGCTGGTGCGGAGGAGCTTTCTCAGTGCATGCAGGAATGCTGGTGACAGTGAATTAGGAAAGTATGCTGCCGACATGGCAATCTCTTTGGATCCGACGGATAGTCAATCTTATACACTACTCTCGAATATATTTGCATCAAAAGGAATGTGGTTTGATGTAAAGAAGGTGAGGCAGAGAATGGACGAGACCGGAGTCCTAAAAGAACCAGGAAAAAATTGGATAGAAGTTAATAATGAGGCTCATGTGTTTGCTGCTAGAGACCGGACTCATTATGAGGCTGATTTGATTTTTTTAGTTTTGGACTATTTAATTCTTTAGATAAAAGAGATTAGTTACGTGCCAAACGATGCTGCTGTTATCATAGACGAATGACTGACAATTAGTAACGGGACAATATTATACTGCTAATGCTCACATTCTGTGTAACCTTCCAGCTATATGGTGCTGGGACATGATTGGTCTTCTTGAAGTATGCACATCATCTGTCTGACTCGTGTTTTCCATCGGATATGTTTGAGACATGAGATCCCTCTCCGTGGTGTGAGGAGGATATTTCTCTGGAGAAGCAGCTGCTGGGATATAATTTCGAATTGCCATTACTAAGTGGTGAATATTGATGATTTTAGATTTCACTAGATGCGAATTAATCCTCAGCATTGAAGCTGCAAAGATGTCTCCAAACATTTATAAAGAGACTTGAGTCATGAGGAATTGACGCGACTCTAAGACTTCCAATGGCATGGTTGACTCGTGAAGATTGGATGAACTAATGAGCTACGCTCTGTTTGTAGTTTAGAAGGGTGCAATATAGTTGAAGGAGAGGGTAAATGACCTGTTCTTGAGATATAGAGAGATTAACCCATTGCCTGTAGCCACAAGGTCACCAACTAGAAATGCTCCTTGGTGGGAGACTCACTCTATTAATGCAGGACGTCAACATGATGACTTTCAGGTTGACCAACCACAAAGAATGAAAAACTTGAGAGTTAGTTTCTCGTGGAATTTATGATATCTTGATCAAACCCACCTTTAATATTTGATGCATGAATGCTATAAAATTAGTTGAAGAGCAACACACGGTTTTTCATCTAGTGACAAGTAAGGAAGAAACCAGAATTCGCGAGAATTTTTTCCTATTTGATATTGTCAGCTCCTCAGTCAACAACTTCAGCATTTCAGGACTCACAATGGTCACATAGAGAGAACATCATCTATTCAGAAGTCACCTCAACTAGTCACTACATTTAGCTTTTCTCTTCCCTCCTTTCAATGTAAAGATAAAGACTTTCATGCTACAAAAACATGCTAGACAAGCAAGACAATGGAAAGGATGGATTAATGTGCCTCAACTGATCCAAAGACAATTCATGATCTTGCTAGTTTTTTTGTAATGAGAATCTCCTTAGAGAGTTGTTTCTCTAACCTCTTGAATTTTTCTTTTTGATATCTTCGTCTTTGGCAACTTCGAGACCTTGTAAGAATTTGATCTGATTTGCCTTCATGATATCTTCTCTATTTCGTAATGTTGACATGAACACAACCCAACGTTTGGCTACCATGGAACTTCACTCTCAAGCCTCAAGTCAGCTTGTTTAACTCTCTTCACATATCGCTAGAATTTATCATCCATTCACAAGTTATGCTTTACTCTTCGCTAGTTAGAAAGTTGATCGTGCTAACATATGCAAATTGATTATATTGGCAACTATGTTTTTTTCACTCTCTTGATTTCTCTCTAATCCAGGCTTTGCCATGATAAATCCTATGACCATAATCACTTGCCTTCAAAACATAAAAATTTTTATCCTTATTTGCAGAAGTTTCGAGTCCGATAAAAAGTCAAGGATTGGAATAAAATGAGTCACAATTAGTATCAAAACCACATGATTGACGTTAAATGAGGATCACTTTAGACTACTATCCATAGAGTGAGTGCGATTTTGGACAATCGCGTGCTTATGAGCTGAGGTCTACCGAGGTTAGGTACCTCCATGGTTAATTTCAACCCACCACATTGCACACTCTCTTCATGGGAATGATACGATACGCACAAAGAGAGTGAATAAGATTCAAAAAGGTATGTGGACTTTGAGGCCCCTTTCTTGATTAGACTGCTCAAGTATTTTCTTACTCTTCATTTACTCTATGTAGAAAATCAAAAGATGGAAGACTTAAAAGTCTCTTTTCTTGAGTAGACTTCTCTAGTTTTTTCTTACCCATCATTTACTCCATGTGGAACATTCAAAGGTGAAGACCATTCACGATCTTCTTAATTCTTTCTAATGATAATATTCTTCAAGAGCTGTTTCTTCAACCATTTGTTTTTCTCATTAATGATATCTTAGTCTTTGGCAACTTTAAAACCTTGCAAGAACTTGATCTGATTTCCCTTCATGATATCTACTATATTTCGTGACGTTGACATGAACACAACTGAACAATTGGCTGCGATGGAACCTTGCTCTCAAGTCTCAAGTCAGCTTGCTTAGCTCTCTTCACATATTGCTAGAATTTATCATTCACTCAAAAGTTATGCTTATTCTTTGCTGATTAGTGAGTTGAGTTTGTTTCGTTCATTCATGATCTCTGTAACATATGCAAATTGACTGAATTGTTTTTTTTTGCTCTCTCTCTCTGATCCAGGCTTTGCCATGATGGATCTTGCGACCATTATCACTGTCCTTAAAAGACTTAGAAAGTTTTATCCTTTTTTGTAGAAGTTTCGAGTTTGACAAAAGTTACAATTGGGATAAAATAAATCAAAACTAGTATCAAAACCACACGATTGACGACTCAAATGAGGACCATTTTAAACTATTATTCGTAGTGTGAGTGTGATTTTGGACAATCGCGTGCTCATGAGCTGAGGCTTACTGAGGTCAAGTACCTTCATGACTGTTTTCAACTCACCACATTGCACGCTCTCTTCATGTGGTTGATACAATATATACAAAGAGATTGAATAAGAATTGAAAAAGGCATGTGGACTTGGAAACAAGCAAGTCCTCTTCCTTGATTAGACTTCTTGAGTTGCTTCTTACCCTTTGTTTACTCAATGTACAAAAATCCAAAGACGGAAGACTTTCATGTCTTCTTCCTCATATTAGACTTTTCAAGTTTTTTCTATCCCTTTATCCCTTCATTTACTCAATGTAGATCATGCAACTGATTAATTGAGTTTTATCTATGTCAGAGATTATATATACTCACCGGCCCACCCACTTACCCACACACCTAGTGATGATAGCAAAAATGCACTTCCCTTTCTCAACATCATCATCATCATCATCATCATCATCTTCTCTTATAACCATGTTCTGCTCTTGGTTCTGATCTCCCTTTTCCTTCCAGAGAGCTGTGGCCGTAAGTGATTTTTCTTTTTGGTGCTTCAAGTTCCTAATAATGGAGGGGACATAAGTTGAGGATCATGATTCCACGACACTGTAGTTGACATGGCATGACATGGGAATATAGAGAAAGTTTTATACATCATGCTGTTTTTCTTATAATTGCTCGAACAATTTTGCTACATTAAATATAAGTTCAAGGATGAAGTTAAATAATTTATGGATGACGTAGTACATTGAATTAAAGTTCATAGGTCATTTGTGTCATTTTCTCTTTATTAATTATTGATCATGATTTTCTGCTTGCTCTGGCTTATAATCTCCCTGTTCCTTCTAGGGGCCTTGGCTGGCTTCACTGGGTCTAAATCGCCTGGCGCGACTACATGTAAGTGATTATTCTTTTTTGGGCTTTAGGCTTTCAATAAGGGAGGGGGAGGTGGATTTCATTAGGCATGACGTGAGAACATGCAGAAAGTTCCATACATCGTGGTGTTTTTCTTAAAGTTTCTCAAATATTTTGTTGCACGAATCATTTAATAATTTTGGGCAGTGTTGAATCCTTCATAATGATTTCCATCGAGTTTCTTCTTGCCTACAGACCTAGATCTTCTCGAGTGTGAGAAAAATTGTTCAACAAGTCCAAAACTTACTATACCTTTACCAATTGAGTCATAATTCTTTTCATATTTTTGTTAATTGAGTTCATTTGACCAATTTTAATTGAAATTTGCTGACGTGAACACCAATCGACCTATATGGCATGGTTGGCATTAACGTAGATAATTTTTAATAATGTTATAATATTTTTGAACTTTTTAATTAATTTAATTAATTTTCTTTTTCCTTTTCTCTTTTTTTTTTTCTCTTTGTCCTTTTCTTTTGTTTTTTTAAATTGTGGCTAGCAATGGCCTATTGGGTGAGGGTCATGACCAGCCTTGTCCAAATCAGGGTGCGTAGCTTTTCATGTTTCGTCTTAGCAACATGAGCGATCCTCTACTCAACGAGAGAGCAGTGATGTGCGAAAGAGAGATTGTTTCAAACGCTGCATTGATGCCCTCACTTATGGCTCTCCTTACCAGAAGGTGGCCGCTTTGGTTGATTTGGTGAGCCTTGCGTCCTCGCACAAACTGTTTCACCAGCTCTTCCTCTTCATCATTTGTTTTCTTTTATTCCCACAAGTAATTGGTTTCCCTTTAGAAAAATTTGCCCATTACTGTCACGCCCCGATCCTCGAGCGTGCGCCCATTCCTTACCTGGTCGATTAAATAGCGACGTCTCATGACGCATCACCGACCCTTTCATTTTAATACGCATGCGGAAGTATACAGAATCCTCAGACAATAAAGCAATGGGATAGGAAAGTAGGATTTCAAATTTCAACTTTAAAAACAATCACACTTATATACATTACAAATCATAGTGCAAATATATACAAGTTGATTTGTTAAGTCTGGTTCTAAACCACAAGTTCCTAAAACAAAGTCTGCAGAAAGGAATCAACTTCCATCAAAAGAGGCTTGTCCTATGACTAGCTAGTTAGATAGGACTATCATTTCTTCAAGCTTCACCTTTTACTCTTTGGGCCTCTGGTCCTTCATCAACGCCATCTAAGGACCTGAAAATGGTTGTTCAATAACTAGTGAGACAATGTCTCAGCGATTTCTATCCCACTAAGACCCGATTAGTAAGCTAATACACTCTAGAGGCTGCTTAAATACGTCACGAGATAGATGACTTACCTTGACCTCAGTTCCTTCCTATAAGTCAGTATATGTATGAAATATACACAATCACATCACATCACCCAATCATATCGAATTATCAATTAATCGACCTAGTTGATTACATGTCATCACGACCTTCCCCTGGTCGGTACATTCAATACTAGGACTACTCACCCAATCATATTGAATTATCAATTAATCTATAAAGTCCGACTTTAGTCTAGGACTGCTCACCCAAAGCTGAAAATAGATAGTATAGCTCGCCCAAAGCTGATAATATAGTAAACTGTATACTTGCTCGCCCAAAGTTGATAGATTAGGGCCCCCAGGCCATCATAGTATACTATAAATATGCTCGCCCAAAGTTGATAATAAATGTTCACCAAAAGCTGATAATAAGGTATACTGCTCACCCAAAGCTGACATATCGCCCGTAGGTCGATATAGTATACCGGTATACTGTTCATCCAAAGTTGACATATCGCCCGTAGGTCGATATAGTATACCACTCAAATCATATAGTCAACTTCTCATTTTTATCACACTCTATAAAAATATAGCTGTGTGTGGGTACACGGTCGGCTTTAGCCAAAATATAATAATTTCACCTTTACGAATATCCCACTAGTTTCAACCGTTGTCCTCAGCAGCGCAGCTGGCTCGGGTTCTCTCCCCCTCACGAAGGGGAGAAGTTTGAATCCCAGAGGTGGTGTTAGGGATTCTTACCTGGAGTACTGTGGTGGTGAGTCCTGCAGTTGCTCTCCCAAGGTTTGCTCGCTGGCTGTCGGCTTACAAGGTTCCTTGGGTTATCGAAAAATAAAAAATAAAAAAATATCCCACCAATTTCAACAGCCCATTACGGCGCTGTAAACCGACGCTCGGTTAATTTCCAAATCAATTACCCAAAATTGATTAATTTAGGAATAAAATCCTAAAAACACAATTTAATCAATTTAGCACAAATTACAGCTCAAATAAATAAATAGACCGCACCACGATAATTAGCAAAATATTCCGGTCGTCGACCATCTCGGTCTAATTTCCAGAAAATAAATAAATAAATAAATAATTGCGAAAATTAATAAATAAATACAATAAATCCAATTTAGGCCCGTAATGCCTAATTGGAAGCCGATCTGGACCCGGAAAATTTTCGAGACTCGTTCAATAAATGCTAGCACATACCTATTAGCTAATGACTATGTCTAACCACCTAACATGCATTAGTAAGTCACTAATTTAATTATTCTAAACTAATCTAATCTCATAATCATGCTTAATTAACACTAAATAGCCTTTAAGCATAATTAACAAACTAAGCGGGGTTTAGTGAGTTAAACTCACATGTTTAACAATCCATTCGGATCGAAACGTCGGGAATGTCGTGGGGGACGTTTTTCACCAAAGCGGGCCTAAAGTCCGGGACCCGCAAGCACCTCAAAACGGCTTCCAAAGGTGGCTGGAAACCCACTAAAAACCTTGCTGTTTTTGCTGCGAAAATAGCGGAAAACAAGACTAAGATGAGCGGTAAGGCTCGGGGATGGACAACGGGTCCAAACCGGCGGTTTGGGTGACTTCCTCAACCACTTGTAGCAGCTAAATAGAGGCTTGGATGGCTGGATAGAGCTATAGGGGGTCGGGATTGCACGGTGGGGGCGGCGGTTCGCACGGCCGGGCATGGGTGGAGGTGGAGCGGTAATTGGCGGTGGCGCGGCTGGTGGTGGCGTGCGACGGCAAGGCTACTCTGGTCTTCTTCCTTTAGCTGGTGGTGTCGAGAATGGAGAGGAGAGAGTGAGATGGACGATGGCTGAGAGAGAGTGAGGGAGAGAGAGAAGTGGGGGGGGGGTCCCTTAGCCTTGTTTTTCCACACTCTTGTCCCCCAAAGACTTGTCCATCAAGCCAATAACCCATGGCTGCTATTAAGCCACCAACACCCTCTCCACAACATAAGAAATGGTCCAATTTTGGCTAGGGGGAGGGGGGAGCTACGAATTTGGCATAATCTCCCTTCAATTGGACACTTGATCTACTTCAATACAATCTCATTTGTCCTCCATAAACTCAATTGACATCTCAATGCTTCTATTGACATTTTTCCTCATCCAAGAAACCATCTTGCATCTCAATTAATCCCCGGCCTTAATTGAACAGAAACAGTCCTAAACCAACTTTTTCTCAAAAAGCTTCAGTTGTTAGAAAAATCTTCTGAGATTGAGTCGACACTCCTATAATTTATTATGACATGACAGAAACTTCAATTTCTGAAATCAGACTTGAATTGACGGTTAATTTCAACTTGGCGCGTTTTTAGCGTGACCTAGACTACCAGGTAACTTTCGGGCATTTTTAGTGCAAATGACCCGTGGTCGATTTTCTTCGAGCCACTGTGAACCCACTCGACTCATTGGCGACTCTCAATTGTCGTAAAAATCTCGAGGATTCAAACACGGACACAAGGTCCCAAAACAATAGGAAAATCAATCTAGTGCTGATCGACGATAATTTTCCAATTTAGTGGTGTCACCCACGATTAGCTACACATCTCAGTCGAACCAGCTTATCTCTGATTTCAAATTGATTTTATATTGTGCTGTATTGGCCTCTAAAGATGAGCACGGTCGAGAAGCCGATTCCTGGTTGAATTCTCAAGTCTATTTGCCTTAAAGCCTTTAATGGTTTCCCCAGATAATCTAGTTATCTCGAGAGTGATCAGCTCTGAGAATAGTATTATAGGCGCGTCGATGAAATGCTTGATTTATTCAGTAGAAGACAGAATCGAAAATGATGTCACAATTACCCACGAGCTTCAGCCCTTGTTTCCCTTCCCCTATTTTATTCAAACTTCCCTTGTAGAAGACTCCGACAATCTCTTTCATTCTACCAACCTACGGTTTTCCCTCGAGTCCCCATTGAATTGATTTCTTCAGCCGCGTTGAACCGCTTGATTCTCTACTTTCCTTGTTGTTCCTTGGCTGAGAATCTCCAGAATATGTGTCCCTTATACGCTTCCCAATTTCGCAAAAATTAGCGCCTCAAATCTCACATTCCTTTGCTCGAAAGTCACACTTTCCTTGATGGGAATTGGTTGAACTTTCTTGCCATATTTTGTTTATTCCCTAAATTTGGAATGGTGAGCAAAGGATTGTTCATGTTGCAAAGAGGAAGCCAAAGCCGAAAAGTCATGTGCCCAGATCCGAGCGAGGACCCTCATGCAGAAGGCCATGGCAAAAAGAGCAAAAAAGGAAAGAAAGGAAAAAAAATAAAAATTCCATGCCATGTGGGACAGTTGGCATTCACGTTAGCCAATCCTCAATTAACAAAAGGTAAAATGATATATAATTCAATTGGCAAAATTGAAAAGTTTAGAATTGAATTTACAAAACTACGATAGATTTATGACTTTTTGAACAATTTTCTCCATGATCATGAGTCCTCTTTTTTCTCCATATCTCGACCCTTTTCATCACATATTATTTGATATTTCATAAAGATTTTCATCGAATATTGTCTTGCACATGCAGCTAGCACTGTGTTGGGAAGCAATCCTCACCATGTTGGAATAGGCAAGGGTGAGTGCTCTTTTTACTTCATATCTTGAATCTTTCCATCACGTTGTCTACCTGTAGAATGGTTCATACATGTATGAATCGTTCATCATATATCATATTACGCTCGCTCGAAAGCACTTCAACCTTAATTAATCAAATTTTCTCTAGTCATGCAATCATATAACATGTCAAACTTCGTTTGTGTGTTAAACGATTAATGATACTCCATGAAATTTCATCTCCACAAGCATAGTACGTGCATATGCCTAATTTCTTATTTATAGCAAGAATTAGTAGCAAAATCTTAGTGCTTGCACAAATGCACTTTCCTCCATCAACTTCATCATCTTCTCTTATCACCATTTTGTGCTTGGTATCGTGTAACCTCGCTCGCAAGCCTCAAGTCATAACTCTCTACACATATTGCTAGAATCTATCATTCATTCGCAAGTCCTGCTTATCTTTGCTAGTTAGCAAGTTGAGCTCGCTTTGTTCTTGTCTTTGGTCAAATGCTCGGTTTGTTCATTTATAATCTTTCTAACATATGCAGATTTTTTTTTTTAATGGTCAAAAACATATGCAAATTGATTATATAAGGAACTGTGTTTTTGTTTTTTCAACTCTCTCTCTCTCCCCCCCTCTCCCCCTCTCCCTCCCTCTGATGTAGGTTTTGCCACAACAAATTTGCGACCATCTCTCCTCAAAGACTCGGAAAGTTTTAACATTATTTGTAGAAGTTTGGAATCCGATAAAAGTTTAGGACCAGAATAACATGACTAAAAAATGGTATCAAAACCACATGATTGATGATTTAAATGAGGACCATTTTAGACTACTAGTCATAGTGTGAGTATGATTTTAGACAATCGTGCGCTTATGAGCCAAGTCTTACCGAGGTCAGGTACCTTTACGGCTGTTTTCAACAAGTGAAATTGCATGCTCTCTTCATTTGGACGATATGATACACATAAAGAGACTGAATAAGAACTAGTAAGGTATGTGGAGTTTCAAAATAACGAGTCCCCTTCCTTGATTAGACTTCTCAAGTTGTTTCTCTCTGATGGTTTTATTTATTAAGTAATGTGATGGGCCTAAGTTGGCCCGTCCGCCCATGTTAGGCTTAAAAGCCTGGCCCACAAGTTTAGGGCCCATGGATGGAGGGATACGTTGAAGAGTTGTAACTTTTGGGGGAATGTCTTTTACCGAATGGACACGTCCTTTGGAGAGGACGTATTTAAGGGGAAAAAGAGAGGGAGGAACGCACCTTTTGACATTACATACGTTCCTTCTCCCTCTCTCCTTCAAAAGAAGAATAGTAACAAAAGAGACGACACTCTCTTCCTTTCAAGACGAATTGACATCATCGGATCGAACGCGATCAGTTTTTCTTCCTCATATCAGCGTCGGTGTTTAATCTGTGGCTAACAAGGTACGTTCGATATTGTGATGTGCTTTAGGATTGGTGATACATGTGATTTTCCTGGGCTCGTCTTCCACACTCTTTTTAGGGGTTCGATTTAGTGTCGAATCCGTTTTTAGGGAATCGGTAATTCCCAACAATGGTATCAGAGCCCTAGTTCATGTTTCCCGACCCCTTTTTATTGTTTTTGATTAATTTTCAGCCGAAATTTCAAGAAAAATCACTGTTGATCGATTGGGGACGGAAAAACCCGACACTCGCGTACTATTTGCCCTTTTTCGTGATTTTGTGCAAGTCGAAATTCGTTTTTGATAGTGCAGGGATGAAGCTCTTGTCGATACGAGAAAAACGAGTCGCGGAGCGCCGCCGGACGTGCCGCCACGCGCGGTCGGAACGAACGGGGGACATCGGCGCGTGCGCGTTGCACGCGCCGATTCGGTCCCCCGCGAAAAAGTGCGTCGCGTTTCGCCCAGGCATGTGCGGATGCGCTGTTTCGGTCTAGGCGCGTGTGACGCACATGCCAGCTGACGTCATCGTGACGTCAGCCGTGCATGCGCGTGGCACATGCCGATCGGTTTGTTCGACCGGCTTGACCGGCCCAACCGGGCGACCGGTCCGACCCGACTGCCCATTGACTTCGACCCGTTGACTGTTGATTGCGACCGTTGACCGAAAAAAAAAAAAAGGATTTGTTTTTTTTTTGTTTTTTTTCCAATTAAGTCTATGTGGATTATATATAATCCCTAATTTGTTCTGCATTTGTTGCAGGAACAATGCCTCCCCTTCAGTTACGAACACCTATTCGTGTAATTACCGATAAACAAAAGGAAATGCTTTCTAGGTTGATAGCTGAGCTAACTGATTATCGAAGGGAGAGTGGTGACTTAATTGATCATGTTCTTGAAGTCAACGGGAAGATACAAAAGGTCATATGGAATTGTCGTCCCATGCCACAGTTTGAGATAGTGCGATTTTTCATGAACACTCTTCCACAAGAATGGAAAAGAGTGTTGAATCACATATGGGATGTCAACAAAGCCGCTTCATATAGGAGTATTGTGATGTCTTTTATAGATGATTATTACTTGATTGTTACAAAAGAAAAGATCAAGAAATTGAAGAAAAAAGGATATTTCCCAATTCACATATTGAAATGGTGTTAGGTGTTATGGCTGGTCTTTATTTGGTGTGCTTTGTGGACATCTTATGTAATGTTTTTTGCCTGGTTATTGTTGATGTAGCAACTAATATATAAGTTGTATTATGTGAAAGCATTATTATTCTATTGGATGTCAAATATTATTTGCTTTATGTTATTGTTGACTGCTGTGAGTAGTTCATAGAAGTTTTTTTTGTAGCTTCATAGAATTCATTTTGCAAAAGACAATTATATATTAATGATAATTTTAAGTTAGGATTTTTTGGAGGATGATTGGAAACATAGTGACCTTTTGATTCTGAAACCTTACTTGAAATTGTTCATTAATATGATGGGCCTGTGCAAAATGAATGCATAAATGATAGGCATTAATTATTCGTGCATATATGTATGATGTGTTCAGATCAATGGCTTCAGCCATAAAGAGCATAGTTGCCGAGCTGAACAAAGGTAAAAAGCTCAATGGTGATAACTATGAAATCTGGCACATGAAAATCCAATATGTGTTGGAAGAGCAAGAGGCACTAGAAGCTCTTAACTTGACCATGGTAGAACCTGAGGAAGGAAACATTGCGCAACATAAGTTAGATCAGGATGCTTTTGCTGCATGGAAAAGAAAGAACTCCCTTGGTTGCATTACGTTGCTGAGTAGCATGGAAAATGACGTCATGCGAGAGTTCAGGCGTTTTGAAAATGCCAAGGAAATGTGGGAAGCGTTGGCAGTAAGGTTTGGTCATACTTCGGTGACCAGATTGAGACAACTCATTATTAGGTTTGACTCTTATAAGAAGCCTCATGGTCAGACCATAAAGCAACACCTTAAAAAGATGTCAAACATGATAAATGAGTTGAAAGATGTTGGCCATGTCCTGACTGATGAGCAGCAAGTGCAAGCAGTGATTCGTTCCTTGCCTTAGAGTTGGGAGCATATGAAGGTGCACCTGACCCATAATGAGAATATCAAAACCTTTGAGGATGCAATGCGTCATCTTGAGCTGGAAGAGGACCGCCTCTTGGCGGCTAAGCCGGAAGCTGAAATTTATCATGCTGGTTCTAGCTCATATGGAGCTTCGAGCTCCAAGCGCAAACGTCCTAACTAGTTCGATAAAAGGAAAGGCAAGGGAGCAGGTCCTTCAGGGAAGAAGCCAAAGGTTGACCAACATGACAAAGGAAAAAGTCCTCGAATAAAGAAGCTGACAAGGGCGAAGTGTTACAATTGTGACAAGAAGGGTCACTATGCTCGCGATTGTCGTGAGCCAAAAAAGGTATACACCTCTTGTGCTTTTCAGAACTTTGCCTATGTGTCAAGTTCTGTATTTTTGACTGAGTCTAATCCTTTGTGGACTGTAGATTCAGGAGCGACAGACCATGTAGCGAAGGATAGAGAATCCTTTATGGAATTTCGACGAGTACCAACTGGAACTAAGTGGATCTATGTGGGAAACAACTCTAGAGCTGAAGTAAAAGGAATTGGCACCTGCCAACTAAACATGCGTGGTTGACGCACTTTATTCCTACATGATGTATTGTATGCTCCGGAAATTCGTCGAAATTTAGTGTCTGTTTTATTGTTGGTCAAGCTAGGTTTTAATATGAACTTCCATAATAGAGGTGTGAATTTGTTTTTGGATACAAATTTCTATGGTTGTGGATATTTTCTGGATGGTTTCATTGTATTAGATATTGACTATGTTAATGCAAATGTTTGTTATTCCATTCTCACGTCTCTTAATTCATATGATAATGATGTGAATGTGTGGCATGCTAGACTTGGTCATATTGATCAATAACGTATGAATATACTAGCCAAAGAAGGCTTGTTGGGCAACATTGAAAAAGTCGATTTGCCTATATGTGAGCATTGCCTAGTAGGGAAAACGACAAGGAAACCATTTGGAAAAGGTAAAAGAGCTGAATTTCCTTTACATTTAATTCATACTGATGTTTGTGGTCCGATGAATGTGAGAGGAAGGCACAGGGTTGTTTATTTCATCACATTTATAGATAATTATACTCGATTCGGATATGTCTATTTGATTTCTCATAAATCTGAAGCATTGAGTTGTTTCAAAAAGTTTATGAACTTGGCAGAAAATTAATTAGACAAGAAAATAAAAGTATTAAGATCCGATCGAGGTCGAGAATATTTATCTGATGAGTTCAGAAAATTATGTGATGAAAAATGAATAGAAAGACAGTTGTTTATTTCATATACTCCTCAACAAAATGGTGTTGCGGAGAGAAGGAACAGAACTCTACTGGAAATGGTTAGGTCCATGATGGTGCATGCTAATTTACCTATCACCTTTTGGAGTGATGCGTTATTAACTGCTGCCTATATACTTAACCGGGCGCCTTCCAAATCAGTTACTTCCACTCCATATGAGTTATGGACATGTAGAAAACTGGACTTAAGTTTTCTTGAGCCATGGGGTTGTGCTGCCTATACTCATGAGTCCTCTCACAAGTTTGGGAAATTGGGTCCTAGAGGAAAGAAGAGTATTTTCATAAGATACTCTGAATACTCGAAAGGATATTTGTTCATAGGTGAGCAGGAAAGTGGAAGTATAACTGAAATTCGAATCACGAGACGTCACATTCTTAGAGAATGAATTTTCTAAGAAGGGCGAAATAGGTGAAGAACACTCCCTATTTGAAACCTTGGATCAAGATAATGAACATAGTGGAGTTCGTCCAAGTGGGAGTAATATGAGAAGTGAGAATTGAATTCAACTCATTCTCCATTACAACCACATGATGGGACGACATCATCATTATCTAATCCTAGTGGAAGCATAATGGGGAATGATGTGCAAAGTATATAATTTCCCATACGGCGAATAAGTCGCAAAAGTATTCCCCGTCGACATTTTGACATTGAAGGGGAAACTTTTATGATTGCCCCATAAGATGAGGATGAGCCAAGAAATATACATGAGGCTCTAAGTTGCCATAGTAAGGAAAAATGGATGCATGCAATGGGAGATGAAATGGAGTCAATGAAGTCAAACCATGTTTGGGAACTGGTTGACATTCCAAAAGGACACAAAGCTATTGGGAACAAGTGGGTTCTTAAAATAAAGCGTAAATCTGATGGCTTGATAGAAAGGCATAAGGCTCGCCTTGTGGCGAAGGGGTATAATCAATAGGAAGGAATTTATTATGAAGAAACATTTTTTCCTGTGGTGAGATTTATCTCGATTCGCATTATTCTGACAATAGTGGTTAGTATGGATCTTGAGTTACATCAAATGGATGTAAAGACTGCTTTCCTCAATGGAGAATTAGAGGAAGAAATATATATGGAACAACCTACTAGTTTCATTATGGAAGGTCAAGAAGGAAAAGTATGTCGACTTTTGAGATCGATAAATGATCTAAAGTAGTCATCAAGACAATGGTATATACGCTTTCATAATGCCATAATGGCATATGATTTTACAATGATAGATGAGGATCATTGTGTATATATCAAAAGATCCAAAGATCAATTTGTGATCATATCATTATATGTTGATGATATACTAATTGCTGGAAGCAATATGGAGTTTGTTAATACTGTTAAGAGTTGGTTATTTTCCAACTTTGAGATGAAAGATATGAGTGAGGCTGCATACATCCTTGGAGTTAAGATTTCAAGAGATCGTTCGAAGAGATCATTATCTCTTTTGTAAGAAACATACATAGATAAGGTTCTTGAACGATTTCGTATGCAAGATTGTAAACCCATTGATACTCCTATTGCAAAAGGTGAAGGATTGAGCCATAAACCGTGTCCAAGGACTCTACAAGAGAAGGAACAAATGAAACATGTTCCTTATGCTAGTGCTGTTGGGAGCTTGATGTACGCTATGATTTGTACAAGACCCGACATATGTTTTGCAGTTGGAATGGTGAGTAGGTACCAATTCAATCCAGGTCAAGCACATTGGAAGGCCGTTAAAAGAATACTGAGGTATCTGAAGGGAACTGCTGATTACAAGCTGAATTACCAAGGAAATGATCTGCAACTTGAAGGCTATACAGATGCTGATTGGGTAGGATATTTAGATGAAAGAAAATCTACCTCTGGATTTGTTTTCTTACTGAACAATGGCGCCATATCATGGAGCAGTAAGAAGCAAACATATATAGCCTTGTCCACGATGGAAGCTGAGTTCGTGGCATTATCAGCAGCGGTACAATGAGTTTGGCTTAAGAGATTTTTGGATCATTTAGGTGTTATTGAGAAAGCTGCAAATCTATTATTGGTTAACTATGATAGCCAAGTAGCTATAGCGTACACCAAAGATCCAAAATATCATGGCAAGACCAAACATATAGATACTAAGTATAACTTTGTCAAAGATATGGTTGTACGAAAGGATGTGAACTTATAGTACATATCTACGCATAGAATGGTAGCAGATCCTATGATAAAGCCAATACTTAGAGATGTGTTTTGTGGTCATGTAAAATCTCTAGGATTGCGTAGAGTCTGATGTACTGGATATTGTAATTTCCCTAAGTTGTTCACATTTAATGAATTTGTGTTTTTCATCATTAATGCCTATGAATCTTTGTTTGACATTTATGCATCTTAATGCTTAGTGCATTATATTAAGTTGAGAAAGTATGTTGGACAAATAAGAGATTAGCCCATTCACACGGGTAATCGCCCTTATTTACTATGTGATAAATACAGATGAGATGGTTTTTAAGCTTATTATTTAGGTGATAATCGAGAGCTCAAGCTTAAAATATATGTCGTCTTAACTAAGTGTTAAGATAAGGACATAATATGTACTATGTCCGAAAGTAAAATACCCAACATATTTTACTTTATCTGTCTAAGATGCCAGATGTGAGTTCTGATGAATTCTGTGTATGAGTAGATATGTGAACTCAAGTTAGACATTGGGTATGTCTGAACTATCATCTGTACGGTATTAAAGATGTAGACATACGCTCCATGGGAAATGAGTTAAATACCGTAATACGTATTTCATACTACGTATGCATGATACGACCAATAAGAGTGGCAAAAGTTTGATCTCAACTTTTATGCCGTGTGACACTCTTGAGGAAAAGAGTTTCTCAATTTTAGTGCCCTCATGACTTTTACTTATTCTCAGGATTTCTATTTAGTGTTTGCTATCTTAAGATGTTACCAATGGTCATGAGTTGATTCGATCTAATGGGACATTTCTAGAAAAGCAAGCTGAACTGAAATTGAGAGTTTGAAGGAAAGAGGAAGATCGAATTTGGAGAATCACATTGTAGTTTTGTACTCACTAGTCGACCAATTATGACTGTCTTTGGGATAATCATAATTGTGAATACTATATATATATATATTTAAAAGAGATTAAGAGAGATATAAATGTAATCGATCGATCTAGGGTACTGCATACTAAATCTACCCAGAGTGTAATGCTCATTATGAGCTGTTATATATTCCTAACAGATGTATAGCAACGAGCTCTCAAAGTATGCTAGTCGTACGGATTATTCACCGGTATGAATGTTGCAGTGAGGAAAAGAGGATTATGTTTGGCCCACCATGTCAAGTGGGAGTTGATGGATTTTCAATTGATGGGCCTAAGTAGGGTCTGTCCGCTCATGTTGGTTTTGGCCCACCACGTGCGAGTGAAAGATGATGGTTTTATTTATTAATTAATGTGATGGGCCTAAGTTGGCATGTCCGCCCATGTTAGGCCTAAAAGCCTGGCCTACAAGTTTAGGGCCCATGGATGGAGGGATACGTTGAAGAGTTGTAACTTTTGGGGGAATGTCTTTTATTGAAGGGACACGTCCTTTGGAAATGACGTATTTAAGGGGAAAAAGAGAGGGAGGAATGCACCTTTTGACATTACGTACGTTCCTTCTCCCTCTCTCCTTCCAAAAGAAGAATAGTAACAAAAGAGACGACACTCTCTTCCCTTCAAGGCGAATTGACATCATCGGATCGAACGCGATCAGTTTTTCTTCCTCATATCAGCGTCGGTGTTTAATTTGTGGCTAACAAGGTACGTTCGATATTGTGATGTGCTTTAGGATCGGTGATACATGTGATTTTCCCAGGCTCGTCTTCCACACTCTTTTTAGGGGTTCAATTTAGTGTTGAATCCGTTTTTAGGGAATCAGTAATTCCCAACACTCTCCAATTCATTTCTTCAATGTAGAAAGTTCAAAGATGAAGACTTTCAAGTCTCCTTCCTTAAGTAGACTTCTCAAGTTTTTCTTACCCTTTATATACTCAGTGTAGAAAATTCAAAGATGAAAACTTTCGTGCAAATGATTAATTGAGTTTTATCTGCACATCGAAGATTATGAATGCCCACCCAGAGAGAGAGAGAGAGAGAGAGAGAGAGAGAGAGAGAGAGAGAGAGAGACAGACAGCAAGATTGCACTTCCCTTCATCAACATCGTCATCCATCATTTTCTACTTGCTCTTGGCTATAATCTCCCTCTTCCTTCCATGGGCCTTAGCTGACAGTTGTTAAGTGATTCTTCTTTTTAGTGCTCTGAGCTTCCAATAATGGAGGAGGACATGGATTAAGCACCATGATTCCATGAAACTAGAATTCACATGACATGACCCAACAACATACAGAAAGTTTCATACATCATTCTGTTTTTCTTATCATCCCACCGATAATCTTATTGCACTAATCATTTAATAATTTTGGGTAGAGTCTGATCTTTCATAACGATTTTCATTGAATATTGTCTTTCACATGCAGCTCCACCATCATACGAGAGGAAACCACCTCCACCTGCACCTACAGCTGTGTATGGAAGCAATCCTGCTCCTGATGGACATTGGAGTGAGTCCTCTTTTTTTACTCCACTTATCAAAACTTTCCGTCACGTTATTTGCCTTTAGAAAGGTTTATATGTGTGTGAATCATTCATTATACATCATATTACTGCACTAATCAATTAATAATTTTGGGTAGAGTCTGACCTTTCATAACAATTTTCATTGAATATCGTGGACGTGCAGCTCCTCCATCATATGTGAGTGAACCATCTACATATTTGAGTGAGCCACCTCCACCTGCCCCTCCACCTTCAGCTGCGTATGGAAGCAATCCTGCTCCTGATGGACATTAGAGCGAGTCCTCTTTTCTCACTCCACTTATCGGACCTGTCTTTTCGTTATTTGCCTTTGGAAAGGTTTATATGTGTGTGAATCATTCATTATACATCTCGAAAGCCCTTCAACCTTAATTCATCATATGTTCTCGTCACGTAATCATGCAACATGTTGGATTTCACTTGCGCGTCACATGACTAATAATACTCGATGAAATTTCATCTTTACAAACATAGTACGTGCATATGCCTAATTTCTTATTTGTAGCAAGAACTAGTAATAAAATCTCAGTGCTCTCTACCGACATTACTTGCGCATTTATTTATGTAGCATGGTCACAACTCGGTCAATAAGGTTTCTATAGTTAAATTTGAGGGATAAAATCATGGTAATTTCATTATTCTGCCAATAATTTCACCGTGGCATTCAAATTAATTACAAAACAAACCAATCTGTATCCCATGATTGATATTTGTCCGGGGTACATGGTAATGAACTATAAACAAAAATAGTCTCTCATTCTCAATATAAAAAAAAGGGATAAAAAAGGACATTCTCACATCATCTACTTAACAGAGAATTAATTTCAATTCTTCTTGTTCTATCTTTGGACTTTCTACTTTCTATATTCCTCAAAGGCAAATGAGACTTATTTCTTCTTTTCCCTCTATTTTAATCATGGTTGCAGAATAGGGAGCGGCAAAGGCTTGATTAGAGAACATGTTCGCTGTTCTAAATACTTTTAAGCGAAGAAATTTGAGTCGCTAGTGATACACAAGATACACATGTAATGTGTCATAATACTTAGGTATTCTCTTGGCATAGCAGAATTATTTCACTTCCCTGTTGTCACGCCCCGAACCTCAAGCGTGCGCTCATCTCTCAGTGGTCGATCAAATTGTGACGTTCCCATGACGTGTCGCCGACCCATTCATTTTATTGCACATGTGGAAACGAAATAAACAATCTCCAGACAACAAACAAACATGTGATAGAAAAGCAGGATAGCCAATTCAAACAAACACACTTTATAAACACATCCAGTTACACACAGAAGGTCTGACTAAAAAAGAAACCTCTAGGCCATCTACACTCTGGACCCTTCAGCCTTAAGCTCTGGATCCTCCATGCTACAGTCCTGAAATTGGTAACCCACGACGGGGTGAGATAAAAATCTCAGAGAGTCTACACCCTAAACCTTAAGTCACCCCAACTAGCCACTACATTTAGCTTTTCTCACCCTTTGTTTTTCAACGTAAAGATGAAGGCTTTTTCATGCTGCCAAAGCATGCTGGACAAGCAAGACAGTGGAGATGATGGATCAATGTGCTTCAACTGATTCATAGATAATTCCCAATCTTGCTAGTTTTTCTAATGAGAATCTTCTTTGAGGTTCATTTCTTTAACCTCTTGCATTTTTCTTTTTGATATCTTTGTCTTCGGCAATTTGGAGACCTTGTAAGAACTTGATCTAATTTCCCTCCATGATATCTTCTATATTTCGTAACACTGACATGGACATAACCAAACAATTGGTTGCCATGTAACCTCGCTCTCAAGCCTCAAGTCAGGATGTTTAACTCTCTTCACATATTGCTAGAATTTATCATTCATTTACAATTCATGCTTACTCTTTGTTAGTCAGCGTTGAGCTCGCTTTACTCGTTCATAATCTTTCTAACATAACCAGATTGATTAAGTTGGGGACTTTTTTTTTGTTTTTGTCTCACTCTCTCTCTCTTTGATCCAGGCTTTGCCATGACAAATCCTGTGACCTTAATCACTTGCCTTAAAAGCATGAAAAGTTTTGTCCTTATTTGTAGAAGTTTCGAGTCGATAAAAAATCGAGGACCGGAATAAAATGAATCACAATTAATATCAAAACCACATTATTGACGACTTAAATGAGGACCATTTTAGACTACTATTCATAGTGGGAGTGCGATTTTGGACGATCACGCTCTTACGAGATGAGGCTTACTGAGGACAGATACCTTCACGGCTGTTTTCAACCCAACACTTTGCACACGCTCTTCAAGTGGATGATATGATACGCACAAAAAGACTGAATGAGAATAGAAATAGTATGTAGACTTTGAAACTAACAAGGCCCCTTCCTTGATTTGATTGCTCAAGTATTTTCTTGCCCTTTGTTTTCTCAACATAGAAAATTCAAAGATGGAAGACTTTTAAGTCTCCTTCCTTGAGTAGACTTCTCCAGTTTTTTCTTACCCTTCATTTACTCAATGTAGGACATTCAAAGATGAAGAAAAATCATGATCTTGCGAAAAATCATGATCTTGCTAGTTTCTTCTAATGAGAATCTTCTTCGAGGGTTGCTTCTTTAACCTCTTGCATTTTACTTCTTGATATCTTCATCTGCGGTAGCTTTGAGACCTTGCAAGAGCTTGATTTGATTTCCATTCGTGCCTAAATGGGTCTCTAAAATCTAAGTGTGAACACTTCTTTCATTAGACTTCTTTAGTTTTTTCTGACCCTTCGTTTGCTTTATGTAGAAAATCAAAAGATGAAGCTTCCAAGTTTTTTCTCACCGTGTCATTTACTCAAGGTAGGAAATTCAAAGATGGAAGACTTTTAAGTCTCCTTCCTTGAGTAGACTTCTCCAGTTTTTTCTAATCCTTCATTTACTCAATGCGCGACATTCAAAGATGAAGAAAATTCATGATCTTGCTAGTTTCTTCTAATGAGAATCTTCTTCGTGGGTTGTTTCTTTAACCTCTTGCATTTTACTTCTTGATATCTTCATCTGCGGCAGCTTTGAGACCTTGCAAGAACTTGATTTGATTTCCATTCGTGCCTAAATGGGTCTCTAAAATCTAAGTGTGAACACTTCTTTCATTAGACTTCTTTAGTTTTTTTTTACCCTTCATTTGCTTTATGTAGAAAGTCAAGAGATGACGCTTCCAAGTTTTTTCTCACCGTGTCATTTACTCAAGGTAGGAAATTCAAAGATGGAAGACTTTTAAGTCTCCTTCCTTGAGTAGACTTCTCCATTTTTTTCTTACCCTTCATTTACTCAATGCGGGAAATTCAAAGATGAAGAAAATTCATGATCTTGCTAGTTTCTTCTAATGAGAATCTTCTTCAAGGGTTGTTTCTTTAACCTCTTGCATTTTACTTCTTGATATCTTCATCTGCGGTAGCTTTGAGACCTTGCAAGAACTTGATTTGATTTCCATTCATACCTAAATGGGTCTCTAAAATCTAAGTGTGAACACTTCTTTCATTAGACTTCTTTATTTTTTTTTCTGACCCTTCGTTTGCTTTATGTAGAAAATCAAAAGATGAAGCTTCCGAGTTTTTTCTCACCGTGTCATTTACTCAAGGTAGGAAATTCAAAGATGGAAGACTTTTAAGTCTCCTTCCTTGAGTAGACTTCTCCAATTTTTCTTACCTTTCATTTACTCAATGCGAGACAAGAAGAAAATTCATGATCTTGCTAGTTTCTTCTAATGAGAATTTTCTTCGAGGGTTGTTTCTTTAACCTCTTGCATTTTACTTCTTGATATCTTCATCTGCGGCAGCTTTGAGACCTGGCAAGAACTTGATTTGATTTTCATTCGTGCCTAAATGGGTCTCTAAAATCTAAGTGTGAACACTTCTTTCATTAGACTTTAGTTTTTCTGACCCTTCGTTTGCTTTATGTAGAAAATCAAAAGATGAAGCTTCCGAGTTTTTTCTCATCATGTCATTTACTCAAGGTAGGAAATTCAAAGATGGAGTCTTTCATGCGACTAATTAATTGAGTTTTATCTGCACGTCGGAGATTATTTATACCTGCCCACCCACCCACTCATAGACAGATAGACAGCAAAAATGCATTTCCCTTGCTCAACATCATCATCATCTTCTCTTTTCACCATTTTCTGCTTGCTCTTGCTTATAATCTCCTTGTTTCTTCCTGGGGCCTCGGCTCGAATAAATGCGGTAGTAGGCAAGTGATTTTTCTTTTTGGTGCTTTGAGCTTTCAGTAAGGGTGAGGAATATGATTTGAAGATTGTGATTCCATGAAACCGTAGTCGAAATGGCATGACACGGGAACATAGAGAAAGTTTTATACATCATGCTATTATCATTGAATACTTTTGGGCAGTGTCTGATCTTTCATAAGGATTTTCATTGAATGTCTTCTTTGCATATGCAGCAATAGATGTAAAGGGAAGTCAAGCTACTCCTGGCGGGCGTGAGTCCTCTTATTACTCCATATCTTGAACCTTTCCATCATGTTGTCTGTCTCTATAAAGGTTCATATATCCATGAATCATTCATCATAAATAATATTACGCTCGCTTGAAAGCACTACAATCGTAATTCATTGGATATTCTCTAGTCATATAATCATGTAACATGTCAAATTTCACTTGTGTGTCGAATGATTAATTATACTCAATGAAATTTCATTTCCACAAACGCAGTATGTGCATATGCGTAATTTCTTATTATAGCAAGAATTAGTAACAAAATCTTGCTGCTCTATGTTGACACTATTCGTGTACTTATTTGCGTAGCATGGTTACAACAACTTGGTCAATAAGGTTTTTTAAAGTTAAATACGTGGGGAAAAAATTATGGTAATTTCATCATTTTGTCAATAATATCTCTGTATCATTCAAATTAGTTAAAAAATAAATGTGTATCCCATGATTAATATTTGTCCGTATCCCATTACTAACAGAGTCTCAAACTGAGGATGGGGTGTGGTTATGAGCTATAAAAAATTAGTCTCGCATTCTCAATTGAAAAAGAAAAAGAGAAAGTAGAAAAAGACAGTCTTGCATCATCTACTTAACCGAGAATTAATTTCGTTTCTTCTGGCGAGACTCATTCCTTCATTTCCCTCTATTTTAAACATGGTTGCGGACACACCAGAGGGCCTTGAACAGACAACATGTTGGTTGTTCCAGATGCCATCAAGCAAAGAACTTTGTGTTTCTCGTGATCGTGATATATATGTAATATGTCATAATACTCTTGGTATGTTCTAGGTGTAGCAGAATTATTTCAGTTCCCTGTATTCTGCAAATCATCTCCCAGACATTCTCATGTGTAGACTTGTCTTGATGATAGTGAAATAGAAAGAGATAAGTTTCATAGTTTAATCTTGAATAATGTTCACCTGCACCTCCGAAAGTGGGGCAATTTCATTGGTCCACTCGAGGAGACTCCTATCTCGACAGCTATTCGAGGGCATAATTGTTTAAAAAGTCTTAAATATATTGTACGACAGTCGATTGAGTTCTAAACTTTTTTATTTTGCCAATTGAGTTCTAAACTTTATGACAATTTGTCAGTGTAGACTTTCATCAATTTTGGCCGTAAATTGCTAATATAGTGGCCAAGTCAGTGTCACTGTTCTTCGTAGCACGTCCAATGATGACGTGGACGATTTCTAAAAAAAAATTATATTTTTTCCTTTTAATTCTCTTTTTTTTTTTCCTTCATCGTATTATTGGCAGAAAAACAATACATTTTTCCCAAAATTCATCAATGTTATTGTCAATTGTGCCATATAGGACGGCAATGTTGACTGAACTGCCACTTCAATGATTTCGGCCAAAATTGACTAGAAGGGCTGTTTTGGTTTAGGATTAAATTGGGCAAATTGAGATTATATTGGCTGCCGTACAATAGGTTTACAACTTGTTGGGCAATTTTCCGTTATTCAACAAGCAGGCTACTTAGGGCCTATTTGATAACGTGCTAAACAGTACTTGATTCTATTATTTTATTTCCCGAACCAAAAAAAGAAAAAAGAAAAAAAGAAATCGGTTTGATAACTTTTTTATTCCCAAGAATAGATTTGGAACAAAATCAAGATATAGAAAAAAGTTGTTTTTTTGCTCCGGAGAACAACTCCAGAATCAACTCATTTTCTTTTTTTCTTTTCCGTTTCCCTTCTTCTTCCTCCAATCAATCGATGGCTAGAGGAAGACGAAGAGGAGAATGAAAAAGGAAAAAGAGAAGAAAAAAAGAGAAGAAAGAGAAAAATATAATAGAGTATTGAAAATTAAAAGAAATTTTAAATCACAAAAAAAATTAAGGTTCGTATCAAACGCATTTTTATTCCAAGAATAAAAATTTTAGACAATTACTAAATGTCTTTAAATGTTCAGAAATTCGTCGAGGAACAGAATAAAAAAGAATCATTTCTAAGCAGAAATTGTTTTTAAGAATAAAATGGTTATCAAATAGGCCCTTAGTACAACAAGAATGGCCTCTAGACCCATATACCCAAAATCAGTAAAAAGAACAAGAAAAAAAAGAGTGCATGAACAAGGCCAGCAAGCTAAAACAATGTTAATAGGTGTGTTGACACAAAAAATTACTCTTGGAATCATGAGTTGATCACTGAGGAAATAATAAACGAAACACCCCATTTTGGTTCATAAAGTTAAGGGCAAACAACTTTTGTGGAGGCTACTTAAGTTGAGCCTCGATGGAATTCTAGAAGCAAATCCTAGAGTCGATGGCCAGGTAATTGATTGCCACGTGTCATTTTATGGGGATAGTGCATCGGATTTGAAGATTAAGGGAAATTAGTATTATAACTCAAGTGAAAATAATTGCTGCGAGAAATACACATAAAATAGGGAGTAGTTATTTACTTGATGAGCAAGTCGCCCACGCATCGTCAACGAGTCAGGAAGCAGTGCTTATGGATAATGGTCTCAACTGCCAAGAAGAATAAAAAAACATGGAAAATATCAAGAGTGGTGCCCAAGGAAAAGAAACTAACTAATAGTTATCAGGCCGTCCTATAAATACCACAACCTGTTCAGTGAAGAGACCCCCCGAACAACACAATCATTATCTTTACTTTATCGCATTTTAGCTATAACTTTCGAGATTACCATTGTTGATCAAATTCCAACGTGCATCTCTATCTAGTCCGACATTGTCGATGATCAGACAACATGTTGGTTGTTCTAGATACCATCAAGCAAAGAAGAACTTTGTCACTTGTGATCGCAATATATATGTAATATGTCATAATACTCTTAGTATGTTCTTGGAGTAGCATAATTATTTCAATTGCTTGTATTCCACACATCATCATCCAGACGTTCTAATGTGTAGACTTGTCTTGACACTAGTGAAATATAAAGAGATAAATTTCATAGTTTACTCTTGGATAATGTTCATCCAAGTAGAGACATTTCATCACCGCCTTGCATCTCAGAAAGTGAGGTTATGCTTGCGAGGCTTAGGAAGGGCAATTTTATTGGTCCACCTTGAGGAGCCTCCTATCTCGCCAGCTATTCGATGGGACACTTGTTCAAAAACAATGCTAATCTATTTAATATGCGTGAATTGTTAGGTTAATGACTTGTGACATGCAATTTATATGACCTAATTCTGATGACGAGCAACATTAACTATTCAAACATGGCAAACATGACATGGTGAAGATGGGGCAAACGTGATGACATGACAAGATATGATGACATGTCAAGATGACATGGCATATTGACGTGGCAAACATGATGACATGGCATAGATGGCGTGGCAAGATGACATGGTAGATAGTGATACAATCTATTCTATGCACATGCTATTGTTGGATTTTTTAATCTTAAAATTCCAATTAAATAAAAAATGAAAGGAAACTATCTAAAGTTAAAAATTATTCAACTCAAATTAGGAAATGATTTAAATTAAATCCTATTCTAACTTGGAAACTTATCCTAAATCACCAGATATTATCCAAACATGCAATCTTATCTTGAAAATCAATATAATTTATCATGGAATGCAAACCTTATATATCTTAAACAAGGAAAGTTAAGCACTAAGATAAGCTCAAAATCACGAAATATATCCATTCAACTCAAAATTGTTCATAAATAAACTGACAACCCGATCTTAATGCCTAAAAATTGAATTGCCGATTTCGTGCAATACATAGCCCAATCCTAATGCCTAAAGATCGAATTATCGACTTGGAGCAGGTTCGAATAGGAAACTTTCTAATGCTATATGCCTAGAAATCTCAAAATGTCCAAGTTAGATCATGACAATATCAAATTAGGCAATAAAATACTAAATTCAAATTTAAACTAGATAATGACCTAATTCGAAGGTTGTCGATGTGGGCGGCTTGCGTTGACGAGCGGTAGAGAGCTGAGGCTACCAACGGCGTGAAGCACTAATCAGCCTGCAAAACAGAGTGAAATTGACGGAGAAACAGAGCAGCGAGTTGTCACGACCGGGGTTCGTCAAGGTGCAGGTAACGGCAGGCAAGACTGCAGGCTTGGCTGAGTGGAGGGACGTCGCGATGTAGGGAGAGGCCACGGTTGGAGGCGGCATAACTGGGCGTTGATCACGGGCTGGAAGGGGTCGCTATGCAGGGGCTGCCCGGGCTGGGCAGCAGCTTTGTCGTTAATGGTTTGCGGCCAGTTTGAAGCTGGTCGCGACTGGTCTGTAGTGTCACAGGGAAGCAGGGACAGCAACGATGCAGCAGCTTAGTGGGTAGTCGACAGTCGGAGTGCAGGGACTATGCAGCGATCCACGAATAATAAGCGACGGAGGAGGTTAGCCAGCTATTTTTGAGGACTGGGCAGGGAAGCTCGCGGGGGCTGTTGGTGTTGGCTGCTGTTCAGGCGACGGAGAAGGTTAACTGCATCGTTGGTGGCGCGGGCTGCAGTACGAGGGCGGTGGCGAACGGCGTGAGATACTGCTCTGTGTGGCCGTGTGATGCTTGGCCATGGGCTCCCTTTTCTCTCTACGCCCTCTCTCTATGCCCTCTCTCTTTTGTTTCTCAAATATCCTCTCAATCTTTCCCCTCGACCTCTTAGTGAAGACCTAATCTATAATTACAATGAAAACCTAGGTCTAATCTTATTATTCGGGCTAATTCTCTGGCCATATTAATGAAATAATGGGCTTAGTTCTATTCTTATCCTAATGCGCTTATTATAATTTTAGCTCAAAGCCTTCTCGTTCTAATGCGGTTATGTGGGCTAAGCAAATGCATCATCAAATTCCCTCGGGGGTTTTGTCCAGATGATTTAATTAAGTTTTTCCACCTCCGCGCCAATTAAAATGCAATTTTATGAGCTTATCAAATTACTAAAAATGTAAATGCCCCTCATAACTCTATGCAATTTAAATAATTAATTTTTATTTAGAGGAGGGCCGATTCCTAATTTTCTATGCAATAAATGTTTAAATGAGTAATCAAAATTTAGGTATCAACACCCCTCTATTAGACTCCTTTAGTTTTTTCCTACCCTTCCTTTACTCCATGCAAAAATTCAAAAGATGAACACACCTACCCTTCATTTGCTCCACCCACCCCCATGTGACTAATTAATGGAGCTGCCCCCAGATTAAATACCCCACCCCCACCCACCCACCCGCGCACGGATGACAGCAAAAATGCACTTCCCTCCATCAACATTGTCATCATCATCTTCTCTTGCCACCATTTTCTCCTTACTCTTCTTGGTTATAATCTCCCTGTTCCTTCTAGGGGCCTATGGCCGTAAGTGATTTTTATTTTTGGTGCGCCGAGCTTCTAATAATGGAGGAGGACATAAATTGAGGATCAAGATTCCGTAAGATTATAGTTGACATGGCATGACATGAGGACATAGATAATACATCTTACTATTTTTCTTATCATTGCTTAGACGATTTTGCTACATTGAACCAAAATTCATGGCCATTAAAGGTTTGTGGACAACATTGCACATTAAATTAAAATTTAAGGGCCATTGTTTCATTGCCTTCATTAGTTATTGATAACCACTTTTTGCTTGCTCTTGGTTATAATCTCCTTATTCCTTCCAGGTGCCTCGGCCAGCTCAATTAACACTGAAGCGCCCTTCTGGATACCACGAAGTAAGTGATTTTTCTTTTTGGTGCTTTGAGCTTTCAATTAGGGAGGTGGACATGGATTGAGGATCGTGATTCCAAGAAACGGTAGCTAACATGGCATGACACGAGTACATTTAGAGAGTTTCATACATCATGCTATTTTAATCGTTGCACGAAAAATTTCTTTACACAAATTATTGAATAATTTTGGGATGTGTCTGATCTTTCATAATGATTTTCATTGAATATCGTCTTGCACATGTGACATCATGGGTGGAGGGAAGCCGATCTCCTCCTGCCAAAAAAATGAAGTGAGTCCTCTTTTTACTTCATAAGCACTTTAACCTTAATTCATCATATATTTTCTTGTCACATAATCATGTAACATGTTGGATTTCGATTGTGTGTCAAACGATTGATGAGTTTCATGAAATTTCATCTTTATAAACATAGTACATGCATATGCTTAATTTCTTATTTATAGCAAGAATTAGTAAAAAAATCTCGATGTTCTGTACTGACACTACCGGTTTGCCACAAGTCGGTCAATAAGGTTTTCTACAGCTGAAAATGTGGGAGAAAATCATGGTAATTTCCACCATTATGTCAATAATTTCACTGTAATATTCACATTTATTACAAAACAAAACCAATCTTGTCCCATGATTGCTATTTGTCGGGAGTACATGGTAATGAGCTATAAAAAGAATAGTTTCGCATTCTCATTAACCGAGAATTAATTTCAATTCTTCTAGTGAGACTCATTCCCTCTTTTCCCTCTATTTTAAACACAGCCGCAGACTCTGTCCCCGCAAAGCCTTGATCAGACAACATGCTGGTTGTAGTAGATGCTATTGAGCAAACAACTTTGTGTCACTCATGATTGTAATATATATGTAACATGTCATAATACTCATGGTATGTTCTTGGCATAGTAGAATTATTTCAGTTCCCTGTATTCTGCACTGTTAGGAAAATCCCTTATGATGTTTTGAAGATGACAAAATAAATTAAAGGCTACTAACATGTTTGATGGTTGAGTAATAGACTATGCAGATGATAGAACGTGTAAAGGATATTGTCGAAGTCTATGCTTGGAAGAACCAGAAGACAGACTCCATGTTGAAGCTGAACTTATTCAGACTGTGTCCAGACCTTAAAACTAAATCTGTTCAGACTCAGATTGTAAAGTCTATCGCACTCAGACTCAGATTGTAAAGTCTATCGCACTCAGACTCAGATTGTAAAGTCTATTGCTCTTAGACTTTACATCCAGAACTCGACAGAACGTAACACAAGCCCAAATGTATAATGGTTAGTGATCTGGTTTGGATTCTACATCAAGATAGATTTGATTGACTCAATCTAATTGATTGACAATTGGATATTGAAGACAAGAACTTTCCAGACGAAGAAGCTTTATTTATGGAAACCAAGATTCTATTTGTATGGGCGATCGGAATCAATTTGGGATTCTACTTCTATCACTCAACGGCTACCAAAGCTTATAGATACAGATTTGTCCAATGGGTAGATTGGAAGATGATCCTCAAGATGCTGTCCAACAGCTAGTTTGGAAGTGGAGAAGTATTTAAGGAGATCAAGGACCGATGAGCAAGTAAGAGACGGAGCGTAGAATTTATAATTCCAAAGTCTGAGTGAACTTCGATCATACACTTGTCTTTGGTGAGCTTAAACGTTTGTGATCTTGAGAGATATACCAAAAGAGCGACTTAGTGAGATAGTGTGATCTACTACTAAGTATTTGCACTCAAAGTTGTAATCTCTTGTTGATTGCATAGTGGAATCTAGCAGAAGGCTGTTAGCATGGGAGAGTGGACGTAGGCTTGATCTAAGCCGGACCATTATAAACCTTGTGTTCTTATTCTCTTTCCCTAAACTTTATTTTATTCCGCAATTATTTGCCAAGGTTTTGTTTAAACACCTATTCACCCTCCTCTAGGTGTTGTTACTAGTCCTTACACGCACATCATCTTCTAGACATTCTGTGTGTAGACTTTTCTTGATGCCAGTAAAATATAAATAAATAAGTTTCATAGTTCACTCTAGGATAATGTTCATCCAAGTAGAGACATCTCATCACCATCTTGCACCTCAGGAAGTGGGGCAATTTCATTGGTCCAATCGAGGAGCCTCCCATCTCGACAGATACTTAGTGTGATAATTATTTGAAGAGTCTTAATTTTATTGTACGACGATCAATTTAGTTATAAATTTTTTTATTTTGTTAATTGAATCCTAAACTTATTGACAATTTGCCAATGTAATTTTCAGCCAATTTTGACCATCAATAGCTAACATGGCGGTCAAGTCGGTAGCACTATTTTTCATAGCACGATTGATATTGAAGTGGACAATTTTTACAAAAATTTATATTTTCTCCTTTTTTCTTTTCTTTCTCCTTTTGTCCTTCATCGGATTACGGGTGGGAAAAACAATAAATTCTTCCTAGAAATCATCCACGCTAGTGCCAATTGTGCCATGTAGAACAACGGTGCTGACCGAACCGCCATGTCAATGGTTTTCGACAAAAAATGACGGTAGGGCTACTTTGGTTTACAATTAAATTGGAAAATTTGAAAATTTTAAGATTGTATTGGTTGTTGTACAATAGATTTATGACTTATTGGGCATTTTCCCCTTATTTAGTTGCGACAAGTGGGCTATTCAGCGCAATAAGAATAGTCTCATGCTCTAAGAGACCCAAATCCTCAAAATCAGCCAAAAAAGGGGTGCATGAACAACGCCGTCAAGCTAAAACGATGCTAATACGTGCAACTGCGATATGGGTTACATTGCAGTTGTTGGGGGCAAACCATGAATTTTAGCACAGCCCGAGTCCATTCTAAGAATTCAGGGCTCCTTTACTCAACTTTTGTTTGCTGAGCTTCGCTAAACATCTGCCTATTTTATCCTTTGCAAGCAAAAATGTACATAATATTTATGAGGTGAAAGAGATTTCTATGAGAAAATGTACATAATTTGTAAATGCATTAGTCTAGATGTTACATCATTCGGATGTATATTGCAAAGAAGAAGATCCCTGTCGAGCAATATAGGTGTTGACAAAAAAAAAGGATTTTTCACTCAAGACTTCTCCACCTATCAGCTCATCCTCTTGCCCTCATCATTAGCATGTATTTCTATTAGGTCACAGGGAGGGAAACCTATATCGTTGTCCTCCACTTGACCTGCGAACTAGACAACGTGATTTAAACCAGACAGATAGAGTTAGGAAACTCACAGTTAGCATTTTAGGGCAATGCAAAACTCAAAATACACATTTATTTCCTTATTCAGTCAGCAGTTCCATAGCCAGATTATAAAGCGTTGTCACGAATGCTCTTGTGGATATGTATGCTAAATGCGGAAGTATTCAGGAGGCCAGGAAAGCATTTGACCTTGCCATTTGTGAAGATGTTGCATGTTGGAACTCCATGATCACAACATGTTCACAACATGGAGAAGCACAGGCTGCCCAACAGATATATGAAGAAATGATAATCGCAGGAGTGAAACCAAATTACGTCATATATGTGGGCATCCTCTCTGCATGCAGCCAAGCAAGGCTTGTGGAAGATGGATTCCGTCATTATAACTCGATGGATGGGCTTGGAATTGATCCAGGGACCAAACATTATACTTGCATGGTCTCCCTTTTTGGCCAAGCTGGTAGGCTAAAAGATGCTGTGGATTTCATTGAGTACTGCAAATGCTCTCATTCTGTGTACCCTTCCAGCTGTATATAGCTGGGACAAGATCAATCTTCTTGAAATATGTGCATCATCCGTCTGGCCTTTTTTTTTTTCCATCGGATAAGTTGAGACATGAGGTCCCTTTCTGTGGTGTGAGGAAAATATTTCTTTGTAGAAGCAGCTGTTAGGATGTAAAATTTCGAATTGTCATTACTGAATGGTGAATATTGATGATTTTAGAGTTCACTAGATGTGAATTGATCCTCAGCGTTGAAGTTGCAAAGATGTGTCCAAACATCTATAAAGAGACTTGAATCATGAGGAATTGACGTGATTCTAAGACTTCTAATGGCACGGTTGACTTGTGAATATTGGATCAACTAATGAGCTTTGCTCTATTTGTAGTTTAGTTGAAGAAGGTGCAAATGACCTGTTCCTGAGGGATAGAAAGATTAATCCACTGCCTTTAGCCACAAGATGACCAACCAGAAATGCCCCTTGGTGGAGACTCACTATGTTAATGCAGGACGTCAACATGATGAATTTCAGGTTGACCAACCAAGAAGAATGAAAAACTTGAAAGTTAATTTCTTGTGGAATTTATGACGTCTTGATCAAGCCCACTGTTACTATTTGATGTAAGAATAAGATAGAGAGCTACACACGGATTTTCATCTAGTGACAGATAAGGAATAAATCAAAATTTGCAAGTAATTTTTCAAATCTAATATTGCCAGCTCCTCTATCAACAACTTCAGTAGATTAGTATTCACAATGGCCACACAGAGAGAACATCATCTACATTTAGGTCTTATTACTTCTTTGTACTAATCTAAGTTACCTCAACAGTTACTGCATTTATCTTTCCTCTTCCTTCAATTTTCGATGTAAAGATGAAGACTTTCATGCTAATAATACATCCTAGACAAGCAAGACAATGGAGAGGATGGATCAATCTTTGTAGTTTTGCCTAATGAGAATTTTCTTAAGTTGATCTGCATTTTTTTTAAGAATTAATCTAATTTAATTTCCCTTCATAATATCTACAGTATTTCGTAATGTTGACATGAACATAGCCAAACGATTGGCTACCATCTAACTTCACTCTGAAGCCTCATGTCAACTTGTTTGACTGTCTTCACATGCTGCTAGAATTTGTCATTCATTTACAAGTTATGCTTTACCCTTCTGCTAGTCAGCAAGTTGAGCTCACTCTGCTCATTCATGATCTTTCTAACAGATGCAGATTGGTTATTTTAGGAACCGTTGTTGTTGTTGTTTTTTTTTTTTTTTTTTTTAGCTCTCTCGCTCTCTATCTAATCCAAGCTTTGCCATGAAGTATCCTGAGCCATGATCACTTGCCTTCAAAACTTAGAAATTTTTATCCTTATTTCCATAAATTCTGAGTCCAATAAAAAGTCGAGGATCAGAATGCAATGAATAAAAAATAGTATCAAAACCACATGATTGATGACTTAAATGAGGACCATTTTAGACTACTATTAGTGTAGCGTGAGTACGATTTTGGACAATCACATGGTTATGAGCTGAGGCTTAATGAGGTCAGGTACCTTCACGGCTGTTTTCAACCCACCACATTGCACATTCTCTTCATGTGGATGATGCGATGCACACAAAAAGAATGAAAATGAATTGAAGAGGTATGTGGACTTCGAAACTAACAAGGCCCATTCCTTGATTAGACTGCTTTTAAATATTTTTTACCCTTCATTTACTCAATGTTGAAAATCCAAAGATGGAAGACTTTCAAGTCTCCTTCCTCAAGTGGACTACTCCAGTTTTTTCTTACCCTTCATTTACTCAATGTAGAGAACATTCAAATGTGAAGATTTCATGCAATGATTGCCAGCTCCTCTGTTAGCAACTTTCTTTAGTACTCATAGTGGCCATGCAGAGAAACAGCTTTGACATTTAGGTCTTACTACTTCTTTGTACAAGTCTAAGTTACCACAATCAGTCGCTACATTTAGCTTTTCTCTCCCTTCTTTTTTCAATGTAAAGACGAACACTTTCATGCTACTAAGCACACTAGACAAGCAAGCCAATGGAGAGGATGGATCAATGTGCTTCAATTGATTCGAAGACAATTCACTAGTCTTTTCTAATGAGAATCTCTTTGAGAGTTGTTTCTTTTAACCTCTTGTATTTTTCTTATTGATATCTTGGTCTTTGTAACTTTGAGACCTTGCAAGAACTTGATCTGATTTCCCTTCATGATATTTGCTATATTTTGTGTTAGAGTATAAGATCGTGTGATAATAAAGTTGCAATGCATATAGCTTTCAACTCCGTGATTTATGAGAGAACAAACTACAACAAGGTCGATTGTCATTATATTGAAGAGAAGTTATAAAGTGGATTGATTCTTCCTTATTATATTCAAATTGTTGAACCACTCGTAGATATTTTAACTAAACATCTGGGTAATGGGAGGATAGATTATATTTGCAACAATTTAGTTATGATTAATATCTATGCTAGAGCTTGAGGGAGAGTGTTAGAGTTTAAGGTTAAAGTAGTCTTTAGGATCTTTAGGGTTTATTTTTTATTTTTTATTTTTTATGTATTTATTGAACATGATTGAATAATACAAAATATTTTTCCTCTCACATATTGTAACGTTGACATGAACATAACCAAACAATTTTCTTGTAACCTCAATTGAGCTTGCTTAGCGCTCTTCACATATTACTATAGTTTATCATTCACTCAAAGTTGAGCTTACTCTTTGCCGATCAGCAAGTTGAGCTTGCTTCATTCATTCATGATCTTTGTAACATATGCAAATTGGGTCCTATCACACACCAAGCTTTGCCAACGGGTTGCGACCATAACCACTCTCCTTAAAGACAAAATTTTTATCCTTATTTGTAGAAGTTTTGAGTTTGATAAAAGTTATGAACAGAATAAAATGAATCAAAACTAGTGTCAAAACCATTTTAGACTATTATTCATAGTGTGAGTGGGATTTGGAATAATTGCATGCTTTTGAACTAAGGCTTACCAAGGTTAGGCACCTCCACGGCTGTTTTCAACGCACCGCATTGCATGCTCTCTTCATGTGGATGATATGATATGCACAAAGAGACTAAAAAAGAATCAAAAAGGCACTTGGACTTTGAAACTAGCAAATCCCCTTCTTTCATTAGACTTCTTGGGTACTTTCTTACCCTTCTTTTATTCAATGTAGAAAATCCGAAGATGGAAGACTTTGAAGTCTTCTTTTACCTGCACGTCCACAGAGATGACAGGAAAAATGCTCTTCCCTTCATTAACATCATCCTCATCTTTTCTTATCACCATTTTCTGCTTGCTCTTGGCTCTAATCGCCCTGTTCCTTCCATGGGCCTCTGCTGATGGCGGCAAGTGATTTTTCTTTTTGATGCTCTGAGCTTCTGATAATGGAGGAGGACAAAAATTGAGGATCATGATTCCATGAAACTGTAATTGACAAGGCATGACACGAGAACATAGAGAAAGTTTTATACATCTTGTTGTTTTTCTTATCATCGCTAGACAATTTTGTTATATTAAATACTGAACCAAAGTTTAAGGATGGCGTTGAATAATTCATGGATGACCTTGCACATTTAACTGAAGTTCAGGGGTCATTTGTGTTATTTTCTCTATATTGATTACTGATTACCACCTTCTGCTTGCACTTGTTATATAGTCTCCCTGTTCCATCACCTGGCATCACTCAGGGTAAGTGATTTTTCTTTTTGGTGCTTTGATTTTTCAATAATGGAGGGGACATGGAGTTCACATGGCATGACACAAGAACACACACAAAGTTGTATACATCTTGGTGTTTTTCTTAAAGTTGCTTGGATATTTTGCTGCATGAATCATTCAATAATTTTGGGTGGTATATGATCTTTCATAATGATTTCCATTGACTTTCTTCTTGCTTACAAATTTGGATCCTCTCAATTAGGGAAAAATTTGTCCAAAAATCTTAAATCTATTATATTTTTGCCAGCTAAGTTCTATGCTTTTCAATTTTTCCAATTGAGTTTTAATTTTTTTCACATTTTACCAATTGAGTCCATTTAGCTAATTTTTGTTGGAATTCGTTTGTTGATGTGAGGGTTGGCCGCCCTTATATGACATGGCTGACATTGAAATAGATAATTTTTATCATTATTTTAATACTTTTCAGATTATTTATTTATTTTTTACTTTATTTTTCTTTTTTTTTATTTTTTTTCCTTGCCCGCAATGACTTTTTGGGTGAGGGTCAGCCAGCCTCACCCAGATCTGGGTGTGTTGCTTTTTGGCTTCGGCTTTCCTCTTCGTGACAGGAACGATCCTCGGCTCGACGGGAGAGTACTGACATGCGGAGAAGAGACCGACGCCCTCGCTTATCTGGTCGATCTGGTGAGCCTTGCGTCCTTGCACGAACTGTTTCACCAGCTCTTTCTCTTCATTGTTTGTTGTCTTCGGTTCGATCGAATTTTTTTTCGGTTTGATCGAAAGGTTTTTAAAAAAGGATGAGCATGATCATGGGCAGATATGATGGCATGAGAGATCATTGAGGAGCATTTTCTTTTTGTCTTTTCTTTGGAACCGGCCTATTGATTCCCACAGGTCATTGCTTTCATTTTAGAAAATTTTGCCCGTCTCGCACGAGTTTCAGCCCTTGTTTCCCTTCCCCTTTTTATTGAAACTTCCCTTGCAGAAGACTCCGAAAATCTCTTTTATTCTGCCAACCCCACTAATCACGGTTTCCCCTCGAATCTCCAT
Source organism: Eucalyptus cloeziana (assembly GCA_014182715.1). Classification (NCBI taxonomy): domain Eukaryota; kingdom Viridiplantae; phylum Streptophyta; class Magnoliopsida; order Myrtales; family Myrtaceae; genus Eucalyptus; species Eucalyptus cloeziana. Next base: position 2,416,952 of record CM024641.1, on the reverse strand, counting down.
TGAATTTGATTTCTTCGGCCGCGTTGAACCACCTGATTCTCTGCTTTCCCTGTTGTTCCTAGGCCGAGAACCTCCAAAATATGTGTCCCTTATTCACTTCCCAATTTCGCAAAAATTAGCGCCTCAAATCTCACCTGCCTTTGCTTGAAAATCACACTTTCCTTTTTGGGAATTGGTTGAACTTTCTTGCCCTATTTCGTTTAGCTCCCAAATTCGGAACGGTGAGCAGAGGATCTTTCATGTCATGAAGAGGAAGCCAGAGCCGAAAGCTACATGCCCAGATCTGGGCAAGGCTGGCCATGACCCGCATAGAATGCCATTGTGAAAAGAGAAAAAAAAAAAAAGGAAAAAAGAAATGAAAAAAATTAATAAAAATTCAAAAATATCAAGATATTGCTAAAAATTATCCATGTTGATGCTGACTCTATCACATAGGATGTTCAAAGTCTAGGTCAGCAAATTACGGCCAAAATTGGCCAGATTGATTCAATTGACAAAATTAAAATGTTTATGATTAAATTGGTAAAAATGCAATAGGTTTAGAACTTTTTGAATAATTTTTCCACAATCATGAGTCCTCTTTTTACTCCATGTTCTTTTCATCACATAGTATATGATATTTCATAACAATTTTCATTGAATATTGTCTCACAGATGAACACATGGAGCTGGCCATGTGGGGGGAAGCCATTCTCCTTGTGACGGAATATTGGGGGTGAGTCATCTTTTTACTCCATATCTCGAACCTTTCCATAATGTTGTTTGCCTCTACAATGGTTTACGCATGTATGAATCATTCATCATACATTGTATTACGCTCACTCAATAGCACTACAACCTTAATTAATCGCATATTCTCTAGTCATATAATCATGTAACATATTCAATTTCACTTGTGTGTCAAATGAATACTGATACTCTAAGAAATTTCATCTCTACAAACTTCGTATGTGCATATGTGTAGTTTCTTATTTATAGCAAGAATTAGTAACAAAAACTCGGTGCTCTGCACCGACACTGTTCAAAACTTGGTCAATAAGGTTCTCTATAGATAAATATGTGGGGAAAAAATCATGGCAATTTCTTCATTTTGTCAATAATTTCTCCGTACAATTTAAATTGATTACAAAAAAACCAATGTGTATCCCGTGATTATATTTTTCTAGAGTACATTACTAACAGAGTCTCAAACTGAGGAGGTGGTGTGGTAATGAGCTATAAAAAAGAATTTTCTCCCATTCTCAAAAGAAAAAGAAAAAGAAGAAAGGACGGTCTCACATCATCTACTTAAACGAGAATTAATTTCAATTCTTCTAGTGAGACTCATTCCTTCATTTCCCTCTACTTTAAACATGGCTGCAGCACCTCCACGGGCAAAGCCTTGATCAGACAGCATGTTGGTTGTTCCAGATGCCATCAAGCAAAGAACTTTGTCATTTGTGATCGTGATAAAAATATTCTTGGTATGTCCTTAGCATAGCAGAATTATTTCAGTTGCTTGTATTCCGCACATCATCTTCCAAGCATTCTCATTAGACTTGTCTTGATGATAATGAAATATAAAGAGATAAGTTTCACAATTTACTCTTGGATAATATTCATCCAAGGAGAGATATCTCATCACCACCTTGCGCCTCAGTTAATGGGTCGAGCTTGTGGTCTTTGGAAAGGCTATTTCATTGGTCCACTTGAGAAGTCTCCTGATAGCTTGTGGGATAATTGTCTTAAACCTATTGTGCGGCGATTGATTCAATTCTAAACTCTTTTATTTTGCCAATTGAATTCTAAACTTTATGACAATTTGCCAATGTAGGTCTTTGGAAAGGCTATTTCAAGTTAACGTCACTGTTCTACATAACACGATCGATGCTAACGTGGACGATTTATGCAAAAATTTATATTTTTTTCCTTTTCTTTTCTGTCTCTCTCTTCTTCTTCTTCTTTTCCATCATTGGATTATCGGCAGGAAAAACAATACATTTTACTCAAAATTCGTCCCCACTAGTGTTGGTTGTGCCATGTGGGATGGCGGTGTTGATTGAACTACCAAGTCAACGGATTTCGGTCAAAATTCATTGGCAAACATAAAAATTTAAAAATTGCATTAATCTTCGTATAATAAGTTTTTGACTTGTTGAGCAATTTTCCGTTATTCAGTTGCAACAAGCGGGCTACTTAGCGGAATAAGGATAGCCTCGCGCTCTAAGAGTTCCAAATACTCAAAATTAGCCACAAAAAACGGGTGCACTAAGAAGGCTGCGAAGCTAAAACGATGCTAATAGGTGCAACTGTGATGTGGGTTACATTGCAGTTGTTGGGGCAAACCATGAATTTTAGCTCGAAAAAGATCTATAAAGTCATACTTGCCGATAGTCCATGAATGAGGGATCTTCTGGAAATTAAGCACTGCCCCAGTCCATTCTAAGAATTCAGGGCTACTTTACTCAACTTTTGTTTGTTGAACTTCGGTAAACACCTAACCTATATTATCCTTTATAAGCATATGTACATAACATATATGAGGCGAAAGAAATTTCTACGAGAAAATTTACATAATATATAAATGCATTAGTCTAGATGTTATATCATGTGGATGCACAATGCGAAGAAGAAGATCCCTGTCAAGCAATACAGGCGTTGACAAAGAAAAGATTTTTCATCATGGACCTTTTCCATCTATCGGCTCATCCTCTTTGCCCTCATCACGAGCATGTATTTCTATTGAGTCACAGGGAGGGATGACCTAAATTTGTGCTCTCCACTTGACTTACCAACCAGACAACAGGATTTAAACACACAGATAGAGTTTAAGAAACTCGCAGTTGGCATTTGAGGGCAATGCAAAATCCGGAATACACATTTATTTCCTTAAGTTGGAAACTGTCCACAGCCAATGGACCCCTTAACCTGTACTAACACTCCAGGCATAGGAGCAGATCCGCTGGATGCTCATTCTAATGTTGTACCTGTTATATCTAATGGATAAAGGAGGGCTTATACGACTCAGGCTTCATCTTCAAGAAGGCCTTCTGCACTCTCTCTGTCTTTGCTACTTCCCCAAGCTCTCTCTTTCCATATCTTCTCCACCTCTTCAAAAGTCAACCCCTTCGTCTCAGGCACAAAGATGACCACAAACGGGATGGCCAACACGGCTGCACACGCAAGCTCCAAGACCGTCGCGCCTGTCCCCACAGCGTCAGCTGTGCTAGGAAATGCCACCACATATTCCACGATATGCCTCGCGGTATATCTCCGAGTTCACAGTCCATGATACGGGTCCCGTGGGCGAGAAGCAAGCAATGTAGAGGGCCAAACCGATGACTGCGAGCCACCCGTATACCCCGTTTGTGGAATCAGAGCGTTCTGCAAAGAATGCACCAGAAAGAATTGCCAAGGATGCCAACACACCGGATAAACTCGCGAGGGCCGGTTTTTTCCGACCAACATGGTCAATTAAGTAAATTCAAACAATGGTCCCCGCAGCACTCATGGCAGCAACGATCAGGGATACTACAAGTGCCAGCTGGTCGGAAGAGAAGCCAGCCATCTGGACTATGGTTGGACTGTAGTACCTCACTGTATCGGTAACGGTGAACTGCTGAATTTGAGATAAAAGGGGAGGGTTGAACACCATCGTTTTGAACGAGTTGTAGCTGTCATCGAATCCTTTAAATAATCTGAAGACTTTATTAGCATTCAACATAGGTTTATCAATAGAATGTAATTGATCGTAAATAGATTTAAAGTCACAAAAATAAATAGATAATGGCTTGTTTTCTCTCCTATGTGTTGAAATTGTCGCGAAGATCCTCTACATCGTCACCCCACTGCATCACCGTGCACTCATACGTCCACAAAAATCTCCATGCACTCGTCTAAATATACAAATTTCTTTTCTGTATACTATTGTTGACACCTAAATTTTTGAGGTTGATTTTGCTAAATAAAAAATAAAAATCACATGGCATATAGTTTAGGATAATTTTAGTTTTTGTTATATTCCGTTAAGATATTTAGGTAATATACACTATGGGGTGTATTTTGAGCGGAAAGGAAATTTCTTAGGGATGGAATATGCAGGACATGCAAAAGAGAATATCGCACGAGCAAAATTAGAAACGAAATATGCAATGAGGATTCAATTTTTTACCCTATAAAAAGTGTGATGGGGTACAGAAAAGTGGTCGGCAAAATTTTGAGAGCAAATACGTGGAGAGGTTGATTTGAGCGATTTTCGAAAAATTGAGGGAGTTGGTGCGAAGAGGGAATTTGTGCAAAGCAAAAAAGAAAGGAAACCCTCGACGCCGCCGCCGCACGCCTCCGACGCCCACCGCCGCGCCTATGCACTCGTGACCTGTTGCTGCCCAACCCGACACCGGAGCTCCGCCGAATCCACCGCCTACGACGCTCGTGCCCAGCCCGTGCTCGATCCCGAAGCCTCGTTGCCGCGCCGCGATGTGCCGCCTCGCCTCGCCGTGATTCCTCAAAACCGGCGGCCAAGATTTTTTTCTTTTTTTAAAAAGAAAAGGAAAAATTAAATTAGGTATTTTTACTTTACTTTATTAGGCAAGTTTAGGTTTTTTTACTTATTTGTTTATTATTTCTTTATATGTTGTTTTCTTTGGTTGGAATGTCTATCTATGCATAATTGAAAATCTCAATGCATTACCTAATTCGCAACTGCACTAAGGTTTTTTATTTCATCTATAAGGCTTTAGATGAAATAATTAATCAAGTGGGAATAAATTTGATATTTTGATCTTTAAGGCTTAAGATCAATTTATCGATTTTACTAGCGAAATATTATCCCTTGATTTGAATGATATGTGATATCCTTTTTGGGGTAATTTTGAATGAACTTGATTGTTTTTATTCATCTTGAGATATGCTTGAATTGGGATATTGCATGTTTTAGGGTTATTTGCATATTTAGGTTGAACATTCTATTTATCATGAATTTTGAAATAAAAAAAATAAAAAAAATCAAATCAATTAATTTAGGTTGCTAGTTTTCTAACTTAAATTGCATGTTTAATTATTTGGCAATTGTTAATTTTGAAATTAAAAAGGAAATAAAAAGAAAAATCCAAAAAAGTTGAATTAGGATTAGGTTTGTTTTTTTTTTTTTTATTGTCTTGCATATTTAGAATAGGAATTTTGTTTTGAATCATGAAAAAGAACATAAAAAGAAAGTACATTCATTTAGGATGCTGGTTTCATTGTTATTTGAATTGCATGGAAAAAAAAGGAAAACAAATCATTATGCATATGTCATATAGGATTAGGGCATATTTTGTACGTCATGGTATATTAGGGTTAAATTGCACTTAGTTTAATTTTAGATAATATTTTTCTTAATTTATTATAAGTTTAGATATTTTTAGATATATTGCATTTTAGGATTATTTGGGTTAAGATAATATTTTAGTTTAAATTAGGATTTGGCTCAATCTAATTCCTAATATAAATTAAATAGGATCTTAATCTAATTAGATAATTTTCACTTTTTCTAATTCCGAATTTCATAAAAAATACAAAAATGTCTTAGAATAAATTAGTTTCAATCTTTAGGATAGGTTGCATTCTTTCAAGGAAAAAGAAAAGAAAAAATGTCATATGCACATCATTAAGGTTAGATTCATTGAGATGCATGCCATTTAGTATTTTTGCTAGGCCCATTTAATTAGAAATTACATGTCATTAGAATTAGGTCATTTAGTTAATATTGCATTGCATATTGCATGATTTTCATTAATTAAGTGAAAAAAAAGGAAATTGCGTGTTAATTAGAAACCATATCTAGGGTTGTTGATGTAGATTTTAATTTAACATTGCAGATGCTTTCGTTGCTTTGAGGTAAGTTTGCGATTTATTTATTATTTATCTGGGTGTTAAATTGGTGGATTGCGCACCCGCATGATCACTTCACATGTTAGGGAAATAGATTTAAAATCAATTCAAACTGCTTGCCAAACAATTTTTTTTTTTAAAATAAAATAATGGTACCGAAAGGGCATTAGAGAAATCTAGTGTAACCAAGTCCCCGTACCTGTAGTCTCTGGTTCGTAGGAGTAAAGTAAAACTCCCGTTACTTTACTTGGGTTTCTAATCAACCCACCAAAAATAGATTAGTGGCGACTCCTAATTGAAAATCATTTGCACGTTAAAAATTTGAACCTAAGTCGCGAATTGGTATGGGCTTGGGAGAGCTCGAGTTAAATCTACGCTTAACAATCCATTAGCCAAACCCTAAGTGGTTTACACCCAAAAAAATTGGTCACGACAGCTATATAAAAGAAATAAAAGAAGGATTAAGATCTTTAGTTCAAAATGGCAAAGCTAGCAGAACTAGTTAATTAATTCTTTGACTTTCATTTTTTATTATTTTTTTCGATTAAAAAATGCATTTAGACATATTCTGGTATTATATATGAATGATGTGTCAATTGCGAGTGATAAAAAATGGATTGTATTTTTATAGAGGAAGATCGATCGAGATACATCCTCATAATTTGAATAATTCCTTAAAGAAAATTTTTTTCATTCTCTATCATAATCGTCACTGTTTTACTTGAAACAAAAAAAAAAAAAAAACCAATTATTCTTTTGTTAATGAAGATATTCACTTCAGATCTACATAGTATTATTTTGTCATATAGATATATATAAAGTAACGCGGGAGATTGTAATCCAGATGGATCGAACCGTCCATTTGGATTATAAGCAAAATCGCGGTGATATCGACGATTGCTGCCTAATGCGGACATCACTTGTGGTGATGCTTGCCGTAGGAGATTGCTGCTCATATGGGGGAGAATCTAGAGACTTCTGTAATAATTGGCCGGCCAATGAGTGAGCTTGTTTTTACTTTATTAGTTGGAAAAAAAAAATTGGTTTTGACAATTTTCAAACACCCTACAGATTGGGGTGGGGACGATTTCATTTCAGGAGTGGATTTCGACTCTCACGCCCTGCAAAGAGGCATAGCAAAAGTTTGAGAGTGAGTATTAGTATAGGATTAGAGTAGGACCGACCAAAAAAAAAAAAAATACCCCACAATAAATTCACAGATTTTACTCAAATAGTAATCTTTTTAAATTTTTTCTAAGATGGTGATGCCTTTTCGATGAAACTTCGAGAATATCTAAAAATCTCGTGTCGGCCTATCAACTCTATTAATTTCATACATCATTACGATATGGATTTTTGGGATAGTTTTACTGCTTATTTAGCAACTGTTCGAGGTTAAAGAAAAAAGTTCTAACAAACCCGATCTCCGATAAGATGCAAAACATTCATATTAGTCTTGGTTACAATTATCCATCTCAAATTAAGTTTTCTTCGTAGGTATTTTAAATATGGTTAGGAACTCTTTGTTAGTAATTTGCAAGACAAAAACCAAAAATTTATAAACATTTACTCTAAGGGCAATTTTCACGGTGAATTTTCCAACATACCAAAGAAAGAGGCGTCGACTTATATAAAGAGATAATTGAATTTTCAAAGTTATTTAAGTTTTTCCTTTTTTTTTTAAATTTTATTTATGGAAAAATCGTTCCAAGATAAAATATTATGCCCTTTTTTTAATTATTATTTTTGGACTTATTTTTCACATAAAAGAGTAAGCTCTAAAAAATTTTAAGGGAAAACTTAAAAAAAGAGCCCGAAGTGTCTTAATTTTCTCAAATAAGAGTCCAGAGTTGACATTATTTTAAATAAGAGTCTGAAGTGACTAAATTGTTTTCAATAAGGGTCCAAAGTGGATATCGTTCCAAATAATGGGATTAAGTGACTAAATTATTTCAAATAATGGCGTGAAATAGTCAAATCATCTCAAATAAGAGTCATTGGCTAGTGGTGACTTTTTGACCATTGGAAAATGGGTGTTTTGGTCAAAAAGTTGAACGGTATTTTAAAATTTTTTTTATTTTTTTTTTCTTTTTTTCTCTTCCCTTCCTCGAACATGGCCATTGACAACTAGTAGAGGTCGCCCTCATTGGCGTTGGGCAAGGGCAGCCCTCGGCTGAGCTGATGAGGGCTAGGGATGCCCTCGTCGGCATTGGACGAGGGTCACCTCGCCAGATTTGGCCCTCGCTTGACATCGATGAGGGCAACCATCGTCCTTGTCCTCGCTTGAGTGTAGCTTCCCTCCATCATGGCTCGTGGAGGAAAGAGGGAAAAAGAAAAAAGTAAAGAAAAAAGAAAAAAAAAAGGAGAAAAAAATTTACAAGGTAAAAGATGAAAATGCCCCTTAACTAGAGAGGTTAAACCTTTTTTTTAATATTGATATGTTTATTTCATACTATTATTTAAAACAAGTTTCACTTCATGTCCTTATTTAAGATAACGTGATCAATTCATGTTTTTATTTAAAATAAAATTCATTTTAAGTCTTTATTTAAGAAAATAATAAGCACTTGAGACTCTTATTTAGAATTTTCCCAGGTTTTAAGAATGGTATTTTCACATTGGCACCCTCGTCCATTTTCAGGACCTTTAACGGAACAACTGACACTTCGAAATGCACCACCTACGATGACGAGCTACTGCCATGGTCGGTCGAGCACTCCTCGCAGGACGATGTCGCAGGATCTCCAAACCCGCGAGACCCTGGACCGCCTCGCCGGCTTCCCGGTTCGCGGGCCAAGCGGCGCGAATTCGCCGAGCTCTTGCAGTTGTCGCCCGCCCCCGCCTCCGACGCCGACGATCCCGTTCGTTACTGCAAGAAGTTCCACGGCCGAATCGTCGTCTGGGGGTTTCAGCACGACGTGTTCCTTGCCAACGTTCTGCTGCATTCATACTCGAGGTCCGGGGCTTTACGGGATGCAAGAAGGGTGTTCGATAATATCCCCGAGAGGAACCTGATCACTTGGTCTACGGTGATCTCGATGTACGCCCGCCATGGTTGTTGCGATGAAGCGCTCTTGAGCTTTGTGGAGTTTCAGAGAAGCTCCGTCGAGGGGCCGAATGAGTATATTTTGGACAGTCTGATCCGCGGTTGTGCGCAGTTGGGTGGCCTCGATGAAGGAGCACAGGTGCATGGTTTGGTTAAGGCCGGTCTTGGTCAGGATGTCTACGTTGGCACTTCTCTGGTTTTTTTGTATGCGAATAACGGTGGGATAGATGGGGTGAGATCGGTTTTCGATAGTTTATCGGATAAGACTGATGTTACTTGGACTGCGATCATAAGCGGGCACGTGAAATGTGGGAGAAGTGAAGTGTCTCTGCAGTTGTTTAGCCAGATGGTAAATGCTGGCCTTCTTCCTGACAGATATGTGATTTCCAGTGTGTTAAGTGCTTGCTCTGCACTTGAATTTCTTGAAGGTGGCAAGCAAATTCATGCTTATATACTGAGGAGAGCAGCAGAGATGGACATTTCAGTAATTAATGTGTTGATCGATTGTTATACAAAATCTAGCATGGCACGAACAGCTCGGAGGCTATTTGACCATATGGAAGTTGGAAATATGATTTCTTGGACCACGATGATTTCTGGGCTCATGCAGAACTCGTATGATAAGGAAGCATTGAAGCTTTTTGCAGAGATGACTGGATTGGGTTGGAATCCTGATGCATTTGCTTGCACCAGTGTTCTCACATCATGTGGCTCACTCGAGGCCTTAATACAGGGAAAGCAAGTTCATGCTTACACGATCAAGGCCAATTTAGAGTTTGATGATTTCGTCAAAAATGGCTTGACAGACATGTATGCAAAATGCAATGCCCTAGAGGATGCTAGGAAACTTTTCGATGTTATGGATGGAAAAAATGTTGTCTCCTATAATGCAATGATCGAAGGCTACTCAAGATTAGAGAAACTGGAGGAAGCATTGGATCTCTTCCATAGTATGAGGCTTGCATCGTTCTCCCCAAGTCAATTGACATTCGTCAGCATCCTTGGATTATCAACTGCTTTATTCGCCTTGGAATTGGGCAAGCAAGTTCATGGCCTCTTAAGTAAATCTGGAATTTCTATGGACTTGTTTGCAGGGAGTTCACTGATCGATGTTTATTCCAAGTCTTCTTTAGTTCGAGACGCGAGGCTAGTATTTGAAGAGATGAACAATAGAGATATCGTAGTTTGGAATGCAATGTTCTTTGGATATAGTCAGCAAATGGAAAATGAGGAGACCTTCAAATTGTTCTTAGAGTTACAGATATCGGAACAAGGACCCAACGAATTCACATTCGCTTCCCTTATCACAGCATCGAGCAATTTAGCAAGTCTCCAACATGGTCAACAGTTCCATAGCCAGATTATAAAGTGTGGTTTGGATTTTGACCCATTTGTCATGAATGCTCTTGTGGATATGTATGCTAAATGCGGAAGTATTCAGGAGGCCAGGAAAGCATTTGACCTCGCTATTTGTGAAGATGTTGCATGCTGGAACTCCATGATCACAACATATGCACAACATGGAGAAGCACAGGCTGCTCTCCAGATATTTGAGGAAATGATAATCGCAGGAGTGAAACTGAATTACATCACATATGTGGGCATCCTCTCTGCATGCGGCCATGCAGGGCTTGTGGAAGATGGATTGTGTCATTATAACTCGATGCGTGGGCTTGGAATTGACCACGGACCGAACATTATGCTTGCATGGTCTCCCTTTTTGGCCGAGCTGGTAGACTAAAGGATGCCATGGATTTCATCGAGACAATGCCAATTCAACCAATGGCACTGGTATGGAGGGGCTTGCTCAGTGCATGCAGGAATGCTGGTGACGGCCAATTAGGAAAGTTTGCTGCCGAGATGGCAATTTCTTTGGACCCGACGGATAGTGGATCTTATACCCTTCTCTCGAATATATTTGCATCAAAAGGAATGTGGTTTGATGTCAAGAAGGTGAGGCAGAGAATGGACGAAACTGGAGTCCTAAAAGAACCAGGAAAAAGTTGGATAGAAGTTAATAATGAGGCTCATGTGTTTGTTGCTAGAGACTGGACTCATTATGAGGCTGATTTGATTTATTCAGTTTTGCACTATTTATTTCTTCAGATAAAAGAGATCGGTTATGTGCGAAATGATGCTGCTGTTATCATAGACGATTGACTGACAATTAGTAATGGGACAATATTATACTGCAAATGCTCACATTCTGTGTAACCTTCCAGCTGTATGATGCTGGGACATGATCGGTCTTCTTGAAGTATGCACATCATCTGTCTGACTTGGGTTTTCCATCGGATATGTTGAGGCTCTCTCCGTGGTGTGAGGAGGATATTTCTCTGGAGAAGCAGCTGCTGGGATAAAATTTCGAATTGTCATTACCGAGTGGTGAATATTGATGATTTTAGATTCCACTGGATGCGAATTAATCCTCAGCATTGAAGTTGCAAAGATGTCTCCAATCACCTATAAAGAGACTTGAGTCATGAGGAATTGACGCGACTCTATGAGTTCCAATGACATGGTTGACTCGTGAAGATTGAATGAACTAATGAGCTATGCTCTGTTTGTAGTTTAGAAGGGGGCAATATAGTTGAAGAAGAGGGCAAATGACCTGTTCTTGAGATACAGAGAGATTAACCCACTGCCTGTAGCCACGAGATGACCAACTGGAAATGCTCCTTGGTGGAGACTCACTTTGTTAATGCACGACGTCAACATGATGAGTTTCAGGTTGACCAACCACGAAGAATGAAAAACTTGAGAGTCAGTTTCTTGTGGAATTTATGATACCTTGATCAAATTCACCTTTACTATTTGATGTCCAAATGCAATAAAATTAGTAGAAGAGCAACGCAGTTTTTCATCTAGTGACAAATAAGAAAGAAACCGGAATTTGCAAGTAATTTTTCATATTTGATATTGCCAGCTCCTCTGTTAGCAACTTCAACAGTTCAGTGCTTACACTGGCCACATAGAGAGAACAACATCTGCATTTAGGTCTTAATACTTTTATGTACAGAAGTCTAAGTCACCTCATCTAGTCACTGCATTTAGCTTTACTCTTCCCTCCTTTTTTCAATGTAAAGATGAAGACTTTCGTGCTTCTCAAACATGCTAGACAAGCAATACAATGGAGACGATGGATCAATGTGCTTCAACTGATCCAAAGACAATTCACGATCTTGCTAGGTTTTTTTAATGAGAATCTTCTTCGAGAGTTGATTCTCTAACCTCTTGAATTTTTACTTTTGACATCTTCATCCTTGGCAACTTTGAGACATGGCAAGAACTTGATTTGATTTCCCTTCATGATATCTGCTGTATTCCGTAACGTTGACATGAACATAGCCAAACAATTGGCTGCCATGAAACTTTGCTCTCAAGCCTCAAGTCAGCTTGTTTCGCTTTCTTCACATATTGCTAGAATTTATCATTCATAAGTCATGTGCACTCCTTGCTAGTCAACAAGTTGAGCTTGCTTTGTTCTTTTTATTTTTCTATCTGGTCGAATGCTCGCTTTGTTCATTAGGAACTGTTTTTTTTTCTCTCTCTCTCTCTCATCTAAGCTTTACTATGACCGATCTCTATCTCTCTCATCTAAGCTTTACTACAACGGATCCTGTGACCATAATCACTCTCCTTAAAGACTTGGAAAGTTTTATCTTTATTTGCTGATGTTTCAAGTCCGATAATGGTCTAGGATTGAAATAAAATGAATAAAAAATATTATCAAAACCACATGATTGTGGACCATTTTAGAATACTATTGGTCGTGTAAGTCCAATTTGGACAATTGGGTGCTTATAAGCTGAGGCTTACCGAGGTTAGGTACCTTCAGGGCTGTTTTTAACCCACCACATTACACGCTATCTTCATGTGGATGATATGATATCCACAAAAAGAAAGAATTAAGAATCGAAAATGTATGTGGACTTTGAAACTAACAAGGTCCTTTCTTGATTAGACAGCTCAAGTATTTTCTTACCCTTCGTTTACTCAATGTAGAAAATCCAAAGATGGAGGACTTTCGAGTCTCCTTCCTTGTGTAGACTTCTCCACTTTCATCTTGCCTTTGATTTACTCAATGTAGAAGGTGCAAAGGTGAAGACTCTTGTGCAACCCACCACATTACACGCTCTCTTCATGTGGATGATATGATATCCACAAAAAGACTGAATTAAGAATCGAAAATGTATGTGGACTTTAAACTAACAAGGCCCCTTCCTTGATTAGACAGCTCAAGTATTTTCTTACCCTTCGTTTACTCAATGTAGAAAATCCAAAGATGGAAGACTTTCAAGCCTCCTTCCTTGTGTAAACTTCTCTAGTTTCGTCTTACCTTTGATTTACTCAATGTAAAACATTCAAAGGTGAAGACTTTAGTGCAACCCACCACATTACACGCTCTCTTCATGTGGATGATATGATGCCCACAAAACGACTAAATAAGAACCATGTGGACTTTGAAACTAACAAGGCCCCTTCATTGATTAGACAGCTCAAGTATTTTCTTACCCTTCATTTACTCAATGTAGAACGTTCAAAGGTGAAGACTTTCTTCCAACCCCCACATTACACGCTCTCTCCGTGTGAATGATACGATGCCCACAAAAAGATTGAATAAGAATAAAAAAATGTATGTGGACTTTGAAAGTAACAAGGCCCCTTCCTTGATTAGACAGCTCAAGTATTTTCTTACCCTTCATTTACTCAATGTAGAAAATCCAAAGATGGAAGACTTTCAAGTCTCCTTACTTGAGTAGACTTCTCCAGTTTTTTCTTACCCTTCATTTACTCAATGTAGAACGTTCAAAGGTGAAGACTTTCTTCCAACCCACCACATTACACGCTCTCTTCGTGCGAATGATACGATGCCCACAAAAAGATTGAATAAGAATAAAAAAATGTATGTGGACTTTGAAAGTAACAAGGCCCCTTCCTTGATTAGACAGCTCAAGTATTTTCTTACCCTTCATTTACTCAATGGAGAAAGCCCAAAGATGGAAGACTTTCAAATCTCCTTCCTTGAGTAGACTTCTCTAGTTTTGTCTTACCCTTCATTTACTCAATGTAGAATGTTCAAAGGTGAAGACTTTCATGCAATGATTGCTATCTCCTCTGTCGGCAAATTCAACAATTTGTACTCGCAATGGCCACACAGAGAGAGCAACATCTACACTTAAGCCTTATTACTTTTCCATACGAAAGTCAAAGTTAACTCAACTAGTCAATTAATTTCTCTCCCTTCTTTTCTCAATGTAAAGATGAAGGCTTTTCATGGTACCAAAGCATGCTAGACCAAGCATGACAATGGAGCTGATGGATCAATGTGCTTCAACTGATTTGAAGACAATTTCCAATCTTTATAGTTTTTCCTACTTAGAATCTTCTTAGAGAGTTGTATTTTTAACCTCTCACATTTTTCTTTTGATATCTCTGTCTTCGGCAACTTTGAGACCTTGCAAGAACTTGATTTGATTTCCCTTCATGATATGTGATATATTTTGTAACGTTGACATGAATATAACCAAACAATTGGCTACCATGTAACCTTGCTCTCAAGCCTCAAGTCAACTTTTTTAACTCTCTTCACATATTGCTAGAAGTTATCATTCATTTGCAAGTCTTGCTTACTCCTTGCTAGTCAGCAAGTTGAGCTCACTTTGTTCATTCATGATCTTTCTAACATATGCAGATTGATTATATCAGGAACTCTCTCTCTCTCTCTCTCTCTCTCTCTCTGATCCAGGCTTTGCCACAACGGATCTTATGACCATAATCACTTACCATCCAAACTTAGGAAGTTTTATCCTTATTTATAGAAGTTTTGAGTCCAATAAAAGTTGAGGATCGGCATAAAATGAATAAAAAATTGAACTAAAACCACATGACTGACGACATAAATGGGGACCATTTTAGACTACTATTCATAGTGTGAGTGCGATTTTGGACAATCACGTGCTTGTGAGCCAAGGCTTACCGAGGTTAGGTGCTTCTACGATTGTTTTTCAACCCACCACTTTACACGCTCTCTTCATGTGGATGATATGATACATACAAAGAAACCGAATAAGAATGGAACAAGGTTTGTGGACCCGGAAACTAACGACTCCCCTTCCTTATTTAGACTGCTTGAGTTTTTTCTTACCCTTCATTTACTCAATGTATGAAAATCCAAAGCTGGAAGACATTCATATCTTCTTCCTCGGATTAGACTTTTCAAATATTTTTCTATCCCTTCATTTACTCAATGTAGATCATGCAACTGATTAATTGAGTTTTTTTTCTAAGCTAGAGATTATATATACCCACGCACTCATCCATCCACTTACCCACACACTCAGAGATGACAGCAAAAATGCACTTCCCTTCATCGACATCATCATTATCTTCCCTTATCACCATTTTCTTCTTGCTCTTGGTTATAATCTCCCTATTCCTTCCTGGGGACTCGGCTGCCATGCCTACGAAACGTAAGTGATTTTCTTTTTGGTGATTTGAGCTTTCAGTAATGGAGGGGGAAATGGACGGAGGATTCCATGAAACTGAAGTTCACATGGCATGATACAAGAACATATGAAAAAGTTTTATATATCTTACTGTTTTTTGTATCATCACTTGGACAATTTTGCTATATTGAACATTGAATCAAAGTTTAAAGACTGTATTGAATAAATTAAAAGTTCATGAATGGTATTACACAAGGGACTAAAGTTTAGGAACCGTTTGTGTCATTTTCCCTTTATTAGTTATTGATCGTCATTTTCTGCTTGCTCTTGCTTATAATCTCTTTGTTCCATCTAGGGGCCTTGGTTGCAGAACGTCGCCCCCGCTCCCATTTTAAGCGTAAGTGATTTTTCTTGTTGGTGCTTTGAGCTTTCAGTAATGGAGGGGGACATAGAGTTCAAATGGCATGACACGAGAACATACAAGAAGTTCTATACGTCGTGGTGTTTTTCTTAAAGTTGCTCGGATATTTTGCTGCATAAATCATTCACTAATTTTGGGAAGTATCTGATCTTTCATAACAAATTCCATTGAATTTCTTCTTGCCTACAGATTTGGATCCTCCAGGGAAAATTATCCAAAAATTCCTAAATATATTATTTTTTTGCCAATTCAATCATAAGCATTTTCACCTTTTGCCAATTAAGTTTTAAGCCTTCCAATTTTGGCTTGAATCCATTGAAGACGAAGGCAACCATCCTATGTGGCATGGCTGACGCAGACATGAAATTTTTTTAATAATTTAATGATTTATTTTCTTTTTTTCTTTCTTTTTTTTTTTTTTCCTCTTTTCCTTTTTTCTTTTTTTACCGGGGCTGGCGAGGGTTGAGAGGACCTTTTGGGTGAGGGTCGCAACTAGCCTTACCTAAATCCGGGCAAGTGGCTTTTCGACTTCCGCTTCCCCTTCGTGACATGAACGATTCTCTACTCAACGGGAGGATAGTGACACGTGAAGGAATCGTCGCTCGGACGCCCTCACTTGTGGCTCTCCTTACTAGAAGGTGGCCGCTCTAGTAGATCTGGTGAGCCTCCTTCCTCGCACGAACTGTTTTGTTAGCTCTTTCTTTTCATCGTTTGTTTTCTTCGGTTCGATCGAATTTTTTTTTTTTTTTTTATAAAAAAGGATGAGCATGATCATGGGCATATATAATTCCCCCAAGTCATTGCTTTCCTTTTGGAAAATTTTGCCCTTCTCCCATGAGCTTCAGCCGTTGTTTCCTTCCCCTTTTCTGTTTGAAACTTCCCCTGTGAAAGACTCCGAAAATCTATTTTATTTTGCCAACCCCACTAATCGCGGTTTTCCCCTCGAATCTCCATTGAATTAATTTCTTCAGCGCGTTGAACCACTTGATTCTCTACTTTCTCCGATGTTCCTTGGCCGAGAATATCCAGAATATGTGTCCCTTATTCACTTCCCAATTTCGCCGGAAAAAAAAAAAAAAATAGCGCCTCATATCTCACCTTTCCTTTGCTCGAAAATTACACTCGCCTTGATCGGAATTGATTGAACTTTATTGCCCTATTTCGTTTACCTCCCAAATTCGGAACGGCTGAATAGAGGATTGTTCATGTCTCGATGAGGAAGCCAAAGCCGAAAAACCACGCATCCAAATCTGGGCAAGGCTGGCCACGACCCTCACCCTGAAGGCCATCGCAGCTGGGGGCAAGGGCCGTGCTCCTCGCCGTTCACCAAAAAAAAAATAAAGAAATAAAAAAATAAAGAAGGAAGAAAAAAAAAAGAAAAAGACTACAAAGTAAAAATGATGAGAGCGAGTGTTCATGTGAATGAATTCTAACCAAAATTGGTTGAATGGACTCAATTGACAAAATATGAAAATGTTTAAGATTAATTGACAAAATCGAAATGTTTAGGACTAAATTAGCAAAAGTGCAATATGTTTAGAACTTTGTGAACAATTTCTCCACGTTTGTGAGTCCTCTTTTTACTCCATATCTTGACCCTTTTCATCACATAGTATTTGATCTTTTATATTGACTTTCATTGAATATTGTCTTGCATATGCAGCAGTGGGAAGCCTGCCACATGGGGGTGAGTCCTTTTTTAACTCCATATCTCGAATATGCATAATTTCATCTTCACAAACATAGTATGTGCATATGCATAATTTCTTATTTATAGCAAAAATTAATAACAAAATCTTGGTGCTTTATGCCAACATTGTTTGTGTACTTGTTTGCGTAGCATGGTTGCAACAACTTGGTCAATAAGGTTTTTTACAGTTAAATATGCGGTGAAAAAATCATGGTAATTTCATCATTATGTCAATAATTTCTCTCTACTATTCAAATTAATTACAAAATAAACCAATGTGTATCCCATGATTAATATTTGTCTGTATCGCATCACTAACGGAGTCTCAAACTGAGGAGGGGGTGTGATAATGAGCTTTTAAAAAAATAGTCTCGCATCCTCATTAGAAAAAGAAAAAGAAAAGGTAAAAATGGACATTCTCGCATCATCTACTTATCCGAGAATTAATTTCATTTCTTTTAGCGATACTCATTCCTTCATTTCCCTCTATTTTAAACATGGTTGCAGCATTTGTACCGTGACCGCGTTGATCAGACAGCATGTTGGTTGTTCTAGAAGCCACCGAGCAAAGAATTTCGCGTCTCTCGTGATCGTGATATATATGTAATATGTCATAATACTCTTGGTATGTATTTGGTGTAGCAAAATTATTTCGGTTCCCTGTATTCACATCATCTTCAAGACATTCTCATGTGCAGACTTGTCTTTTGATGATAGTGAAATATAAAGAAATAAATTTCACAGTTTACTCTTAGATAATGTTCACCCGAGTAGAGATATCTCATCACCGCCTCGTGCCTCAGGAAGTGGGGCAATTTCATTGGTTCACTCGAGGAGCCTCCTATCTCAAAAGGTATTTGGTTGCATAATTATTTAAAAAGTCATAAATATATTATACAATGGTCAATTTGGTTTTGAAATTTTTTATTTTGTCAATTAAATCCTAAACCTTATGAGAAGTTGTCAATGTAAACTTTCGGCCAATTTTGGCTGTAGATTGTTGACGTTGCGGTCAAGTCAATGTCACTGTTCTTTTTAGCACGATCGATGTTGACATGGACAATTTTTGAAAAAGATTATATCTTTTCCTTTTTATTTTATTTATCTCTATGCTTTTCCTTCAATGGATTACTAGAAGGAAAAACAATACATTTTCCCCAAAAATTGTCCATGCTAGTGTCGATTGTGCCATGTAAAATGGTGACGTTGACTGAACTGCCACATCAACGATTTCCAACCAAAATTGACCAGAAGGTTTACCTTGGTTTATGATTAAATTGGTAAAATTAAAAAGTTTAAGATTGTGTTGATTGCATATAATAGCTTTATGATTTGTTGGACAATTTTCCATTATTTAGTTGCGACAAGCGGGTTACTTAGCGCAATAAGAATGACATAACTCTTTAAGAGACCCAAGTGCTCAAAATTGGCCACACAAACAAAAGGGTGAACGAACAAGGCCTTCTAGCTAAAAGAAGACTGCTAATAGTGCAACTTTGATATCAGCTAGTTGTTGGGGCAAAGCACGAATTTTAGATCGAAAAAGGTCTTTAGACAAGTCATACGTGGCCCATATTCCTGAATGAGGGCTATTCTAGAAATTGAGCCTCGGTAAACACCTACGTATTTTATCCTTTACAGGCAAATGTACATGATATTTATGCCCGAGTCAGGCTGATTTCGGTTTTCAAGTTCTTGATGGCTCCTGAATTTTTTTAGCATTTTCGACACGGTTGTTAGCGGTTTCTCGTCGTCCGCACACACGGCCACAAAATGGCGCACCGTAGCCGCTGGCATGGCACTGATACATAATTATAAATGCTTTAGTTGGAGAGAGAGAGAGAGAAAGAAGAGAGTATATTTTGGAGAGGGTGTGATGAAAGAAAAGTCCTCGGCAAAAGGAGAAGAAATAGTAAAAAAGAAATAGATAAAATCCTTTAATTTTTAGATGCATTCATTTCACGAAATATCGCTAATTTGAAATATTTTTAAAAATAACTCACTTCCATCACTTGCAAAAATGAATTAACAAAAGAAACATATATCATTTATAAAACGTTGAGGCAGAGATTATTATTGATGGCAAAAATATATTCCATTAACTAGTTATTCTAACCAACACAAATAATTACTTTTAGAAAAAAATGTTTGCGAATCATTGATTTTTTATAGAAAAAAATCAATTACTACCCCCAAACCAACCCCCGGGGGCCGCCTGCAGTCACGATGAAAATGGGGTCACCCGGTCCCTCGCCTCCCACCCGGCCCGATCCTCTATATCATCTTCCCACCGTATCACCGTGCACTCTCACGTTAACACAATCTCCACGCACTCGCCTCTTAATTTTTAATAATTAGATTATGAATCATTGCTTTTTCATATTTCATACTATATAAAAAGAAATAAAATAAGGTTTAAGATCTTTAGTTCGAAATTGCCGAGCCAGCGGAACTAATTATTTAATTCTTTGATTTTTTTAATATATACCTCTCTAGATCTATATTTTAATGGATCAATATATATGGCTCATTTTAATTTAAAAAAAAAATCCTTTTTCTACGCATTTAGATAAGTGAGGGTATTATATATAGATGATGTGCCGATCATGAGTGATCAAAACACATATCTAATGTTTATTATGAAAGGACGATCGAGACACATCCTTATAATTTGAATCATTTTTTAAAAAAATAAATTTTCATTCTCTATAATAATTGTCAGCACTTTACTTGAAACAAAAAATTATATTGTTTTTGTTAGACGAGATATTCCATTCAGATTTACATCGTATGACTATATATATATATAAAACCAAATTTATGGTGATGTTGACGGATGCCGCCTAATGCCTCCATCACTTGCTGTGTTGCCTCCCCTAGCAGGGGATCGCTGCTCATTTGCAAGACCATCTGGAGACTTCTTCTTCTAATAATTGAGCTTGTTTTTACTCCATTGTTTGGGGGAAAAAAATAAAAATTGGTTTTGACAATTTTCAATCACCCCCATTAAATTCACAGAGTTTACTCAAATAATAATTGTCTAGATTTTTCTTAAGATGGCGATGCCTTTTCATCGAAACTTCAAGAATATCTAACAATCTCTTGTGTCGATCTACTTACTCTATTAATTTCTTACATCATATTGTCCCGTTACTAATTGGAAGATGAGGAGACCTTCAAATTGTTCTTAGAGTTACAGTTATCGGAACAACGACCCAATGAATTCACGTTCGCTTCCCTTGTCACAGCAGCAAAAAATTTAGCAAGTCTCCAACATGGTCAACAGTTCCATAGCCAGATTATAAAGCGCGGCTTGGATTTTGACCCATTTTTCACGAATGCTCTTGTGGATATGTATGCTAAATGTGGAAGTAATCAGAGGCCAGGAAAGCATTTGACCTCGCTATCTGTGAAGATGTTGCATGTTGGAACTCCATGATCACAACATATGCACAACATGGTGAAGCACAGGCTGCTCTCTGGATATTTGAGGAAATGATAATCGCAGGATTGAAACCGAATTACATCACATATGTGGGCATCCTCTCTGCATGCGGCCATGCAGGGCTTGTGGAAGATGGATTGCGTCATTATAACTCGATGCGTGGGCTTGGAATTGAACCGCGGACCGAACATTATGCTTGCATGGTCTCCCTTTCTGGCCGAGCTGGTAGACTAAAGGATGCCGTGGATTTCATCGAGACAATGCCAATTCAACCGATGGCACTGGCATGGAGGAGCTTGCTCAGTGCATGCAGGAATGCTGGCAACAGCGAATTAGGAAAGTATGCTGCCGAGATGGCAATTTCTTTGGACCCGACGGATAGTGGATCTTATACCCTTCTCTCGAATATATTTGCATCAGAAGGAATGTGGTTTGATGTCAAGAAGATGAGGCAGAGAATGGACGAAACTGGAGTCCTAAAAGAACCAGGAAAAAGTTGGATAGAAGTTAATAATGAGGCTCATGTGTTTGTTGCTAGAGACTGGACTCATTATGAGGCTGATTTGATTTATCAGTTTTGCACTATTTAATTCTTCAGACAAAAGAGATCGGTTATGTGCCAAACGATGCTGCTGTTATCATAGACGATTGACTGACAATTAGTAATGGGACAATATTATCCTGCAAATGCTCACATTCTGTGTAACCTTCCAGCTGTATGATGCTGGGATATGATCGGTCTTTTTGAAGTATGCACATCATCTGTCTGACTTGGGTTTTCCATCGGATATGTTGAGGCTCTCTCCGTGGTGTGAGGAGGATATTTCTCTGGAGAAGCAGCTGCTGGGATATAATTTCGAATTGTCATTACTGAGCAGTGAATATTAATGATTTTAGATTCCACTGGATGCGAATCAATCCTCAGCATTGAAGTTGCAAAGATGTCTCCAATCATCTATAAAGAGACTTGCGTAATGAGGAATTGACGTGACTCTATGAGTTTCAATGGCATGGTTGACTCGTGAAGATTGGATGAACTAATGAGCTACGCTCTGTTTGTAGTTTAGAGGGGAGCAATATAGTTGAAGAAGAGGGCAAATGACCTGTTCCTAAGATACAGAGAGATTAACCCACTGCCTGTAGCCACGAGATGACCAACCAGAAATTCTCCTTGGTGGAGACTCACTCCATTAATGCAGGATGTCAACATGATGAGTTTCAAGTTGACCAACCACGAAGAATGAAAAACTTGAGAGTCAGTTTCTTGTGGAATTTATGATACCTTGATCAAATTCACCTTTACTATTTGATGTCTGAATGCAACAAAATTAGTTGAAGAACAACACAGTTTTTCATCTAGTGAAACAGTTTTTTATCTAGTGACAAATAAGGAAGAAACATGAATTTGCAAGTAATTTTTCATATATGATATTGCCAGCTCCTCTGTCAGCAATTTCAACAGTTCGGTGCTTACACTGTCCACACAGAGAGAACAACATATGCATTTAGGTCTTAATACTTTTCTGTACATAAGTCTAAGTCACCTCAACATCTCGTTTTTGATATTGCCAGCTCCTCTGTCAGCAACTTCAACAGTTCAATACTCACAATGGCCACACAGAGAAAACAGCATATGTTCAGAAGTCACCTCAACTAGTCACTACATTTAGCTTTTCTCTTCCCTCCTTTCAATGTAAAGATGAAGATTTTCATGCTACAAAAACATTCTAGACAAGCAAGACAATGGAGAGGATGGATCAATGTGCCGCAATAGATCCAAAAACAAATATTGATCTTGCTAGTTTTTTGTAATGAGAATCTTCTTCAAGAGTTGTTTCTTTAACCTCTTGAATTTTTCTTTTTGATATCTTGTCTTCGGCAACTTTGAGACCTTGCAAGAACTTGATTTGATTTCCCTTCATGATGTTTGTTATATTTTGTAATGTTGACATGAACATAAATGAGCAATTGGCTGCCATGGAACTTTGCTCTCGAGCCTCAAGCCAGCTTGTTTAACTCTTTTCACATATCGCTAAAATTTATCATTCATTCACAAGTTATGCTTTTCTCTTTGCTAGCTAGAAAGTTGATCTTTCGAACATATGCATATTGATTATGTTGGCAATTGTGTTTTTTATTTTTTTTGTTTACTCTCTCACTCTCTCTCTCTCTCTCTCTCTCTCTCTCTCTCTGATCCAGGCTTTGCCACAACAGATCTTGCAATCATAATAACTTGCCTTCAAAACATAAAAAGTTTTATCCTTATTTGTAGAAATTTCGAGTCCAATAAAAAGTTGAGGACCGGAATAAAATGAGTCACAATTAGTATCAAAACCACATGATTTATGACTTAAATGAGGATCATTTTAGATTACTATTCATAGCATGAGTGCAATTTTGGACAATCATGCGCTCATGAGCCGAGGCTTACCGAGGTTAGGTACCTCCATGGTTGATTTCAACCCAGCACATTGCATAATCTCTTCATGGGGATGATATACTATACGCACAAAGAGACTAAATGAGAATCGAAAATTTATGTGGACTTTGAAACTAATTGGGCCCCTTCCTTGATTAGACTGCTCAAGTATTTTCTAACCCTTCATTTACTCTATGTAGAAAATCCAAAGATGGAAGACTTTTAAGTCTCCTTTCTTGAGTAGACTTCTCCAGTTTTTTCTTACCCTTCATTTACTCCATGTGGAACATTCAAAGGTGAAGACCATTCATGATCTTGCTAGTTTTTTTTAATGAGAATCTTCTACAAGAGTTGTTTCTTCAACCTCTTGTGTTTTTCTTTTTGATATCTTCATCGTTTGGCAACTTTGAGACCTTCCAAGAACTTGATCTGATTTCCCTTTCACGATATCTACTATATTTCGTGACATTGACATGAGCATAACTAGCAATTGGCTGCGATGGAACCTTGCTCTCACTCAAGTCAGCTTGCTTAGCTCTCTTTACATATTGCTAGAATTTATCATTCACTCAAAAGTTAATCTTACTATTTGCTGATGAGTGAGTTGAGCTTACTTTATTCATTCATGATCTTTGTAACATATGTAAATTGATCGAGCTTTTTTTTTTCCTCGCTCTCTTTGATGCTAGCTTTGCCATGATGGATCCTGTGACCATAATCACTCTCCTTAAAGACTTGAAAGTTTTATCCTTATTTACAAAAATTTTGAGTCTAATGACCGAAATAAAATGAATGAAAATTAGTGTCAAAACCATTTTAGACTCTTATTCATAGTGTGGGTGTGATTTTGGGTAATCACATGCTTATGAGCTGAGGCTTACCGAGGTTAGGTACCTCCGCGGCTATTTTCAACCCACCGCATTGCATGCTTTCTTCACGTGATGATATGATTCACACAAAGGGTCTACAAAAGAATTAAGAAGATATGTGGACTTTGAAACTAACAAGTCCCTTCCTTCATTAGATTTTTGTGTATTTTCTTACCCGTCTTTTACTCAACGAATATAATCCGAAGATGACGGACTGTCAAGTCTTTTTTTATCTTTGACCAAAAAAACAATCTTCTTTTATCTGCACGTCAGAGATTATATATACCCACCCACCCACCCACACACCCACCCACACACGCAGAGATGACGACAAAAATGCACTTCCCTTCATCAACATCATCATCATCTTCTCTCATCACCATTTTTTGCTGGCTCTTGGTTATAGTCTCCCTGTTGGTTCCAGTAGCCTATGGCCGTAAGTGATTTTTCTTTTGGTGCTCCAAGCTTCTAATAATGGAGGACATAAATTGAGGATCATGATTCCATGAAACTGTAGTTGACATGGCATGACACAAGAACATAAAGAAGGTTTTATACATCCTGCTATTTTTCTGATCATCACTCAGACAAGTTTGCTACATTGGACATTGAACAAAAGTTCATGAATGATGTTGAATAATTCATGGATGATGTTGCACATTAAACTAAAATTCAGGAGTCATTTATGTCATGTTCTCTTTATTAGTTATTAATCACCATTTTCTGCTTGCTCTTGCTCATAATCTCCTTGTTCCTTCTAGGGGCGTCAGCCGACCACAAAGGGTTTCAAACGCCCGGCTGGACTCCGTGTAAGTGATTTTTCTTTTTTGGTGCTTTGAGCTTTCAATAATGGAGGGCGACATGGATTTCACAAGGCATGACCCGAGAACATGCAGAAAGTTCTATAAATCGTGGTGTTTTTCTTAAAGTCGCTCGGATATTTTGTTGCACGAATCATTTAATAATTTTGGGTAGTGTTTGATCTTGCATAACGATTTCCATTGAATTTCTTCTTGCCTACAGATTTGGATCCTCCTAATCGTGGGGAAAATTGTTCAATGAATTCCAAACCTATCGCACTTTTGCCAATTAAATCCTAGACTTTTTCACCTTGTGCCAATTGAGTCAATCTTACCAATTTTGGTTAGAAATTGTTGATATGGACACCACCTGTCCTATGTGGCACAACTAGTGCTGACGTTGACAATTTTTAGTAATGTTTTAATTTTTCTGATTTTTTTTTATTAATTTAATCAATTTCTTTTTTCCTTTTCTTCTTTTTTTCTCTGTATCCTTTTTTTTTTTTTTTTTTTAAAACTGTGGATACCAATGGCTTACTTGGGTGAGGGTCGTGGCCTAAGTAGCATCGATACTGACACGTGATACATGACATAATATGAAACGACACACTGACACGTTGTTGAATTCCGATACGTTAGAACACGTTGTATATTAAATGTATATTTTTATATATACATGATAAATTATTGTTTTTATGATTATTTTGATCAAATTAATTTGATTCAAATTCACAAATAAATAAATAAATAATAAAAAAAGGAGCCTAGAATGAAGTTACACTAAAAACATTAATTCACCATTTGTTTAAATCATTCATTCTTTCAATTTAACAAATTCAACTCCATTCTAATAATTCATAAAACTCAGAGGAAAAAAACAAACAATTCATATTTTGGACTCATTTGTCATATCGTGTTGGAAGAGAGGAAAAAAAGCAAACTTAGGTGGTGAATTCTATGTCACGGGAAGTGAGAGTTAGAAGAGAAAAGAAGATTGAGTTTTTCTTCTTCCACTCTTTATAATTTTTATAATTTTTACTTTTTACATATTTATATTTTGACCTCTCATTTATTTAAAATTTTTTGAATTGACCCTGTGCGTCAATGAATTATGTATCGAAATGCGGAACTTGCATATCGGAATTCCGAACTTGATTATCGGAGTATGTTAAGAGAATTGACCAGGTGTCGGATTTTCGGATTCCTATTGACCGAATGTCGGAGAGTGTCGAAAAATGTTTGAACACGTATCATAGTATCTAACACGACACGAAAACTCCCGAAGAGTGTCGGTGCTTCTTAGATTGTAGCCAGCCTCGCCTAGATCTGGGTGCATGGCTTTTCGACTTCCTCTTCGTGGCATGAGCAATCTTTTGCTCAACGGGAGAGGAGTGACGCACGGAGGAGAGATTGTTTCAATCGCTGCGCTGTACGCCGTCGCTTATGGCTCTCCTTACCACAAGGTGGCTGCTCTGGTCGATCTGGTGAGCCTTGCGTCCTCGCACGAACTGTTTCACCAGTTGTTTCTCTTCATCGTTTGTTTTTTCGGTTCGATCGAAATTTAAAAAAAAAAAAAAAGAGGATGAGCATGATCATGGGGAGATGTGATTTCCACAAGTCACTGCTTTCCTCTTAGAAAATTTTGCCCAATCTCCCGCGAGCTTCAGTCCTTGTTTCCCTCCCCCTTTTTATTGAAACTTCCTTTGAAGAAGACTCCGAAAATCTCTTTTATTCTGCCAACCTCACAAATCACGGTTTTCCCCTCGAATCTCCATTGAATTTGATTTCTTCAGCCGCGTTGAGCCACTTGATTCTCTACTTTCCTTGTTGTTCCTTCGCCGAGAATCTCCAGAATATGTCCGTAATTCACTCCCCAATTTCACAAAAATTAGCGCCTCAAATCTCACCTACCTATTCTCGAAAATCACACTTTCCTTGATGGGAATTTTGAACTTTCTTGTCCTATTTCATTTACCTCCCAAATTCGGAACGGTGAGCAGAGGATGTTCATGTTGTGCAGAGGAAGCCGAGGCCGAAAAGCCGTGCGCCCACATCTTGGCGAGGTCTGGCCCCAACCATCACCCAACAGGTTACCACGGAAAAAGAAAATAATAATAAAATTCGAAAAATATTAAAATATTATTAAAAATTATCCATATCAATGCTGATTGTGCCATGCAAGGTGGCTAGCATCCATATCAACAAATTTCAACCAAAATTGACTAGATGGATTGACAAATTATAAAAATGTTTAGAATAGAATTAACAAAAGTGTAATAGGCTTAGAGCTTTTTTGACAATTTTCCCCATCATCATGAGTCCTCCTTTTACTCCATATATAGACCCATTTCATCACATACTATTTGATCTTTCATAACGATTTTCATTGAATATTGTCTTGCATATGCAGTCGGATCGGTGGGGGGAAGCCTTCCTTCTCCTGACAAAGGACCTTGAAGTGAGTCCTCTTTTACTCCACATCTCGAACCTTTCCATCACATTGTCTACCTCTAGAACGGTTTATACATTTGTGAATCATTCATTATACGTCTTGTTATGCTTGCTTGAAAGCACTATAACCTTAATTCATCGGATATTCTCTAGTCATATAATCATGTAACATGTCTGATTTCACTTAATGTGTCAAATCATTAATGATACTTAATGAAATCTCATCTCCACATAGTACGTGCATATGCATAATTTCTTATTTATAGTAATAATTAGTAACAAAATCTCGATGCTCTATACCGATACAGTTCATGTACTTATTTGCGTAGCATGGTCGGGACAACTTGGTCAATAAGCTTTTTTACAGCTAAATATGTGGGGAAAAAATCATGGTAATTTCATCATTATGTCAATAATTTTTCTCTAATATTCAAATTAATTACAAAATAAACCAATGTGTATCCCATGGTTAATATTTGTCCGTATCCCACTACTAACAGAGTCTCAAACTGAGGGGGTGTGGTAATGAGCTTTAAAAAAAAAAAAAATAGCCTCGCATTCTCATTAGAAAAAGAAAAAGTAAAAAAGGACATTCGCATCATCTACCTAACCGAGAATTAATTTCGTTTCTTCTAGCGAGACTCATTCCTTCAGTTTCCTCTATTTTAAACATGGTTGCAGGCTCTGTACCGGCAAAGCCTTGATCATACAACAAGTTGGTTGTTCCAGATGGCATCAAGCAAATAACTTCGGGTCTCTCGTGATCATGATGATATAATATGTAATATGTCATTACACTCTTGGTATGTTATTGGTGTAGCAGAATTATTTAGGTTCCCTGTATTCCGCACATCATATTTGAGACATTCTCGTGTGTAATCTTATCTTTTGACGATAATTAAATATAAAGATATAGGTTTCGCAGTTTACTCTTGAAATATGTTCATCCGAGCAAAGACATCTCATCACCATCTCATGCCTCAAGAAGTGGGGCAATTTTACAGCTATTTGGTGGCATAATTATTTAAAAAATTTTAAATCTATTGTATGATGGCTAATTCAGTTTTGAACTTTTTTATTTTGCCAATTAAATTCTAAACTTTATGACAATTTACCAATGTAGACTTTCAGTCAATTTTGGCTATAAATTGCTAATGTTGTGATCAAGTCACTGTTTTTGGTAGCACAACTGACACTAACGTGGATGAATTCTAAAAAAAATTATATCTTTTCCCTTTTATTTTGTTTCACTTTTTTTTTCATCGGAATATCGAAAGGAAAACAATACTTTTTTCCCAAAAATTATCCATGCTAGTGCCGGATTGAACTGCCATGTCAACGATTTCCAACTGAAATTAACTAAAAGGTCTATCTTAGTTTAGGATTAAATTGGAAAAATTAAAAAAAAAAAATCAAATTGTATTGACTGTCGTATAATAGGTTTATGACTTGCACAAATTTTCATAATTTTTCATTAATTAGTTGCAACAAGAATGGAAGTGCCCTAAGAGACCCAAATACTCAAAATTAGTCCCCAAAAAAAAGAAAAAAAGAAGAAAAAAAAGAGGGTGCATGAACAAGGCCTTCTAGCTAAAACAATGCTGCTAATAGTGCAACTTTGATATTAGCTAGTTTTTGGGGCAAACTCGCTTGAAAAAGATCTATAAAAAAGTCATACTTGCCGATAGTCCATGAATGAGGGCTATTCTAGAAATTCAGCACTGCCCCAGTCCATTCTAAGAATTCAGGGCTACTTTACTTCAACTTTTGTTTGCTGAGCTTCGGGAAACACCTATCTATTTTATCCTTTATAAGCAAATGTAAATAACATATATGAGGTGAAAGAGATTTCTTTGAGAAAAAGTATATAATACATAAATGCATTAGTCTAGATGTTATATTATTTGGATGTACAATGCAAAGAAAGAAGATTTGTGTCGACCAACGCAGGTGTTGACAAAGAAAGGATTTTTCACTCTGGACTTTTTCACCTATTAGCTCAACCTCTTAACCTCATCGTTAGCATGTATTTCCATCGAGTCACAGGAAGGGAAGCCTAAATCCGGGCTCCGCTTAACAATAGAAAAAAAAAGAAAAGAAAAGAAAAGAAAAGAATAATAAAACCTTAGAAACATAAAAAGAAAATTAAAAAATTTCCACGTCAACATTGGTTGTCACATGAGACGGCCAGCGTTCACACTGTCAATTTCCAGCCAAAATTGGTAGGATAGGCTACATTGGCAAAATTTGTCAAAAGGTTTATGATTAAACTGGCCAAATCAAGAAGTTTAGAATTGAGCAAGCAAGTTCATGGCCTCTTTAAGTAAATCTGGAATTTTTATGGACTTATATGCAGGGAGTTCACTGATCGATGTTTATTCCAGGTCTTCTTTAGTCCAAGACGCGAGGCTAGTATTCGAAGAGATGAACAATAGAGATATTTTAGTTTGGAATGCAATGTTCTTTGGATATAGTCAGGAAATGGAAAATGAGGCAACCTTCAAATTGTTCTTAAAGTTACAGTTATTCGAACAACGACCCAACGAACCCACGTTCGCTTCCCTTATCACAGCAGCAAGCAATTTATTAAGTCTCCAGCATGGTCAACAGTTCCATAGCCAGATTATAAAGCGTGGTTTGGATTTTGACCCATTTGTCACGAATGCTCTTGTGGACATGTATGCAAAATGCGGAAGTATTCAGGAGGCCAGGAAAGCATTTGACCTCGCTATTTGTGAAGATGTTGCTTGCTGGAACTCCATGATCACAACATATGCACAACATGGAGAATCACAGGCTGCTTTCCAGATATTTGAGGAAATGATAATCGCAGGAGTGAAACCGAATTACATCACATATGTGGGCATCCTCTCTGCATGCGGCCATGCGGGGCTTGTGGAATATGGATTGCGTCATTATAACTCGATGCGTGGGCTTGGAATAGAACCGGGGACCGAACATTATGCTTGCATTGTCTCCCTTTCTGGCCGAGCTGGTAGACTAAAGGATGCCGTGGATTTCATCGAGACAATGCCAAATCAACCGATTGCACTG
Source organism: Eucalyptus cloeziana (assembly GCA_014182715.1). NCBI lineage: Eukaryota > Viridiplantae > Streptophyta > Magnoliopsida > Myrtales > Myrtaceae > Eucalyptus > Eucalyptus cloeziana. Next base: position 2,386,458 of record CM024641.1, on the reverse strand, counting down.
GTATGGAGGAGCTTGCTCAGTGCATGCAGGAATGCTGGTGACAGCGAATTAGGAAAGTATGCTGCCGAGATGGCAATTTCTTTGGACCCGACGGATAGTGGATCTTATACCCTTCTCTCGAATATATTTGCATCAGAAGGAATGTGGTTTGATGTCAAGAAGGTGAGGCAGAGAATGGACGAAACTGGAGTCCTAAAAGAACCAGGAAAAAGTTGGATAGAAGTTAATAATGAGGCTCATGTGTTTGTTGCTAGAGACTGGACTCATTATGAGGCTGATTTGATTTATTCAGTTTTGCACTATTTAATTCTTCAGATAAAAGAGATCGGTTATGTGCCAAATGATGCTGCTGTTATCATAGACGATTGACTGACAATTAGTAATGGGACAATATTATACTGCAAATGCTCACATTCTGTGTAACCTTCCAGCTGTATGATGCTGGGACATGATCGGTCTTCTTGAAGTATGCACATCATCTGTCTGACTTGGGTTTTCCATCGGATATGTTGAGGCTCTCTCCGTGGTGTGAGGAGGATATTTCTCTGGAGAAGCAGCTGCTGGGATATAATTTCGAATTGTCATTACTGAGTGGTGAATATTGATGATTTTAGATTCCACTGGATGCGAATTAATCCTCAGCATTGAAGTTGCAAAGATGTCTCCAATCATCTATAAAGAGACTTGCGTCATGAGGAATTGACGCTACTCTATGAGTTCCAATGGCATGGTTGACTCGTGAAGATTTGATGAACTAATGAGCTATTCTCTGTTTGTAGTTTAGAAGGGGGCAATATAGTTGAAGAAGAGGGCAAATGACTTGTTCTTGAGATACAGAGAGATTAACCCACTGCCTGTAGCCATGAGATGACCAACCAGAAATGCTCCTTGGTGGAGACTCACTCTGTTAATGCATGACGTCAACATGATGAGTTTCAGGTTGACCAACCACGGAGAATGAAAAACTTGAGAGTCAGTTTCTTGTGGAATTTATGATACCTTGATCAAATTCACCTTTACTATTTGATGTCCGAATGCAATAAAATTAGTTGAAGAGCAACACAGTTTTTCATCTAGTGAACAGTTTTTCATCTAGTGACAAATAAGGAAGAAACCGGAATTTGCAAGTAATTTTTCATATCTGATATTGCCAGCTCCTCTGTCAACAACTTCAACAGTTCAGTGCTTACATTGGCCACACAGAGAGAACAACATCTGCATTTAGGTCTTAATACTTTTATGTACAGAAGTCTAAGTCACCTCGTCTGGTCACTGCATTTGGCTTTACACTTCCCTCCTTTTTTCAATGTAAAGATGAAGACTTTCATGCTTCTCAAACATGCTAGACAAGCAATACAATGGAGACGATGGATCAATGTGCTTCAACTGATCCAAAGACAATTCACGATCTTGCTAGGTTTTTTTTTTTAATGAGAATGTTCTTCGAGAGTTGATTCTCTAACCTCTTGAATTTTTACTTTTGACATCTTCATCCTTGGCAACTTCGAGACATTGCAAGAACTTGATTTGATTTCCCTTCATGATATCTGCTATATTTCGTAACGTTGATATGAACGTTGCCGAACAATTGGCTGCCATGAAACTTTGCTCTCAAGCCTCAAGTCAGCTTGTTTCGCTTTCTTCACGTATCGCTAGAATTTATCATTCATAAGTCATGTTCACTCCTTGCTAGTCAGCAAGTTGAGCTTGCTTTGTTCTTTTTATTTTTCTATCTGGTCGAATGCTCGCTTTGTTCATTCATGATCTAACATATGCAAATTGATTACATTAGGAATTGTGTTTTTTTTTTTAATTGGCTCTCTCTCTCTCTCTCTCTCTCATCTAAGCTTTACTACGACGGATTTCTGTCTCTCTCATCTAAGCTTTACTACAACGGATCTTGTGACCATAATCACTCTCCTTAAAAACTTGGAAAGTTTTATCTTTATTTGCTGATGTTTCAAGTCCGATAATAGTCTAGGATCAAAATAAAATGAATAAAAAATATTATCAAAACCACATGATTGTGGACCATTTTAGAATACTATTGGACGTGTAAGTCCAATTTGGACAATCGGGTGCTTATAAGCTGAGGCTTACTGAGGTTAGGTATCTCCAGGGCTGTTTTTAACCCACCACATTACATGCTATCTTCATGTGGATGATATGATATCCACAAAAAGAAAGAATTAGGAATCGAAAATGTATGTGGACTTTGAAACTAACAAGGCCCCTTTCTTGATTAGACAGCTCAAGTATTTTCTTACCCTTCGTTTACTCAATATAGAAAATCCAAAGATGGAAGACTTTCGAGTCTCCTTCCTTGTGTAGACTTCTCCACTTTCATCTTTTGATTTACTCAATGTAGAAGGTGCAAAGGTGAAGACTCTTGTGCAACCCACCACATTACACGCTCTCTTCATGTGGATGATATGATATCCACAAAAAGACTGAATATGAATCGAAAATGTATGTGGACTTTAAACTAACAAGGCCCCTTCATTGATTAGATAGCTCAAGTATTTTCTTACCCTTCGTTTACTCAATGTAGAAAATCCAAAGATGGAAGACTTTCAAGTCTCCTTCCTTGTGTAAACTTCTCTAGTTTCGTCTTACCTTTGATTTACTCAATGTAGAATGTTCAAAGGTGAAGACTTTTGTGCAACCCACCACATTACACGCTCTCTTCATGTGGATGATATGATGCCCACAAAATGACTGAATAAGAATCATGTGGACTTTGAAACTAACAAGGCCCATTCATTGATTAGACAACTCAAGTATTTCTTACCCTTCATTTAGTCAATGTAGAAAATCCAAAGATGGAAGACTTTCAAGTCTCCTTCCTTGAGTAGACTTCTCCAGTTTTTTCTTACCATTCATTTACTCAATGTAGAACATTCAAAGGTGAAGACTTTCTTCCAACCCACCACATTACATGCTCTCTTCGTGTGAATGATACGATGCCCACAAAAAGATTGAATAAGAATAAAAAATGTATGTGGACTTTGAAAGTAACAAGGCCCCTTCCTTGATTAGACAGCTCAAGTATTTTCTTACCCTTCATTTACTCAATGGAGAAAGTCCAAAGATGGAAGACTTTCAAATCTCCTTCCTTAAGTAGACTCCTCTAGTTTGTCTTATCCTTCATTTACTCAATGTAGAACGTTCAAAGGTGAGACTTTCATGCAATGATTGCTAACTCCTTTGTCGGCAACTTTGACAATTTGTACTTGCAATGGCCACACAGAGAGAGCAACATCTACACTTAAGCCTTATTACTTTTCTATATGAAAGTCTAAGTTAACTCAACTAGTCAGTTCATTTCTCTCCCTTCTTTTCTCAATGTAAAGATGAAGGCTTTTCATGGTACCAAAGCATGCTTGACCAAGCATGACAATGGAGTTGATGGATCAATGTGCTTCAACTGATTTGAAGACAATTTCCAATCTTTATTGTTTTTCCTACTTAGAATCTTCTTAGAGAGTTGTTTTTTTAACCTCTCGCATTTTTCTTTTTGATATCTCTGTCTTTAGCAACTTTGAGACCTTGCAAGAACTTTGTCAGGCCTCGATCCTCGAACACGTGCCCATCCCTCACCTGGTCGATTTATAGCGACGTTCTAGGACGCATCGCTGACCCTTTTCATTTTAATACGCAAGTGGAAGCATATAATAAATTCTCAGACAATAAAACAATGAGATAGGAAAGTATGGCTATATTTTTCACAACTGAAAAATCCAACCACACTTTTATACAAAGCAAACTACATAGTATATAATACCATACTATTCACAAGTTTGATCTACTATACATCCGATCAAAACTCAGAGTTTGTAAAACAGGATGGGATCTCAGTCCTCATCCAGGTCGTACTCAGGATCCTCCTCTGGATCCTCCTCTTCGTCTTCTTCTTCTTCCTCTTCTTCTTCAGGCTCCTCATCAGGCTCATATGCAGGCTTGTCCTCAGGCTCCTCTTCTATCGGCTCATCCTCCTGTCCCTCCTCCTGCTCAACAATCTCCCCTTCTTCTTCACTCCAGTTGGTGCCTTCAACGGAGTACACAGGGGTACGAGCATCATCCTCTTCCTTAGGGTCCTTGGCATCCACTACCAATCCGTCCTTAGGATCTGTCATCCCTTCACCGAACGCTTCTTCTAGTACGTATATGGGTACGTCACCCTCAGGTATGGGACCCTCTCTTCGCCCGTCATAGTAGTGACGATACCACGATCGATATTCATGGGGCCTTAGGGCGTCCTGACCAACATCAACCCAGACAATGGACTTTACTAGCACGTACTTAGTCCTTCCAGGTGAAGGTGTATATGGAAGTGATATTCTATCTCTGTGACCTCTTCAGGGATGCCAAAATGCATGGGAGGTCGAGGAGGGGGAGGTGCTGCCATCTAGGAGCTTGAAATGTTGTCCCACATTGGGGTGAGACTACATCTCAACAAGTTTATCCCATTAAGACCCGATTAGTAAACCAATATGCCATAAGGGCTGCCTATGCACAACACAGGATAGATGACTTATCTTGGCCTCAGATTCCACCTACAAATCAGCATAGATCAAATAGGCACCCAATCATATCATCACGGATCGATACCTCGATCAATCGACTTAGTCAATTACATGTCAATCGGACCATCCCTCGGTCATTACCATCCATACTATATAATTTCCCAGATAATGTACCTAGTCACCGAGCCATGTGCATTCTCTAAGGCGACATATTCGCCAAGGCGATGTACTTAATCACCGAGCCACGTGCATTCTCTAAGGCGACATGTCTAATCATCAAGCCCCGTGCATTCTCTAAGGCGACATATTCGCCAAGGTGACGTACTTAATCACCGAGCCACGTGCATTCTCTAAGGCGACATATTCGCCAAGGTGACGTACTAATCACCGAGCCACGTGCCTTTTCCAGGTGATGTATATAATCAACGATTCACGTGCATTCTCTAAGGCGACCTATACACCAAGGCGACCTATCTGGTCACCGAGCCACGTCATACAACATTCTTTCTCATCTTTTATCATACTCGATAAAATATCATGTGTGGGTACACGGTCGGCTTTAACCAAAATATGATAATTTCCTTTTCTATAAATCCCACCATTTCGTAATCCACCAAAACATTTTTGGCATTATTGACCGATGCCCAGTTATTTTTCAATTAATTTCCCAAAATTATTTAATTTAGGAAATAAATCCTAAATTCACAAATAATTCATTTCAGCACAAAATAAAGCTCAATTAAATAAACGGACTACACCACGATAATCAGTATAAAATCTCGGTCACCGGTCATCCTGGGTGAATTTCCAGAAAATAAATAAATAATTAATTAATTTCGAAAATTAATTATTAAATAGCAATAAATCCAATTTAGGCCCGTAATGCCGAATTGGAAGCCAAAACGAACCCGGAAAAATTCCAAGTGTCGTTCAATAAATATTAGGACATGTCTACTCGCTAATTACACTAACCATTCTCCTAACATGCATAGGTAAATCCCTAATTTAATTATTCTAATGTAATCTATCCACTTAATTGCACTTAATTAAATCTAATCAACCCCTAAGCATCATTAGCAAACTAAGCGGGAATTAGTGAGTTAAACTCACCCGTTTAACAATCGGATCGAAACATTGGGAACGTCGCGAGGACCAACTTTCCCAAGGGCAGGCCTAGGATCCGAGGTTCAAAACCACCTCAAAATGGGCCTAGAAGTGGCTATGAAACCCACTTCCCAACTCTTTGTTTTAGCTGCAAAACAGAAGAAAATAAGGCTGGTTTGGTGCGGGAAGGTTCGGGAAAGGTAGTGGGGATGATCTCGGGTCCAAGCAAGGGCAAATCGGAGGTGGAGGGAGCTTCGGCGGCCTTCTACAGTCACTCACGGCTGTTGGACAACAAGCTAGACGGCGTGAGGGTAGTTGGACGTCGGGGCTACACAATGGAGGCGGAGGGCTATGGCGGCATACACGTGAGGCGGTCCTGGCTCCGGCGCAATGGCGAGGCTGCTTGGCTGGTCTTCGGACAGCAATAGAGGGAGAGAGAAAAGGTTGGCCCGCCAAGAGGAAGAGAGAGAGAGAGAGAGAAGATAGAGAGAGATAAGGGTGGAGGGACCCTTTGCCTTAATTTTCCACACAAATATCTCCCAAGACTCATCCTAGGCCAAGTGTTTGTTCCTTGGTTGCCATTGAGCCACACATACACTCCTCACAACCCTTGAGATAGTCCAATTTTGCTAAGGCATGGGGGAGCTACGAATTTCCAACATTATGGCTTCAATTGGACAATAATTCTCTCTTGATTCACTCTCAATTGGCTTCCATAAAATCAATCGGCACCTCAATGCTCCAATTGATATTTTTCCTCACCCATATATCCATCATGCTTCCCAAATTTGAAATCAAAACGATCCCTAGTATTTTCTGAACAAAAACGGTCCTGTAACGACTTTTTCCCAAAAAATCTCGGGTTTTAGAAAAATCTTCTAAGACTAAGTCGATACTCCTATAATTTATTGTGACATGACAGAATCTTCAATTTTTGAAATCAGACTTGAATTTGCGGTTAATTTCCATTTGGCGCGTTTTTAGTGTGACCTAAGTTACTTGGTAACTTTTAAAAAAAATTTAGTTCAAATGACCCATGGTCGATTTTCTTCGAGCCACTATAAACCCACTCGACTCTTTGGCAACTCTCGGTTGTCGTGAAAATTTTGAGAATTCAAATACGGACCCAGGGTACCAAAATAATAAGAAAATTAGTCTAGTGTCGATCGACAAAGATTTTCCAATTTAGTGATGTCATCCACGATTAGCCACACATCTCTGTCGAACTAACCTATCTTTGATTTTTAATATCTTCGTCTTCAGCAACTTTGAGGCCTTGCAAGAATTGATCTGATTTCCCATCATGATATCTGCTATATTTCGTAATGTTGACATGAACATAACCAAACGATTGGCTGCCATGTAACCCCGCTCTTAAGCCTCAAGTCCGCTTGTTTTACTCACATATTGCTAAAAGTTATCATTCATTCACATGTCATGCTTACTCTTTGCAAGTCAGCAAGTTGAGCTCGCTTTGTTCACTCCTGATCTTTCTAATTTATGCAGATTGATTATGTTAGGAACCGTTTTCTTTTCCATACACACTTTCTCTCTGCAACCATGATTAGACTTTTATGTGGATTTTGAAATTAAGAAGTCCCCTTCCTTGATTAGCCTCATCAAGTTTCTTCTCTACCTTCATTTGCTCAACATAGAAAATTCAAAAACGTATACTTTCAGGTCGCCTTCCGTAATTAGACTTCTCAAGTTGTTTCTCTCCATTAAGTTCAGAGATGAAGACTTTCAAGTCTCCTTTCTTGGATTAGACTTTTCTCAAGTTTTTTTCTTGACCATCATTTATTGAATGTAGAAAAATCAAAGACGAAGACTTTCATGCAACTGATTAATTGAGTTTCATCTGCACGTTTGAGATTATATATACCCACCCACACACACACACACAGATGACAGCAAAAATGCACTTCCCTTCATCAACATCACCATCGTCTCCTCTTATCATCATTTTCTGGTCGCTCTTGGTTCTATTCTCCCTGTTCCTTCCAGGGGCCTATGGCCGTAAGTGATTTTTCTTCTTGGTGCTCCTAGCTTCTAATAATGGAGGACATGGATTGAGGATCATGATTCGACAAAACTGGAGTTGACATAGCATGACACGAGAACATACTTTTAATACATTATGCCATTTTTCTTTTCATCACTCGTTCAATTTTGCTACATGAATCACATGATAATTTTGGGCAGTGTCTGATATTTCATGACATTTTCATTGGATATCATCTTGCAGGTCCAATTATCCTTGTGAACGGAAGCCCTCCCGTTCCAGATGGACGTTGGAGTGAGTCTTCTTTTCCCTTCATATCGCGAGGCTTTCCATCACATTATCTACCTACAGAACGGTTTATCCATGGTGTATATAACCATACATTGAACTACACTGACTCGAAAGCATTCCAACCTTAATTCATCGGATATTCTCTAGCCACGTAATCATGTGACATGTTGGGTTTTACTTGTGGATCAAACGATTAATGAAACTCCTTGAACTTTCATCTTTCAAACACAATACATACATATGTCTAATTTCTTATTCATAGCAAGAATTAGTAATAAAATCTCAGTGCCATGCACCGACAATATTCGTGTACTTATTTGCGTGGCATGGTCACTATAAAAATATGTGGGGAAAATCCTGGTAATTTCATCACTATTTGCAAGTGAGACTTATTCCTTTTTTTCCCCTCTATTTTAAACTATGGTTGCAGAATCTGTAGCGGCAAAGCCTTGACCAGACAGCATGTTGATTGTCCTAGATGCCATCGAGCAAAGAACTTTGAGTCATTAGCTATAAAAATATATATATGTAATATGTCATGATACTTGGTATTGTTCATATTTTAGTTCCCTGTATTCCACACATAATCTTCTGGACATTCTCGTATGCAAACTTGTCTTGATTAGAGTGAAATAAAGAAAAGATGTGTTTCACATTTTATTCATGAAAAATGTTTATTCGAGTAGAGACATCTCATCACCATGTTGCTCCTTAGGAAGTGGGTTCTTGCCTGCGATTCTTAGGAAAGTCAACCCTAAGGAGCCTCATACCTTAATAGATATTTGGTGGAATAATTGTCCAAAAAATCTTATATCTATTGTACAGTAGCCAATTCATCACCACTATTTTCAGTTTTGTCAATTTAGTTCTGAACATTTTAACAACTTGCCATTTTAATCCAGACATTTGTGTGAAATTTCAATACAGTTCTGCAGGTTAATTTTGAGGGGTTTATTCAATAGTGACAATTCTATATGTCACAACTGGCATTGACATAGATGTTTTTTGCAATTTTTGTTTAAAAAGTTTCCTTTTTCTTTTTTTCTTTATATTCATATATTCTTCTCTCTCTCTCTAAATCTTTTTTGCCTTCGTCAGATTAACGGCCAACGACACAGGTGAGGGGAGTCGCGACTCTCACCTAGACTAGGTGCTGTTTGGAAGGACAATATTTAGAAATAAAATAGATAAAACTAAAAAGTTTCATACTATGTTGGTCGTTGTACAATTGATTTAAGATTATTTTTTTTTGATAATTTCTCTGTTATTCAATTGCAATAAGCGGGCTACTTAGCATAATAAGAATGGTTTGAGACTCTTAAGAGACCCAAATATTCAAAATTAGCCACACACAAAAAAAGTGCATGAACAAGGCCGTCTAGCTAAAACAATGCTGAGGATAGTGCAACTGTGATATTGGCTAGTTGTGGGGGGCAAACCATTAATTTTAGCTCGAAAAAAGATCTATAGACGAGTCATACTTGCCCATAGTCCATGAAGGAGGGCTATTCTAGAAATTAAGCACTGCCCAAGTCCATTCTAAGAATTCAGGCTTTAATCATCTTTTTGTTTGTTGAATTTTGGTAAACACCTACCTATTTTATCCTTTATAAGCAGATGTATATATGAGGTGAAAGAAATTTCTATAAGCAAAGGTACATAATATATAAATGCATTTAGTCTAGGTGTTATATCATTTGGATGTACAATGCAAAGAAGATGATACCTGTCAAGCAAATATGGGTGTTGACAAAGAAAGGAGTTTTCACTCTGGACTTTTCCACCAATCGACTCATCCTCTTGCCTTCATCATTAGCAAGTATTTCTATTGAGTTAGAGGGAGGGATGACCTAAATTTGCGCTCTCCACTTGACTTACCAACCGGACAACATGATTTAGACAGATAGATAGAGTTAAGAAACTCGTAGTTGGCATTTTAGGGCAATGCAAAATCCGGAGTACGCATTTATTTCTTTAAGTTGGAAACTGTCCTCAGCCGATGGACCCCTTAACCTGAACCGACACTCCAAGCATAGGGGCAGATCCGCTGGATGCTCATTCTATTGCTTTATCTTCGAGAAGGTCTTCTGTACTCTCTTTGCCTTTGCTACTTGCCCAAGCTCTCTCTTTCCATGTCTTCTCCACCTCTTCAAAAGTCAACCCCTTCGTCTCTGGCACAAAGATGACCACAAACACGATGGCCGACATGGCTACACACGCAAGAATCAAGAATGTCGCACCTGTCCCTACAGCGTCAGCGATGCTAAGAAATGTTTGTGCCACAATCAAGTTCGAAATCCAATTGACGGCGGCCGACATGCCACCACATATTCCATGATATGCCTCGGGGTATATCTCCGAGTTCACTGTCCATGTTCAATTAAATAAATTCCAACAATGGTCCCCGCAGCATTCATGGCAACAACGATCAGGGATAAGAGAAGTCCCAGCTGGTTGGAATAGAAGCCAGCCATCTGGACTATAGTTGGGCTGTAGTACGTCACTGTATTGATACCAACATCGTCCTTCAAAAATGACTCATACTTGTCATCAAGTCCTTCAAATAATCCAAAGACTTTATTAACATCCAACAGAAATTTACTAATAGAATGTAATTGATTGCAAGTAAATTTAAAATCACAAAAATAAACAGATAAAGGCTTATTTTTCTATGTGTTTAAGTTGTCACAAAGATCCTCGACATTGTCACCCCACCGCATCACCGTGCACTCGCACTTCCACAAAAATCTCCATGCACACGCCTAGATATATGAATTTCTTTTTTGTATTTTATACTATATAAAAAGAAATAAAAGAAGGCCTAAGATCTTTAGTTCAAAAAACACCAATCGTTCCCCCTTCCCTCTTCGCCTATCAATAACTAATGAAGGCAATAAAACAATGGCCCTTAAATTTTAATTTATCGTGCAATGTTGTTCATAAACCTTTAATTTATTCAATATCATCCATGAATTTTGGTTCAATGTAGCAAAATCGTCTGAGCAATGATAAGAAAAACAGCAAGATGTATCCTCTATGTCCTCATGTCACATGCCACGTCAACTACAATCTTGCGGAATCTTGATCCTCAATTTATGTCCTCCATTATTAGAAGCTCGGCGCACCAAAAATAAAAATCACTTACGGCCATAGGCCCCTAGAAGGAACAGGGAGATTATAACCAAGAAGAGTAAGGATAAAATGGTGGCAAAAGAAGATGATGATGACAATGTTGATGAAGGAAAGTGCATTTTTGCTGTCATCCGTGCGCGTGTGGGTGGGTGGGTCGGTGGGGGTGGTTGTATTTAATCTTTGGTGTGAAGATAAAACTCCATTAATTAGTCACATGAAAATTTCCATCTTTTTTTTTTTTTGGTCGGTCCTACTCTATTCCTATTCTAACGCTCACTCTCGACTTTTACCCCGTTGTCTTTTTGTAGGGCGTGAGAGTCGAAACCTACTTGAAACTACAAGCGTCCTCACCCTAACCCCTTTGAGAAGGTGGGGATTTGAACCCCCCACCTCCCCCTTCCAATGTGGAAGGATGGCCACTGGAGCAAACCCCAGTGGTTAAGTTTCCATCTTTGAATTACCTACATTGAGCAAATGAAGGGTGAGAAAAAACTTGAAAGTGTTCATCTTTTGAATTTTTGCACGGAGTAAAGGAAGGGTAGGAAAAAACTAAAGGAGTCTAATAGAGGGCGTGTTGATACCTAAATATTGATTACTCATTTAAACATTTATTGCATAGAAAATTAGGAATCAGCCCCGGCCTCTAAACAAAAATTAATTATTTAAATTGCATAGAGTTATGAGGGGCATTTGCATTTTTAGTAATTTGATAAGCTCATAAAATTGCATTTTAATTGGCGCGGAGGTGGAAAAACTTAATTAAATCATCTGGACAAAACCCCCCGAGGGAATTTGATGATGCATTGGGCTTAGCCCACATAACCGCATTAGAACGAGAAGGCTTTGAGCTAAAATTATAATAAGCGCATTAGGATAAGAATAGATAGAACTAAGCCCATTATTTCATTAATATGACCAGAGAATTAGCCCGAATAATAAGATTAGACCTAGGTTTTCATTGTAATTACAGATTAGGTCTTCACTAAGAGGTCGAGGGGAAAGATTGAGAGGATATTTGAGAAACAAAAGAGAGGGGGCATAGAGAGAGGGCGTAGAGAGAAAAGGGAGCCCATGGCCAAGCATCACACGGCCACACAGAGCAGTATCTCACGCCGTTCGCCACCGCGCTCCTACTGCAGCCCGCGCCACCAACGATGCAGTTAACCTTCTCCGTCGCCTGAACAGCAGCCGACACCAACAGCCCCCGCGAGCTTCCCTGCCCAGTCCTCAAAAATAGCTGGCTAACCTCCTCCGTCGCTTATTATTCTTGGATCGCTGCATAGTCCCTGCGCTCCGACTGTCGACTACCCACTAAGCTGCTGCATCGTTGCTGTCCCTGCTCCCCTGTGACACTACAGACCAGTCGCGACCAGCTTCAAACTGGCCGCAAACCATTAACGACAAAGCTGCTGCCCAGCCCGAGCAGCCCCTGCATAGCGACCCCTTCCAGCCCGTGATCAACGCCCAGTTATGCCGCCTCCAACCGTGGCCTCTCTCTACATCGCGACGTCCCTCCACTCAGCCAAGCCTGCAGTCTTGCCTGCCGTTACCTGCACCTTGACGAACCCCGGTCGTGTCGTGACAACTCGCTGCTCTGTTTCTCCGTCAATTTCACTCTGTTTTGCAGGCTGATTAGTGCTTCACGCTGTTGGTAGCCTGAGCTCTCTACCGCTCGTCAACGCAAGCCGCCCACATCGACAACCTTCGAATTAGGTAATTATCTAGTTTAAATTTGAATTCAGTATTTTATTGCCTAATCTGATATTGTCATGATCTAACTTGGACATTTTGAGATTTCTAGGCATATAGCATTAGAAAGTTTCCTATTCGAACCTGCTCCAAGTCGATAATTCGATCTTTAGGCATTAGGATTGGGCTATGAATTGCATGAAATCGGCAATTCAATTTTTAGGCATTAAGATCGGATTGTCAGTTTATTTATTAACAATTTTGAGTTGAATGGATATATTTCGTGATTTTGAGCTTATCTTAGTGCTTAACTTTCCTTGTTTAAGACATATAAGGTTTGCATTCCATGATAAATTATATTGCTTTCCAAGATAAGATTGCATGTTTGGATAATATCTGGTGATTTAGGATAAGTTTCCAAGTTAGAATAGGATTTAATTTAAATCATTTCCTAATTTGAGTTGAATAATTTCTAACTTTGGATAGTTTCCTTTCATTTTTTATTTAATTCGAATTTTAATATTAAAAAATGCAAAAATAGCATGTGCATAGAATAGATTGTATCACTATCTACCATGTCATCTTGCCACGCCATCTATGCCATGTCATCATGTTTGCCACGTCAATATGCCATGTCATCTTGCCACGTCATCATATCTTGTCATGTCATCACGTTTGCCCCATCTTCACCATGTCATGTTTGCCATGTTTGAATAGTTAATGTTGATTGTCATCAGAATTAGGTCATATAAATTGCATGTCACAAGTCATTAATCTAACAATTCAGGCATATTAAATAGATTAGCATTGTTTTTGAACAAGTGTCCCATCGAATAGATGGCGAGATAGGAGGCTCCTCAGGGTGGACCAATAAAATTGCCCTTCCCAAGCCTCGCAAGCATGACCTCACTTTTTGAGATTCGAGGCGGTGATGAAATGTCTCTGCTTGGATGAACATTATCTAAGAGTAAACTATGAAATCTATCTCTTTATATTTCACTAGTGTCAAGACAAGTCTACACATTAGAATGTCTGGAAGATGATGTGTGGAATACAAGCAATTGAAATAATTATGCTACTCCAAGAACATACTAAGAATATTATGACATATTACATATATATCGCAATCACAAGTGACAAAGTCCTTCTTTGCTTGATGGTATCTAGAACAACCAACATGTTGTCTGATCATCGGCGATGTTGGACTAGATAGAGATGCACGTTAGAATTTGATCAACAACGGTAATCTTGAAAGTTATAGTAAAATGCGATAAAGTAAGGATAATTATTGTGTTGATCGTGGGGTCTCTTCACTGAATAGGTTGTGGTATTTATAGGACGGCCTAATAACAATTAGTCAGTTTCTTTTCCATGTTTTTTTATTCTTCTTGGCAGTTGGCACCATTATCCATAAGCACTACTTCCTGACTCGGTGACAATGCGTGCGCGACTTGCTCATCAAGTAAATAACTACTCCCTATTTTATGCTTATTTCTCACGGTAGTTATTTTCACTTGAGTTCTAATGCTAATTTCCCTTAATCTTGAAATCTGATGCACTATCCCCATAAAATGACACGTGGCAATCAATTACTTGGCCATCAACTCTAGGATTTGCTTCTAGAATTCCATCGAGGCTCAACTTAAGTAGCCTCCACAAAAGCTGTTTGCCCTTAACTTTATGAACCAAAATGGGGTGTTTTGTTTATTATTTCCTCGTGATCAACTCGTGATTCCAAGACTAATTTTTGGTGTCAACACACCTATTAACATTGTTTTAACTTGCTGACCTTGTTCATGCACTCTTCTTCTTCTTTTTTTTTTTTTACTGATTTTGGGTATATGGGTCTTGAGGCCATTCTTGTTGCATTAAGGACCTATTTGATAACCTTTTTGTTCTTAGAAACAATTTTTGTTTAGAAATGATTCTTTTTTATTATGTTCCTCGACGAATTTCTGAACATTTGAAAACGTTTAGTAATTGTCTAAAATTTTTATTCTTGGAATAGAAATGTGTTTGATACGAACCTTAATTTTTTTTTTGTGATTTAAAATTTCTTTTAATTTTCAATACTCTATTATATTTTTCTTTCTTCTTTTTTTCTTCTCTTTTTCCTTTTTCATTCTCCTCTTTGTCTTCCTCTAGCCATCAACCGATTGGAGGAAGAAGAAGGGAAAAGGAAAAGAGAAAAAGAAAAAAAGAAAATGAGTTGATTCTGGAGTTGTTCTCGGGAGCCAAAATTTTTTTTTTCCTATATCTTGATTTTGTTCCAAATCTATTCTTGGGAATAAAAAAGTTATTAAACGGATTTCTTTTTTTCTTTTTTCTTTTGGTTTGGGAAATAAAATAATAGAATCAAGTACCATTTAGCACGTTGCCAAATAGGCCCTAAATAGCTTGCTCGTCAAATAACGAAAAATTGTCCAACAAGTCGTAAACCTATTGTACGGCGGCCAATATAATCTTAATTTGCCCAATTTAATCCTAAACCAAATTAGCCCTTCTAGTCAATTTTGGCCGAAATCATTGAAGTGGCAGTTCAGTCAGCATCGCCGTCCTACATGGCACAATTGACATTAACATTGATGAATTTTGGGAAAAATGTATTTTTTTTTCTACCAATAATATGATGAAGGAAAAAAAAAAGAGAAAGAAAATTAAAAGGAAAAAAATATTTTTTTAGAAATCATCCACGTCATTGTTGGACGTGGTACGAAGAACAATGACACTGACTAGGTCACTATATTAGCCATTTATGGCAAAAATTGACGAAAGTCTACATTGACAAATTGTCATAAAGTTTAGAACTCAATTGGCAAAATAAAAAAAGTTTAGAACTCAATCGACTGTCGTACAATATATTTAAGACTTTTTAAACAATTATGCCCTCGAATAACTGTCGAGATAGGAGTCTCCTCAAGTGGACCAATGAAATTGCCCCACTTCCCAAGGCACAACACTGTGATGAAATGTCTTTGCTCGGGTGAACATTATTCAAGATTAAACTGTGAAACTTATCTCTTTTTATTTCACTATCGTCAAGACAAGTCTACACATGAGAATATCTGGAAGATAATTTGCGGAATACAGGGAACTTAAATAATTCTGCTACACCTAGAACATACCAAGAGTATTATGTCATATTACATATATATCACGATTACGAGAAACATGAAGTTCTTTGCTTAATGGCATCTGGAACAACCAACATGTTGTCTGTTCAAGGCCATCCGGACTTCCCGGTGTGTCTGCAACCATGTTTAAAATAGACAGAAATGAAGGTTAGTCTCGCTAGAAGAAACGCAATTAATTTTCGGTTAAGTAGATGATGCGAGACTGTCCTTTTTCTACTTTTTCTTTTTCTTTTTCAATTGAGAATGCGAGACTAATTTTTTTATAGCTCATAACCACACCCCATCCTCAGTTTGAGACTCTGTTAGTAATGGGATACGGACAAATATTAATCATGGGATACACATTTATTTTGTAACTAATTTGAATAGTACAGAGATATTATTGACAAAATGATGAAATTACCATAATTTTTTCCCACATATTTAACTTTAAAAAACCTTATTGACCAAGTTGTTGTAACTATGCTACGCAAATAAGTACAAGAATAGTGTCAACATACACCAAGATTTTGTTACTAATTCTTGCTATAATAAGAAATTACGCATATGCACATACTGCAATTGTGGAAATGAAATTTCATGGAGTATCATTAATCATTTGACACACAAGCGAAATTTGACATGTTACATGATTATATGACTAGAGAATATCCGATGAATTACGGTTGTAGTGCTTTCAAGCGAGCATTATATTATTTATGATGAATGATTCATGGATATATGAACCTTTATAGAGGCCGACAACATGATGGAAAGGTTCAAGATATGGAGTAATAAGAGGACTCACACCCATGTGTGCCAGGAGGAGCTTGACTTCCCTTTACACCTATTGCTGCATATGCAAAGAAGATGTTCAATGAAAATCCTTATGAAAGATCAGACACTGCCCAAAAGTATTCAATGATAATAGCATGATGTATAAAACTTTCTCAATGTTCCCATGTCATGCCATGTCGACTACAGTTTCATGGAATCACGATCTTCAAATCATGTCCCTCACCCTCACTGAAAGCTCAAAGCACCAAAAAGAAAAATCACTTGCCTACTATCGCATTTATTCGAGCCGAGGCCCCGGAAGAAACAAGGAGATTATAAGCAAGAGCAAGCAGAAAATGGTGAAAAGAGAAGATGATGATGATGTTGAGCAAGGGAAATGCATTTTTGCTGTCTATGGGCCTGTTTGTTTGTATTTCTTTTTTTTGTTCTTAAACAGTTTTTCTGTTTTTTTGTTCCCGGGAACAAAAAAGAACAGAAACGCGTTTGTTTGCGTTTTTGTTCCAAATCTGTTTTTTGTTGTTAACAAAAAAGAACAGAAACAAGAAACAAAAAAAAAAAGTTGTTTGTTTGTTTTAACAAAACGGTAAACATTTTTTCTCTCTTCTCTTCTCTTCTCTTCTCTTTCTTTTTTTTTCTTCTTTCTTCTTCTTCTTCTTTTCTTCTTCTTCTTGCTTTGGCCGGTCGCCGGCCTCGGCCATGGCCGGCGACCGGCCGACGGGGCCGGCGAGGGTCGGCGGCCTCGCCCGGCCACGGCGAGGCTCGCCGGCCCGGCGAGGCTCGGCCTCGCCTTGGGCCGGGCGAGCTCGGGCTCGCCCGGATCCGGCGAGGCCGAGCTCGCCCGGCCCACCGGCGAGGGTCGCTGGCGGTGGCCGGCGAGGCCGACCCTCGCCGGTGGCCGGGCGAGCTCGGCCTCGCCGGATTTGGGCGAGCCCGAGCCCGCCCGGCCGCGATCGCGCCTTGGCCGGGCGAGCTCGGGCTCGCCAGATCCGGCGAGGCCGAGCTCGCCCAGACCATCGGCGAGGCTCGGCCTCATCGGGCCACCGCCAAGCGACGCCGACTCGGGCGGTGGCTCGGCGAGGACGAGCCTCGCCCGGTGGCGGGCGAGCTCGGCCTCGCCGGATCGGGCGAGGCCGAGCTCGCCCAGCCTAAGGCGAGCCGCCGGGCCGGCCATGGGCGAGGCCGGCGACCGGCCAAAGTAAGAAAAAAAAAGAAAATGAAAAAGAAAGAAAAAAATAGAAAATAAAAAATAAACATTAAAAAATTAAAAGAAACAAAAAAAGAACATAAATTTACCAAACATGTTTTTGTTCTTTTTTATTTCGAATAAGTTTTTACCAAACGCGCATTTTTGTTTCAAAACTGTTCTCGGAATGTAAATAATTTTTTCTACTTCGTTCTAACAAAAAAAGAAGTAAATACAAACAAACGCGCCCTATCTGTCTATGAGTGGGTCGGTGGGTGGGTAGGTATAAATAATCTCCAACGTGCAGATAAAAGTCGCATGAAAGACGCCATCTTTGAATTTCTTACCCTGAGTAAATGACACGGTGAGAAAAAAACTCGAAAGCTTCATCTTTCGATTTTCTACGTAGAGCAAACGAAGGGTTAGAAAAAACTAAAGAAGTGTAATGAAAGAAGTGTTCACACCATCAGCATCAGCATCACCATCACATCATCATAATGATCAATTGGGAGGTGGGACCCGGGGGGGACTGACGTGATACAGGACGAGCCACGTAGGGCCACGGGATTGGCCCCCTTCTTCCCCGGTCTCTCCTGCAATGCACTCAGAGACAATTACTGCCCGACCGCCCACGTGGCCTATGCATACCTCTCCAGATTAATAGTTTAATGGATCGGTATATACGAGTCCTTTTAGTTTTAAAAAAATCATTTTTTCTATGCATTTAGATAGGTGAGGATACTCTATATAGATGATGTGCCAATCATGAGTGATCAAAACACATCTAATATTTATAATGGAAAGTCGATCGAGCTAAATGCTTATAATTTTGATTGATTTTTTTTTAAATGAATTTTCATTCTCTATAATAATTGTCGCCACTTTACTCGAAACAAAAAACAATCAAATAATTCTTCTATTAGATGAGACATTTCGATCAAATCTACACCGTATTATTTCGTCTTACACACACATATATTTTAAGAGTAAAGCACGAGATTATATTTCAGATGGAATGTACCGTGCATTTGCGCTATAAGCAAAATCATGTTGATGTCGACGGCTGGTGCCTAATGCGTCCATCACTTGTTGTGTTGCTTCCTGTAGGAGATTGCTGCTCATCTGGAAGACCACCTAGAGTCTTCTTCTTGTAATAATTGGCAGGCCAATGATTGAGCTGTTTTCACTTCGTTAGTTGGGAAAAAAATAGTTTTGACAATTTTTAATCACCCCCAATTAAATTCACAGATTTTATTGAATAGCAGTTGTTTAGATTTCTTCTAAAATTACGATACTTTTTCGGTGAAATTTCGAGAATATGAGAATCTCTTGTGTTGACCTATCCACTATATTAATTTCCTACATCATTATAATATAGATTTTAGGGATAATTTTACAGCTTATTCAGTAACTATTCAAGATTAAAGATAAAAATTCCAACGAATCAGATGTATTATAAGATGCAAAAACATTAATATTGGACTCATTTACAATTTCCCATCTCAAATTAAGCTTTTTACACAAGTATTTCAAACATGGTCAGAAAATCTTTATTAATAATTCACAAGACAAATATCAAAAATGTGTAAACCTTTTATCCTAAAGGCAATTTTCACAATGACTTTTCAAACATATCAAAGAAAAATGCGTCTACTTATATAAGGAAAATTTAATTTTCAAAGTTTTTTAAGTTTTGTTTTTTTTAAACTCTTGAAAATTTCTGGCAAAAATATTATGCCCTTTTTAAAACGATTATTATCTTTGGTCATAATTTTCATATAAAATTGTAAGCTTTAAATTATTTTTAAAATGGGATTTTCAGACATGTTAGCGCCCTCCTCTATTTTCAGGACCGTTAACCGAACAACTGACGCTTTCGAAATGCACCACCTACGCTTAAGATGGATTACATCATTATAACTCGATGCGTGGGCTTGGAATTGAACTGGGGACCGAACATTATGCTTGCGTGGTCTCCCTTTTTGGCCGAGCTGGTAGACTAAAGGATGCGTTGGATTTCATTGAGACAATGCCAATTCAACCGATGGCACTGGTGTGGAGGAGCTTGCTCAGTGCATGCAGGAATGCTGGCAACAGCGAATTAGGAAAGTATGCTGCCGAGATGGCAATTTCTTTGGACCCGACGGATAGTGGATCTCATACACTTCTCTCGAATATATTTGCATCGAAAGGAATGTGGTTTGATGTAAAGAAGGTGAGGCAGAGAATGGACGAGACTGGAGTCCTAAAAGAACCAGGAAAAAGTTGGATAGAAGTTAATAATGAGGCTCATGTGTTTGTTGCTAGAGACCGGACTCATTATGAGGCTGATTTGATTTATTCAGTTTTGGACTATTTAATTCTTCAGATAAAAGAGATTAGTTATGTGCCAAACAATGCTGCGGTTATCATAGACGATTGACAGACGATTAGTAACGGGACAATATTATACTGCAAATGCTCTCATTCTGTGTAACCTTCCAGCTGTTCGATGCTAGGACATGATCAATCTTCTTGAAGTATGCAAATTATTTGTCTGACTTGGTTTTCCAATGGATATGTTGAGACATGAGATCCCTCATCGTGGTGCCAGGACCATATTTCTCTGGAGAAGCGGCTGTTAGGATACAACTTTGAATTGTCATCATCACTAAGGGGTGAATATTGATAGTTTTAGAGTTCACCGAATGCACATTAATTATCGGCATTGAAGTTGCAAAGATGTGTCCAAACATCTATAAAGAGACTTGAGTAGTGAGGAATTGACTGATTCTAGGACTTCTAGGGCGCATTTGGTAACCAATCAAACAGTGAAAATTTCTATTTTTTTGTTCCCGGATTTAGAACATAAATCTGTTTGGTAAAATTTTTATTTCCGGAAACAAATTTCTTTTTTTTTTTTCCCGGAAGTAGATTTGAAATATAATCGAGAAGTAAAAAAAAGTTGATTATTTGTCCTCAAGAAAAATTCCAGAATCAAGCCAACCTATTTTTTTTTCTCTTTTCTCTTCTTTTTTCTTGTTCTTCTTCCCTCTCTCTTCTACTTCAACTGCTATCGTCGTCGCCGGTCGTCGGTGACCGGTTGGGCCTCGCTAGTGGCCAAGTGGGCCTCCCTCGGCCACTGGCAAGCCTTGCTTGGCCAAGCGAGGCTCGAACTTGCCCAAATCTGACGAGGCTAAGCTTGCCCAGTTGCCGATGGGGCTCGACCTTGCCAGATCTAGGTGAGGCCGTTCGCCCAGCCAAGGCTCTGCCGATGAGGCGTGGCCTCGCCGAGGGCCGGCAACGCTCCGGTGAGGTCATCGGCCCTTGTCTGGTTGGTCACTGGTCATCCCAAGGCCGACGACTGGCAAACCTTGAAGAAGAAGAAGAGAAAGAAAAGAAAAAAAAGAAAACAAGAAAACAAGAAAAAAAGAAAAAAGTAATAAAATTATTTAAAAACTAAAAGTTAATGATTTGGATTATAAATTTTCAGAACGGTACCAAAGGTAATTCTATTCTAAGAATAAATTTTTTGGATAGTTAGGGTTGTTTGGCAACGTGTCAAATAGTATGCAATTATGATTTTTTGTTCCCAGGAATAGTTTTGGAATAGAATCGCGTTTGGTAAAATTTTTGTTCTCGGGAATAGATTTGGAGTAGAATCAAGAATAAAAAAAAATTTGATTCTTGTTGGGAACAAAAAAAAGAATAAAAAAGTGGAACCCTTCTCTCCCCTCCTTTATTGCCGTTCGCCACGGTCCGCCACGCCCGTCGCCACCGCCCACCGCCGCCGTCCGCCGGTCACCGGTCATCGGCAACTGGTTCGGTGAGCTCGCCAAGCTAGAGCGAGGTTCGGCGAGCTCGTCGGAGACAAGCCTAGCCATCGGCAAGGCTCACCCAGCCCTGGCGAGGCTCGCCCAGCTCCGCCGATGGCCAATCAGGCCTCGCCTAGCCCGCCACCGGCGAGGCTAGGCAAGGGTTGGGCGAGCCTCGCCTAGCTACCGCGAGGCTTGATGGACGAGCCTCACCGAGGGCTGGCGACGCTTCGGTGAGGTCGCCGGCCCTCGTTTGGCCGGTCACCGGTCCAGCGACCGGCCTAAAGAAGAAGAAGAATAGGAGAAAAAAAAAAAAAAAAGGAAAAAAGGAAAAAAAGAAAAGTAAAAAAATGAAAAAAAGTATAAAAATTATTTAAAAATTAAAAGAAATTGATGTGAAACAGAATTAATGAGCACGGTACTAAATGCAATTCTATTCCAAAATCAGAAATTTTGGACAGTTACTAAACAGCTTAAAATGCTTAGAATCTGTTTTCGGGAACAGAATAAAAAAGAATCATTTTTTATGCGAATCTACTCCTGGGAACAGAATCGTTACCAAACGCGCCCTTACCAAACGGCTTAAAATGCTTAAAAATTGTTCTCGAGAACATAATAAAAAAGAATTATTTTTGATCAGAAATTGTTTCCGATGACAAAATGGTTATCAAACGCGCCCTTAATGACACGGTTGACTCATAAAGAATGGATGAACTAATGAGCTATGCTCAATTTGTAGTTTAGTTGAAGAAGAGGGCAAATGACCTATTCCTAAGGGATAAAGAGATTAACCCATTGCCTAGCCACAAGATGACCAGCCATAAATGCCCCTTTGGTGGAGACTCACTCTATTAATGTAGGACATCAACATGATGAGTTTCAGGTTGACCAACCAAGAAGAATGAAAAAAATTGAGGGAGTTAGTTTCTTGTGGAATTTATGACACCTTGATCAAACCCACCGTTACTATTTGATTTATGGATAAGATAAACTTAAAGAGCAACACACTAGTGAAAAATAAGGAAGAAATCAGAATTTGCAAGTAACTTTTCAGATCTGATATTGCCAGCTCCTTTGTCAACAACTTCGGTAGATAAGTACTCACAATGGCCGCACGAGAGAACATCATGTACATTTAGGTCTTATTACTTCTTTGTACAAGTTACCTCAATAGTCACTACATTTATCTTTTCTCTCCCTTCTTTTTTCGATGTAAAGATGAAGACTTTCATGCTAATAAAACATGCTAGACAAGCAAGACAATGGAGAGGATGGATCAATGTGCTTCAACTGATCAAAAGACAATTCACAATCTTTCTAGTTTTTTCTAAGGAGAATCTTTTTCGAGAGTTGTTTCTCTAACCTCTTGCAATTATTTTTTAGATATCTTTATATTCGGCAACTTTGAGACCTTGCAAGAACTTAATCTAATTTCCTTTCATGATACGTGCATTATTTTGCAATTTTGACATGAATAACCAAACAATTAGCTACCCGGTGACTTCACTCTCAAGTCTCATGTCAGCTTGTTTGACTGTCTTCACATGCTGCTAGAATTTTTCATTCATTCACAAGTTATGCTTTACCCTTTATTAGTTAGCAAGTTGATCTCGCTCTTTTCATTCATGATCTCTCTAACAGATGCAGATTAATTATGTTAGGAATTGTTTTTCTTTTTACCCTTTCGCTCTCTCTCTCTCTAATCTAGGCTTTGCCATGACGGATCCTGAGACTATAATCACTTGCCTTTAAAACTTAGAAAGTTTTATCATTGTTTCTTAAATTCCAAGTCCAATAAAAAGTTGAGCGTTGGAATAAAATGAATACAAAATAGTATCAAAACCACGTGATTGACAACTTAAACGAGGACCATTCTAGACTACTATTAGTATAGTGTGAGTACGATTTTGGACAATCACGTGGTTATGAACCGAGGCTTATTAGGGTCAGGTACCTTTATGGCTACTTTCGACCCATCACATTGCACGCGCTCTATGTGGATGATGTGATGCACACATGAAAAGGTGCGTGGACTTTGGAACTCACAAGGCCCCTCCCTTGATTAGACTGCTTTAAGTATTTTTTTACCCTTTATTTACTCAAATTTGAAAATCAAAAGATGGAAGATTTTCAAGTCTCCTTCCTAGAGTAGACTTCTCCAGTACTCAATGCAAAACATTCAAAAGTGAAGATTTCATGCAATGATTGCCAGCTCCTCTGTCAGCAACTTTCCTCAGTACTCACAGTGGACACGCAGAGAGAACTGCATTTAGATTTAGGTCTTACTACTTCTCTGTACAAGTCGAAGGCACCTCAATCAGTTACTACATTTAGCTTTTCTCTCCCTTCTCTTTTCAATGTAAAAACAACGACTTTCAAGCTATTGAAACATGCTAGACAAGCAAGACAATGGTGAGGATGGATCAATGTGCTTCAACTGATCCGAAGACACTTCATGATCTTGCTAGTTTTTTCTAATGAGAATCTTCTTTGAGATTTGTTTCTTTAATCTCTTGTATTTTTCTTTTTGATATCTTCGTCTTAGGCAACTTTAAGACCTTGCAAGAACTTGATATAATTTCCCTTCATGATGTCTGCTATATTTCGCAATGTTGACAGAAACATAACCAAACAATTGGCTGCCATGAAACCTTGCTCTCAAGCCTTAAGTCATCTTGCTTAGCTCTCTTCAGGTATTGCTAGAATTCATCCATCACTCAAAATGCTTACTCTTTGCTTATCAGCAAGTTGACCTTGCTTCGTTCATTCGTGTTCTTTGTAACATATGCAAATTGATTGAACTGTTTTTTTAATCTCTATCTAATCCAGTCTTTGCCATGACGGATCCTACGACCAAAATCACTATCCTTGAAGATTTAGAAAGTTTTATCCTTATTTGTAGAAATTTCGAGTCTTATAAAAGCTATGACCAGAATAAAATGAATCAAAACTAGTATCAAAACCATTTTAGACTATTATTTGTAGTGTGAGTGCGATTTTGGACAATCGTGACCTTGTGAACTGAGACTTATCGAGGTTGGTTACCTCCACGGTTGTTTTCAACCCACCGCATTGCACCCTCTCTTCATGTGGATGATATGATACGCACGAAGAGACTGAAAAAGAATAAAAAAGGCACGTGGACTTTGAAACTAACAAGTCCCCTTCATTCATTAGACTTCTTGAGTATTTTACTACCCTTCTTTTACTCAATGTAGAAAATCCGAAGATTGAAGACTTTCAAGTCTTCTTTTATCTGCACGTCAGAGGTTATGTATACCCACCCACCCGCACACCCACAACCCCATACACACAGAGGAGACAGCAAAAATGCACTTCCCTTCGTCAACAACATCATCGTCTTCTCTTATAATCAATATCTGCTTGGTATTGGTTCTAATCTCCCTGCTCCTTCTAGGGGCCTATGGCCGTAAGTGATTTTTCTTTTTGGTGCTCCAAGCTTCTAATAATGGAGGAGGACATAAACTGAGGATCGTGATTCCACGAAACTGTAGCTAGCATGGCATAAAATGAGAACATAGAGAAAGTTTTATACATCTTGCCGTTTTTCTTATCATCATGGTTCGGACAATTTTTCTACATTGAATATTGAACCACAGTTTAGGGACAAAGTTGAATATTTATTGATAAAGTTGTCCATTGAACTAAAGTTCATGGGCCATTTGTGTCATTTTCTCTTTATTAGTTATTGATCACGATTTTCTGCTTGCTCTTGCTTATAATCTTCCAGTTCCTTCTAGGGGCCTCTGCTGGCTTCACTGGGTTTAACACTAGAAATATGTTATCCGATAAAGCAAATGGCTTCACTCCAGTTAAGTGATTTTGCTTTTGGTGCTTTGAGTTTTCAATAATGGAGGGGGACATGGATTGAGGATCGTATTCCATGAAACTCGAGTTCACATGGCATGACATAAAAACATAGAGAAAGTTTTATACATCATACTATTTTTCCTATTGTTGCACGAATAATTTTGCTGCACAAATCATTGTATAATTTTGGACAGTCTTTGATATTTCATAATGATTTTCATTGAATATTGGGTCGCACATGCAGTTTTTAAGTCAATTGGAAGCCTTCCTCGTCGTGCGGGAGGACAAGCGGGTGAGTCCTCCTTTTACTCCACATCTTGAACCTTCCCATCACGTTAGCTGTCTCTAGAAGGGTTTATACGTATTACGGTTGCTCGAAAGCACTACAATCTTAATTCATCGGATGCTCTCTAGTCATATTATCATGTAACGTGTGCGGTTTTACTTATGTATCAAACGATTAATGATACTCTATGAAATTTCATCTCTACAAACTTAGTATCTGCATATGCGTAATTTCTTATTTATAGCAAGAATTAGTGACAAAGTCTTGGCGCTCTATACCGACACTGTTCATATACTTCTTTGCATAGCATGGTCGCAACAAGTTGGTCAATAAGGTTTTCTACAGTTAAATATGCGGGGGAAAAGGTCATGGCAATTTCATCATTTTGTCAATCATTTCTATGTACTATTCAAATTGATTACAAAATAAACCAATGTGCATCCCACGATTAATATTTTTCTGGAGTGCATTACTAACAGCCTCAAACTGAGGAGGGGGTATGGTAGTAATAAGCTATATAAAAAAAATAGTCAAAAATAGTCTTGCATTCTCAATAGTCTCACATCTTTTACTTAACCGAAAATTAATTTCAATTCTTCTAGCGAAAGCAAAGAAGAACTTTGTTACCAGTGATCGTCATATATATATATATATATATATGTCATAATAATCTTGGTATGTACTTGGCATGGCAGAATTATTTCAGTTGCTTGTATTCCATTGTTGACACCTAAATTTTGGCGACCTGTTTGGTTATTTATTATGGGTTAATTTTATTTCTAAAAAATATTAATTGCATAGCATATAAATTTAGATGCATTTGTCTTTAATTTACATTTTGTGCATTGGATTGGTGGCAGATAGATTTGAATTAGTGGTTCTGAGCTTTAAATTGACGAGTCGGACTAAGCCCATGAAGTGAGGAAATTGACCCAAGCCTTTTTTTTAAGTGATTGGAAATTATCTCGTGAAAAAATGGGAATTTGAAATTTTTGAGATGCGATTGGATTTGTTTTAGAATATCTTTAGATAAGATAGATGTGTGAAAGGATATTGCGATATATTTTTGCAAGATTTGGATTTAAGGAAAAATTTTATCGTAATCTTGAGCCCTTATCAATATGTGACAAAATTAGTGAAAAAATATTATGGATGTGGATTCGAAGAAGAAATTGAGATCCTAATTTTTCACCTATAAAAGAGGATGTGCGTATGTTTTAAAGAGGGAGCCACACATATTGATACATACGGCCACACGGGTTTTTTTATCACGTCGGGGGTTTTGAGGTTTTTCTCTCGGTTTTCTAGGGCAGAAGTTGAATACAAAAAGAGGGAAATTTTTCTTGGTTCTTTCGTTGGGTGAGTCGAAAGTAAAAGAAAAGTGAAAGAAAAAAGGTAAAAAAAAACAGCAAAAGCTTCTGCAAAAAAGTGAAAAGGAAGCTGAAGGAAGGGACGTGAGAGGAGGGGAGACAAGAGAGACGTGAGAGCAGAGGAAAGAGGAAAAATAGAAAAAAAGGAAAAAGCAGAAAACGAGGAGACCGTTCGTCTTCTTCGTGGTCCTCCGCTCCGCCTCTCAGCCGCTCGGGATCTCTGTTGGCGAGCCGCCCGCCGGACGCCGCCTGCACTCGCGCACCTTCGCCTCTGCTCCGACGACCCGACGTCTCCTGCCCTGTTCGTTGCTGTTGTCCCAATGCTAATCTCCTTAGCCGTCATCCGCTGAAGCCGCGCCAATCCCTGCCTCGCCGCCGCTGCAACCCGATGCCGCTGCACCTCCACAAGTGACCCGCGAGCCACTAGCCACCTCCGCGCCGCACCACCGTGCCCGCTCGTCGTTCTGCATCATCGCCGCGCGAGCCCCTACTCAACACCGACGCCCGAGCTCCGTCGCCGCGTCTGCTCGTCACCCGTCGACACCCGCGCCATCACACCGACCCGCGAAGCGCTCCACCGGCCACTGCCTTGCATCGTTGCTAGTCGCACCGCTGCAGCCCCGACAAGAGACGCCGCTCCTGCTTCTGTCCCTCAGCATCTCTCCGCTGGACGCCGCGTTTCACTGGAGCTCCGAACCCTCAAGCCCTTCGCTAGCCACCTCCGTTTGACATCTGCTGTGTCTCCGCCAGCGACCCGCGAGTCCGAACGCCTGCAGTGTCCGAGTCCAGCTCCGCTCGCTGACCGTCCCCCTGACGCCACAGCACCTCGACGCTTACTGAAGCCAAATCTGAACGCCGACTGCTTTGCCCATAACGCCGCTGGTCCGCCCCTATTCCGCCGGTCGTCCCTACTGCCGGCTTAGGCCCTGAGTTTTCTGAGCTGCCGTTCCTGCACCGGTGGCACGCCTTCGTCTGCCGCGCCCCTGCGAAGCTGCCACTGATCTCCGCCCTTGGTGCTGTCGCCGGTCCGCCCGCCGCCCTTGCCAGAGTTCCCCTTGCCGGACCGATCGACCCGCTGTCCTTGGTGACCTCCCACGAGCACAAGCCGTGCATGGGAAGGAAAAGAGGAAAAGACAAAAACAGAAAAACAAAAACAAAAAGAAAAGAGGAAAAGGGAATTACGTAGATTTTCTTTATTATTATTTATTCAGTTATTGTTTTTTTTTTTATTTTCCTTTACATCTTGTTTTTTAGTGAATTTATTCATTGATATATGATTGATATTCCGACATGAAAGTGCCCCTCAAATTAAGGGTTGTCGATCCGATTTTCGTGTTTCGAAATCCGACTCGCAATCCTCGCAAAAATCGACAATCCGATTTCATGCTCGAGATTCGATTCGCGATTTAATTTTAAAATTGGCTAATCCGATCCCATGCGCGAGATATGATTCGTCAATTTTTGGATATCAATCTTATCTTGTTTGATTTGCTGTCGTGGTGTTTGAGTCGATTTTATTTTTGTAAAAAAAAATCAAAAAAAAATTTGAATTAGGATTAGGTTTGTTTTTTTATCTTGCATGATTAGAATAGGGATTTTATTTTGAATCATGAAAAAGAAAAAGAAAAAGTGCATTCATTTAGGATGTTAGTTTTTTTGTTTTATTCTATTATTATCTCGAATTGCATGTTTAATTTTAATTTCGAATTTCATAAAAAAAAAAAAATCAGAATTAGGTTCATGAAATGCACGTCATTTAGTGATTGTTATTAGATTCATTTAATTAGAAATTGTCCGTCATTAGAATTAGGTCATTTTTGTTAATTTAGATTGCATATTTAATCATTGCATGTTCATTAAAAAATCATTAGTTTTTTTACTCATTCATATAGTTTAAGACATTTTGCCATGCCATATCATTTCATATTAGATTAGAAGCATTGCATTGCATATGGACTATATTCTCGTTTAAAAGTGAAAGCGAAAATTGAGTGATTGCTTGTTAATTAGAAATCATATCTAGGATTGCTGATGTGAATTCTGATCTAACACCGCAGATGCTTTCGTTGCTTTGAGGTAAGTCCTACATTATTTAATTGCTTTCTTGAGTGTTAAATTGGTGGTTTGCGCACTCGCATGATCACCTCATATGTTAGGAAGGTGAATTAAAATTAATTCAAGCTGCCTGCAAAACAATTTTTTCGAAATAAAAAGAGAAAGGTATCAAAGGGCACTAGGATAGTCTAGTGTAACCAAGTCCCCGTATCCAAAGTCTCTGGTTCGTAGAAGTGAAATAGTTTTTCCATTATTTTACTTAGGTGTCTAATCGACCTACCGTAAACCGATTAGTGGCGACTCCCTTTTGCATGCTAGATATTTGAATTTAAATCGCGAGTTGGTATGGGCTTGGGAGAGCCCGAGCTAAGTTTAGGCTTAGCAATCCATTAGCCTAGTTTTAGGTGGTGCACCCGAAATTTTGGTCGCGACATCCACACATAATCTTCCCTACATTCTGATTTGTAGACTTGTCTTGACGATTGCGTTTATAAAGAGATAATGTAACGATCCCAACTCCATCTCTAGGATCACAAGTGGCGGGTGTTATTTTTGCGATGTCCCACGCTCGCCACCGTCTTGATTTTTTTAATCTTCTTAATAGGCACATATGGAAACGTGAACAAACAAACTCTCCAGACGAACAACAGCTGGAAGACTAGGACATACATCATACAAAACACACTACTTTATATTACAATAGTACATTTACAAGCCCTTTCTCTACGGGCCATCTTTCCTTCCATTTTGCACCATTCAAAAAGACACAGGCCAAGAAATCCTTTGCTCCTCTAACGAGACTATAACTCCAAAGGGGAAGACTTTCATATATACAAATCTAAGGAAAAACAATGGGGTGAGTCGAAGACTCATAAGTAAAATCACTAATCCTCATCTAGGAGGACGTCTCATTGTCGAACCTAGCATACGAACATCACTCGTGCGAAAGCATCGATGGCAGATCAATAGCAAATCTATTGCTATACCTCAACTATATGCATGTAATCAATTCTTGCTTATCATCAATGCATGATCTACCTCAATATATCAAACAACACACAGCAACATGCACAAAGGTTCATTAACTGTCTCAAATGGTTCTTCCCAAACTTTTAAGGGCTTCCTAGCTCAACCAGGACATCCTATCCTTTCGACGAAGGATACCATTGGTGTGGGGACATCTCATTCTCATTGACGAGGCATCCCGTTAGTATGAGAGCATCCCATTAGCGTGGGGCATCTCGTTCTCATTAATGATGCATCGTCACCATCTCAATGAGCGATTGTATCCTATTGGCATGGGAGCATCGTCGCCACCTTACGTGGCGACAATTTTTATCTCTCATTAGGTGATCACACGTTATGCATCGCACAAGCTGATTCATTATCTTTCATCTTAGTCGATGCAAACAAGGCCCGAATAATAACATGACCAAGGTTCAAATAGGATTTCAGAAATTTCCAAAAATGAATAGAACATAATAGTTTCGAGCAATTTTCGAAATCAGTGTTATAACTTTATCAAATGGGCTTTAAAAATTATAAAAAGTTAATATGTTGTAAAGAAGACCTTAAATAATATTTTCATTAGGAAGCCGAGCCTAATTTGTTTTGTGGAAAGAGCAGCAAATCACTGAACACAACCTGAAATTTTGTTCGTCGGATAGATTCAACAATCGTAGATGAAAACCCATTTCGAAATCCAAATCTTCATAAAACATTTTGAAATATTTATATGTTGTAAAAATGGAGGTCCTTTACAATTTTGTGAAGGAAGCATTTCTAGATTCAAAAGTAAAATTTTTATAAAAAATCGAGAACACAAACGGGTCACCATTTTTATCACACTGAACAGTTTTCACATGGTAAAAAATTAGGCTTTTGTACCAACTATTTCACTTCAGAAAAATCTAAAATTAAAGTATGTTTTAAATCAAAATGTTTTGAACAACTTATATGGGGAAATTTCACCAAATTTGAACCACAAAAAGTTCTATAAAATTGGAAAATAGCGAGGGTCTAGTAATTTCGGAAACTGAAATCAAAGTCAGAATTTAAGAAACCACTCAAAGTTTTGGTCTCACGAATTTCAATTCAAGTACACGCCAAAACTAGCATATTAAAAACAAATTCATCAACCCGTACGATGAGCAAATCAACATAGCAAAGAGGATTGGAATTTCAATTGCAAATCCAAAGATAGGAGCAAACCATACAAGCAACCATTAACATGCATACAACTAAGCACGGATGAAGACATAACCAAGCCCAACAACGTAGCATCTCGCCTTAGCTAAGAGTTAGGGATTACACTTACAAAAATGGAAACACGAACAAGGGATGGACGATGGCGTAGGGTGCCGATGTGAGCAAACCGAGAGGGAGAGAGGCGTGCGAGAGATAGAGGGAATGAGGGGGCGGCGTTAGTGAGGGAGAGAACTAGAGGAAAAAAGAAAACTTGGGGAAAAGGTAAAAGGAAGAGAGAGAAAGTGGTCTATCAAGCATTTATTGCAACCTCCATTATTGTACTAAGCCAATAATGGTTTCTTGGCTTTAAGAGCAAGAGTGGTTCTCCACCAGGCAATTGTCCAAGCTTGTTTTTCAAGCTTCCAAGGCCAATTAATGCTTTAGTTGCAAGGGAACTAGTTTAGTCACCCAAACTAGAATGGTTCCTCCTCCTAATTCTCCTAAAAGTGGCACCTATCCTCCTTTGAATGGCCACTTGATTTTTGTCTCACCTCAGCTTAATCTCAAGAAGCGAAATTGGTCTCATCTCTAGAGCCACTAAAGTCTATATTCTCAAATTAGCACATTGCTCCAGTTAATGCACTAATGAACTCACTAATGTCATTTAAATTGGATAACAATGTCTTGATAATATCTATAATCGATACTCAAAATTTGAACGAGATTTGTGGCTAAGTTTTGATAAAAAAAAATGGCCTTAACACGTCTGACGTGAATTTGGGCGGCATTGGCGGAGTTGTGCAGTTAGACTTACATTGAGTTCGATGCCTGTTCAGGGTTTTACGTGTGACTTATATTCTAGTCCAGTCAATCCATGAATGACCGTTCGTTGTCATGTAATCAAGGAGAAAATAACACTATAAGTGTCATAACTTTGCCCAAAGGGATACTTAAGTGTCATAACTTACGAAAGGTACACTTAAATGCCACATTTGAAGAAAAGTGGGACACATGAGTGCCACCTCCGGCGAAGCCAGCCGGAAATCATACGTGGCATTTCTCGCCGAGGTGGCTCACCGGAGAGCTGAGTTAGCTCTAATTCACCCCAAACGATGTTGTTTCGGGTTTTGGCCAAAATAGAATCCTTAAATCGGCCAAAACGACGTCATTTTGGCATAATTTGAATTTTAATATAATATAAAAATTAATTAAATTAAATTTTAAACAAAATAATACTATAATTTATATTTATTTTAAAAAAAAAAGGGAAACGGAGGAGGAGGAAGGCGGTCGACGGCTGAGGGCTGAGCCTCGCCACCGCTGCCTCCCCGCCATCGCCGGAAGGTGGGGGAGGGTCGGCTGGCACCGCCGAGCCCGGCCGAGGGTCGATGGCCCCGGTCGATCGGTGGAGAGGGCACGCAGCCAAGGCTCGGCGGCCCCGGCCCTCGCCGTCGATCCGCCTCCCTCCTCTTCCCCCCCTCTTTTTTTTTCTTCCTCCTCCTCAGCCCGTCGGCGCTTCCCACCCTCCCCCGCATCGGTGAGGGTCAACGGCCCTCACCCGGTTGGGGCAAGGGTTGTCGCCCGTTGAGGCGACCCGGGTGAGGGCCGCAACCTCGCCTCGATTTGGGGCGAGGGCTCGCGAGCCCTCGCCGCTGGTTGGCCAAGGTTGCCGGCTCCCGGCCGGGGCCTGGCGACCCCGGCCCGACCCTCCCCCTCCGTCGCCTCCCCGTTTTTTTTTAAATTTTTTAATTTTAAAATTATTATTTTTAAATATTTTAACTAAATTTAATTTTATATTATTTTTTACCACGTCAGCCCAAAAGGATGTTGTTTTTGCATTATTTGGCCACGTCGCATGCAAAACGGCATCGTTTTGCACTCGCTTTGCCAGAAAAACGCCACGTATGCAATTTGGCTGGATTGGCACTCAAGTGATCCACTTTACTCCGATTTTGGCACTTAAGTATACCTTTCGTAAGTTATGGCACTTAAGTGTTCCTTTCTGCAAAGTTATGGCACTCTAGGGGTCCGCGTTTCTGTAACCAAGTATAATTGATTGACTTGTCTTGGGCTCACGGTCATACGGAATCAAATTAGGATCGTTCATGAACGGTACATTGATCGTGCGGCGTCACCTGCAACTAGTATATACTCGAGTTGAATTGATCTATACCTATCCATTGATCGACTCGTGATGACACTTGATCGTCAACAACGATCTTTATGGTCAATCGCTTTAGTCCATCGCAACCCTAATCCTAAGTCGCTTTGCCCCTAATCAGCTAGTTGGCTCATGAACAATGCTTAGGATTAAGTCACAGTCTATCCTTGTTACTAACATACCGATCCTTAGTCCATTCCACGCAGCCTAAATAGGGGTCCGAATCGAGGATGTCATAGATAAGTTTCACAATTTACTCTTGGGTAATGTTCATCCAAGCAGAGACATCTCGTCACCACCTTGCACCTCAGGAAATGGGGTCGTGCTTGCGATTTTAGGAAAGGCAATTTCATTGGTCCACCCAAGAAGCCTCCTATCTTGACAGCTATTCAATGGGATGATTTTCTTAAACCTATTGTTCGGCGGTTAATTCAATTCTTCTTTTTTTTTTGCTAATTGAATCTTAAACGTTATGACAATTTGCCAATATAGACTTTCGGCCAATTTTGACTATAAATTGATAACATGGATGTTAAGTCAGCGTTGCTATTCTTCATAACATAACTGACACCAAGGTGGATGATTTATGCAAAATTTTATATTTTTTCCTTTTTTTCTTTCTCTTCTTTTTCCTTCATCGGATTACCGGCAGGAAAAATAATACATTTTCCTAAAATTCGTCCATGCCAGTGCGTGTCGTGTCACATGGCGTTGACTGAATTGCCCCGTCAACAATTTCAGACCAAAATTGACCAGAAGGGCTACTTTGGTTTAGAATTAAATTGGCAAAATTAAAAAAAAAAAAGTTAATACAGTATTGGCTGCCGCACAATAGATTTATGACTTGTTGGGCAATTTTCCATTATTCATTTATGACAAGTGGCCTACTTAGGGCGCGTTTGGTAACAATTCTGTTCCCGGGAACAATTTCTAAGCATTTTAAGCCGTTTGGTAACCTGTCTAAAATTTCTAATTCGGAATAGAATTGTGTTGGTATCGTGCTCATTGATTATGTTTCAAATCAATTTCTTTTAATTTTTAAATAATTTTTTCTTTTTTTCCTTTCTCTCTCCCGTTCTTCTTCTTCAAGTGGCCGGCGACCACACCGGAGCGTCCCCGGCCCTCGCCGAGGCGACCCTCGGCGGCCAAGCCTCGCCGGCAGTGGGCAAGGCTCGCCCAGCCCCGCCGAGGCTCGGCCTCGCCAGATCCGGCAAGGCCGAGCCTCACCGTGGCTGGGCGGGCCTCGCCGGGCCGGGCGAGCCCGGCGAGGCCCGCCTAGCCACCGGCGGGGTTGGGCGAGCCCTCGGCGAGGCCCGCCCGGCCACCGGCGAGGCTGGGCGAGCCTCGCCAGATCACGAGGCTCGCCTGGCCAACGGTGAGCTTGCCGGACCGGTTGTCGGCGACTGACAGCGACGGCGGTGGAAGGCGGTGGTGGGATGGCGGTAGATGAAGAAGAAGAAGAAGAGAAATATGGTCTTGATTCTTAGATTTGTTCCCGAGAACAAGAATCAACTTTTTTTTTATTCTTGATTTTGTTCCAAATCTACTTCCGGGAACAAAAAAATAGAAATTTGTTCCCGGGAACAAAAATTTTACTAAACGTGATTATGTTCCCAAACCGATCTCGAGAACAAAAAATCGAATGAGATATTATTTGAATGGTTAACAAAACAGCCCTTAGTGCAATAAGAATAGCCTGATGCTCTAAGGTGCTGTTTGGTAACGTGCCAAACAAAGTGCTCGATTCGATTTTTGTTCCTGCATTAGTTTGGGACGAGAATTGCGTTTGGTAAAATTTTTGTTCTCGGGAGCAGATTGGGAAGAGAATTGAGAATAAAAAAAAA
This sequence comes from Eucalyptus cloeziana, assembly GCA_014182715.1. Classification (NCBI taxonomy): domain Eukaryota; kingdom Viridiplantae; phylum Streptophyta; class Magnoliopsida; order Myrtales; family Myrtaceae; genus Eucalyptus; species Eucalyptus cloeziana. The sequence continues at coordinate 2,351,092 of CM024641.1, read as the reverse complement.
AAATATGATCCTTTGTCCGAGAATCAAAAAAGAATCAAAAAAAAGTGAAACTTTCATTCTTCCCTTCCGTCATCCCACGATTGTCGTCCACCACCACCCGTCGCCGCCCCCGCCACCGTCCGTCGCCAGCCCGCCGCGCCGTCCGTCGCCGGCCGCCGCCGGTCGCCGGTCCGGCGAGCTCGCCAGGCCAGGGCGAGGTCCGGCGAGCTCGCCGGAGGCAAGGCCCGCCACCGGCGAGGTCGGCTCGGCCACCGACGGGGGGCCGGGCGAGCCTCACCGGCAGCTCGGGCGAGCCTCACTAGTGGCCGAGCCGGCCTTGCCTCGGCCACCGGCGAGGCTCGCCGAGTCCCGCCGGTGGCCGGCTGCCGACCTCGCCTAGCCCCGGCGAGGCCGGCTTGGCCACCGGCAAGGCCAAGTCTCGGCGGGGTTGGGCAAGCCTCGCCTAGCTGCCGGCGAGGCTCGGCCGACGAGGGCCGACCTCGTCGAGGGCCGGCGATGCTCCGGTGAGCGTCGCCGACCCTCGTCGGCGTCGCCGATCCGGCGACCGGCCACATGAAGAAGAATAATAATAGGAGAAAAGGGGTAAAAAGAAAAGAAAAAAAGTAAAAAAAAAAAAAGAGGAAAAAGTAAAAAAATTATTTAAAAATCAAAAGAAATTAATTTGGAACAGAATCAATTAGCACGGGTATCAAACGCAATTCTATTCCGAATCAAAAATTTTGGACAGTTATCAAACACGTTTTTTTACTTAGAATCAGTTTTCGGGAATAGAATAAAAAATAATCATTTCTAGTTAGAATCAGTTCCCCGGAACAGAATCGTTGCTAAACGCGCCCTAAGAGATCCATATGCTCAAAATCAGCCACACAAAAAAAAAAAAAAAAAAAGTGCACGAACAAGGCCCGCAAGCTAAAAACAATGCTAATCGGTGCAACTGTGGTAAAGGTTACATTGCAGTTGTTGGGGCAAACCATGAATTTTTAGCTCGAAAAAGATCTATAGACAAGTCATACTTGCCCATCGTCCATGAATGAGGGCTGTTCTAGAAATTAAGCACTGCCCGAGTCCATTCTAAGAATTCAGGGCTAATGTACTCAACTTTTTGTTTGCTGATCTTTGGTAAACACCTACCTGTTCTAGCCTTTACAAGCAAATGTACATAATATATATGAGGTGAAAGAGATTTCTACGAGAAATTGTACATAATATATAAATGCAATAGTCCAGATGTTTTATCATTTAGATGAACAATGCAAAGAAGAAGAACGCTGTCAAGCAATAAAGATGTTGACAAAGAAAGGATTTTTCACTCTGGACTTTTCCACTTATCAGCTCATCCTCTCGCCCTCATCGTTCGCATGTATTTGTATTGAGTCGTAGGGAGGGAAACCTAAATCCGTGCTCTGCCGGTCCTTAACAATAGAAAAAAGAGAGAGAAAAAACTAATAAAACCTTAGAAAAATAAAAATAAAATTTAAAATATTTCCATGTCAACGTCGATTGTGTTGCGTGGGATGATCGGCATTCACGCCGTCAATTTCTAGTCAAAATTAGTAGGATAAGCTATATTGAAAAAAAAATTGTCTAAAAGTTTATTACTAAATTGGCCAAATCGAGAAGTTTAGAATTGAGCAAGCAAGTTCATGGCCTCTTAAGTAAATCTGGAATCTCTATGGACTTATCTGCAAAAAGTTCACTGATCGATGTTTATTCCAAGTCTTCTTTAGTCCGAGATGCGAGGCTAGTATTTGAAGAGATGAAGGATAGAGATATTGTAGTGTGGAATGCAATGTTCTTTGGATATAGTCAGCAAATGGGTAATGAGGAGACTTTCAAATTGTTCTTAGAGTTACAGTTATCTGAACAACGACCCAACGAATTCACGTTCGCTTCCCTTATCACAGCAGCAAGCAATTTAGCAAGTCGCCAGCATGGTCAACAGTTCCATCGCGAGATTATAGAGCGCGGTTTGGATTTTGACCCATTTGTCACAAATGCCCTTGTGGACATGTATGCTAAATGCGGAAGTGTTCAGGAGGCCAGGAAAGCAACTGACCTTGCTATTTGTGAAGATGTTGCATGTCGGAACACCATGATCGCAACATATGCACAACATGGAGAAGCACCGGCTGCTCTCCAGATATTTGACAAACTGATAATCGCAGGAGTGAAACCAAATTACATCACATATGCGGGCATCCTCTCTGCATGCAGCCATGCAGGGCTTGTGGAAGATGGATTGCGTCATCATAACTCAATGCGTGGGCTGGGAATTGAACCGGGGACCGAACATTATGCTTGAATGGTCTCCCTTTTTGGCTGAGCTGGTAGACTAAAGGGTGCTGTGGATTTCATTGAGACAATGCCAATTCAACCGATGGCGCTGGTGTGGAGGAGCTTGCTCAGTGCAGGCAGGAATGCCAGTGACAGCGAATTAGGGAAGTATGCTGCCGAGATGGCAATTTCTTTGGACCCGATGGATAGTGGATCTTATACACTTCTCTCGAATATATTTGCATCGAAAGGAATGTGGTTTGATGTAAAGAAGGTGAGGCCGAGAATGGACGAGACTGGAGTCCTAAAAAAACCAGGAAAAAAGTTGAATAGAAGTAAATAATGACGTTCATGTGTTTGTTGCTAGAGAACGGACTCATTATGAGGCTGATTTGATTTATTCAGTTGTGGACTATTTAATTCTTCAGACAAAAGAGATCGGTTATGTGCCAAACAATGCTGCGGTTATCATAGACGATTAGCTGACAATTAGTAACGGAACAATATTATACTGCAAATGCTATCATTCTGTGTAACCTTCCAGCTGTCTTCCTGAAGTATGCACATCATCTGTCTGACTTGGGTTATCCATCGGATATGTTGAGACATGAGATCCCTCTTCGTGGTGTGAGGAGGATATCTCTCTGGAGAAGAAGCTGCTGGGATATAATTTCGAATTGTCATTACTTAGTGGTGAATATTGATGATTTTAGATTTCACTGGATGCGAATTAATCCTCAGCACTAAAGTTGCAAAAATGTCCCCAAACATCTATAAAGAAACTTTTTTTTTTTTGTTGGTTCTACGCTAATCCTACTCTAACGCTCACTCTCAGACTTTTGCCCTGCCTCCTTGCAGGGCGTGGGAGTCGAAACCCACTCCAGAAATGAAATCGTCCCCACCCCAATCTCTCCTGAGAAGGTGGGGATTTGAACCCCCAACCTCTCTCTTCCAAGATGGAAGGGTGGTCACTGGGGCGAACCTCCAGTGGTTCTATAAAGAAACTTGAGTCGTGAGGAATTGACGTGATTCTAAGACTTCCAATGGCATGGTTGACTCATGAAGATTGGATGAACTAATGAGCTATACCCTGTTTGTAGGTTAGATGGCGGTAATTTAGTTGAAGAAGAGGGCAAATGACTTGTTCCTGAGATACAGAGAGACTAACTCCCTGCTTGTAGTTTAGATGGCGGTAATTTAATTGAAGAAGAGGGCAAATGACTTGTTCCTGAGATACAGAGGGACTAACCCCCTACTTGTAGCCACAAGATGACCAACCAGAAATGCCCCTTGGGGGAGACTCATTCTGTTAATGCAGGACGTCAACATGATGAGTTTCAGGTTGACCAACCGCGAAGAATGAAAAATATTGAGAGTTAGTTTCGTGTGGAATTTATGATATCTTGATCAAACCCACCTTTACTATTTGATGTATGATTACAATAACATTAGTTGAAGAGCAACACACGGTTTCTCATCTAGTGACAAAAAAGGAAGAAACCGGAATTCGCAAGTGATTTCTTGGATCTGACATTTTCGGCTCCCCTGTCAGCAACTTTAACAGTTCAGTATTCACGATGGCTACCCAGAGAGAACAACATCTGTACACAAGTCTAAGTCACCTCAACTAATAACTACATTTGGCTTTTCTCTTCGCTCCTCCTTTCAATGTAAAGATGAAGACTTTCATGCTACAAAAACATGCTAGACAAGCAAGACAATGGCGTGGATGGATCAATGTGCCTCAATTGATCCGAAGACAATCCATGATCTTGCTATTTTTTTTGTTATGAGAATTCTTCTTCGAGAGTTGTTTCTCTAACCTCTCGAATTTTTCTTTTTGATATCTTCGTCTTTGGCAACTTCAAGACCTTACAAGAACTTGATTTGATTTCCCTTCATGATATCTACTATAATTCGTAATGTTGACATTAACATAACCAAACAATTGGCTGCCATGAAACTTCACTCTCAAGCCTCAAGTCAACTTGTTTAACTCTCTTCACATATTGCTAGAATTTATCATTCATTCACAAGTTATGCTTTTACTCTTCGCTAGTTAGAAAGTTGATCTTTCTAACATATGTAGATTGATTATGTTGGCAACTGTGTTTTTTCTTTTTTACTCTCTTGCTCTCTCTTCAATCCAGGCTTTGCCATGACAGATCTTGCGACCATAATCACTTGACTTCAAAACATAGATTTTTTTATCCTTATTTGCAGAACTTTCATGTCCGATAAAAAGTTGAGGACCATAATAAAATGAGTCAATTAGTATTAAATCGACATGATTGACGACTTAAATTAGGCCCATTTTAGACTACTATTCATAGCATGAATGCGATTTCGGACAATCGTGTGCTTATGAGCTGAGTCTTATCGAGGTTAGGTACCTCCACGGTTGATTTCAACCCACCACATTGCACGCTCTCTTCATGGGGATGATACGATGTGCATGGAGAGACTAAATAAGAATTGAAAAGCTATGTCAACTTTGAAACTAACAGGGCCCCTTCCTTGATTAAACTGCTCAAGTATTTTCTTACCCTTCGTTTACTCTATGTAGAAAATCCAAAGATGGAAGACTTTCAAGTCTCCTTCCTTGAGTAGACTTCTCCAGTTTCGTCTTACCATTCATTTACTCAATGTAGAAGTTCAAAGGTGAAGACTTTCTTGCAGCCTACCACATTACATGCTCTCTTCATGTGAATGATATGATGCCCACAAAAAGACTGAATAAGAATTGAAAATGTATGTGGACTTTGAAACTAACAAGGCCCCTTCCTTGATTAGACAGCTCAAGTATTTTCTTACCCTTCATTTACTCAATGTAGAAAATCCAAAGATGGAAGACTTTCAAGTCTCCTTCCTTAAGTAGACTTTTCCAATTTTGTCTTACTTTCATTTACTCAATGTAAAACGTTCGAAGGTGAAGACTTTATTGCAACTGACCACATTACACGCTCTCTTCATGTGAATGATACGATGCCCACAAAAAGATTGAATAAGAATTGAAAAGGTATGTGGACTTTGAAACTAACCGGGCCCCTTCCTTGATTAGACTACTCTAGTATTTTCTTACCCTTCATTTACTCTATGTAGAAAATCCAAAAATGGAAGACTTTCAAGTCTCCTTCCTTGAGTAGACTTGTCAAGTTTTTTCTTACCCTTAATTTACTCCATGTGGAACATTCAAAGGTGAAGACCATTCATGATCTTGCTACTTTTTTCTAATGAGAATCTTCTTCGAGACTTGTTTCTTCAACCTCTTGCATTTTCATTATTGATATTTTCATCTTTGGCAACTTTGAGACCTTGCAAGAACTTGATCTAATTTCCCTTCATGATATCTGCTACATCTTGTGATGTTGACATGAACATAATGGAATAATTGTCTGCCATGGAATCTTGCTCTCAAGCCTCAAGTCAGCTTGCTTAGCTTTCTTCACATATTTGCTAGAATTCATCATTCACTTAAAAGTTATGCTTGCTCTTTGCTCATCAGTGAGTTGACCTTGCTTCGTTCATTCATGATCTTTGTAACATATGCAAATTGATTGAACTGTTTTTCTTTTGCTCTCTCTCTCTCTCTCTCTGATCCAAGCTTTGCCATGACAGATCATGCGACCATAATTACTCTCCTCAAAGACTTAGAAAGTTTTATCCTTATTTGCTGAAGTTTTAAGTGTGATAAAAGTTATGACCAGAATAATATGAATCACAATTAGTATGAAAACCACATGATTGACGACTCAAATGAGAACCATTTTAGACTGTTATTTGTAGCGTGAATCTGATTTTGGACAATCGTGTTTTATGAGCTGGTTTACCGAGGTTAGGTACCTCCATGACTATTTTCAACCCACCACATTGCGCGCTCTCTTCATGTGGTTGATATGATACACACAAAGAGACTCAATAAGAACCACTAAGGTATGTGGAGTTTGAAAATTATGAGTCCCCTTCCTTGATTAGATTTCTTGAGTTTTTTCTTATCCTTCGTTTACTCAATGTAGAAAATGGAAGACTTTCGGGTCTCCTTCCTTGGATTAGACTTTTCAAGTTTTTTTTCTCTCCCTTCATTTGCTCATTGTAGATCTTGCAATTGATTAATTGAGTTTTATATGCACGTCAGAGATTATATATACCAACCCACCCACACACACCCACACACAAAGATGACAGCAAAAATGCGCTTCCCTTCATCAACAACATCATCGTCTTCTCTTATAACCAATTTCTGCTTGCTCTTGGTTCTGATCTCCCTGTTCCTTCCAGGGGAGCCTATGGCCGTAAGTGATTTTTCTTTTTGGTGCTCCAAGCTTCTAATAATGGAGGAGGACATAAACTGAGGATCATGATTCCACGAAATTGTAGCTGGCATGACATAGCATGAGAACATAGAGAAAGTTTTATACATCTTGCTGTTTTCTTATCATCATCGTTTGGACAATTTTTCTACATTGAATATTGGACCACAATTTAGGGACAAAGTTGAATATTCATTGATAAAGTTGTCCATTGAACTAAATTTCATGGGACATTTGTGTCACTTCTTTATTAGTTATTGACCACGATTTTCTGCTTGCTCTTGCTTCTAATCTCCCTGTTCCGTCTAGGGGCCTCTGTTGGCTTCACTGGATTTAAGACTAGAAATATGTTCTCCGTTAAAGGAAATGGCTTCACTCCAGGTAAGTGATTTTTCTTTTGGTGCTTTGAGCTTTCAATAATGGAGGGGGACATGGATTGAGAATCGTATTCCATGAAACTAGAGTTCACATGGCATGACATAAAAACATAGAGAAAGTTTTATACATCATACTATTTTTCCTACCGTTGCACAAATAATTTTGCTACACGAATCATTGTATAATTTTGGACAGTCTTTGATATTTCATAATAATTTTCATTGAATATCGGGTCGCACATGCAGCTTTTAAGCCGATTGGAAGCATTTCTCATGGTGCCAAAGGACAAGCGGGTGAGTCCTCCTTTTACTCCATATCTCGAACCTTCCCATGACGTTAGCTATCTCTAGAAGGGTTTATACGTATTACGGTTTTTTGAAAGCACTACAACCTTAGTTCATCGGATGCTCTCTAGTCATATAATCATGTAATATGTGCGGTTTTACTTATGCATCAAACGATTAATGATACTCTATGAAATTTCATCTTTACAACCTTAGTATCTGCATATGTGTAATTTCTTATTTATAGCAAGAATTAGTGACAAAGTCTTGGCGTTCTATACCGACACTGTTCATATACTTCTTTGCATAGCATGGTAGCAACAAGTTGGTCAATAAGGTTTTCTACAGTTAAATATGTGGGGGAAAAAGTCATGGCAATTTCATCATATTGTCAATCATTTCTCTGTACTATTCAAATTGATTACAAAATAAAACAATGTGCATCCCACGATTAATATTTTTCTGGAGTGCATTAGTAACAGTCTCAAACTGAGGAGGGGGTGTGGTAGTAATGAGCTATAAAAGAAAATAGTCTTGCATTCTCAATAGAAAAAGAAAAAAGAAGAAAGGACAGTCTCGCATCATCTACTTAACCGAGAATTAATTTCAATTCTTCTAGCGAGACTCATTCCTTCATTTCCCTCTATTTTAAACATAGTTGGAGACTCTGTACCGGCAAAGCCTTGATCAGACAGCATGTTGGTTGCTCAAGATGCCACCAAGCAAAGAAGAACTTTGTCACCTGTGATCGTGATATATATATGTAAAATATGTCATAATAATCTTGGTATGTACTTCGCATAGCAGAATTATTTTGGTTCCCAGTATTCCGCACATCATCTTCCCGACATTCTTATGTGTGGACTTGTCTTGACGCTAGTAAAATATAAATATATGAGTTTCGTTATTTACTCTTCGATAATGTTCATTCAAGTAGAGACATCTCATCACCACCTTACGTCTCAGAAAGTGAGGTCATGCTTGTGGGGGCTTAGGAAAGGCAATTTTATTGGTCCACCCTGAGGAGCCTCCTATCTCTATAGCTATTCGATGGGACAATTATTTAAAAAGTCTTGAACTCATTATATAGTGGTCAATTTAGATCTAAATTCTTTTATATTGCCAATTGAATCTTAAATTTTTTGACAGTTTGTCAATGTAGACTTTCGACCAATTTTGGCCATAAATCGCTGACGTGGTGGTCAAGCGAGTGTCACTGTTCTTCATAACATGACCGACACTAACGTGGATGATTTCCACAGAAAATTATATTTTTTTCCTTTTTCTTTTCTTTCTCTTTTTTTTCCCCTTCATTGGATTACTGGAAGGAAAAACAACATATTTTTCCTAAAAATCGCCCACATCAATGGCGGTTATGCCACATAGAACGGTGGCGTTGGCTGAACCGCCATATCAACGATTTCCGACCAAAATTGACGAGAATGGCTACTTTGATTTAGGACTAAATTGATAAAACTGAAAAGTTTATGATTGTGTTAGCCACTATACAATAGATTTAAGATCTTTTGGATAATTTCCCTATTGTTCAGTTGCGGTAAGCGGGCTACTTAGCACAAAAAGAATGGTCTGACGTTCTCTAAGAGACCCAGTTACTAAAAATTAGCCACAAAAAAAAGGGTGCATGAACAAGGCGGTCTAGCTAAAACAATGCTGCTAATAGTGCAACTGTGATATTTGCTAATGTTGGGGCAAACCATGAATTTCAGCTCGAAAAAGATTTATAAACCAATCATACTCGCCAATAGTCCGTGAACGAGGCTTATTCTAGAAATTAAGCACTGCCCGAGTCCGTTCTAAGAATTCAGGCTTTAATCAATTTTTTGTTTGTTGAGCTTCGGTAAACACCTACCTATTTTATCCTTTATAAGCAAATGTACATAACATATATGAGGTGAAAGAAATTTCTACAAGCAAATGTACATAATATATAAGTGCATTAGTCTACATGTTACATCATTTGGATGTACAATGCAAAGAAGAAGGTCCCCCTCCAGCAATATAGGTGTTGACAAAGAAAAGGATTTTTCACTCTGGACTTTTCCACCTATCGGCTCATCCTCATCTCTAGCATGTGCTCTCCACTTGACTTACCGACCAGACAGCATAATTTAAACCGACAGATAAGAGTTAAGAAACTCGCAGTTGGCATTTTGGGGCAATGAGAAATCCAGAATACTCGTTTATTTCTTTAAGTTGCAAACTGTCCACAGCCAATGGACACCTTAACCTGAAATGACACTCCAGGCATAGGGGCGTATCCGCCAGATGCTCATTCTAATGCTGTACCTACTATATCCAGTAAAAAACAACGGCTCATACCACTCAGGCTTCGTCTTCAAGGAGGCCTTCTGTACTCTTTTTGCCTTTGCTACTTCCCCAAGCTCTCTCTTATCTTCTCCACCTCTTCAAACGTCAACCCCTTCGTCTCCGGCACAAAGATGACCACAAACACGACGGCCAACACGGTTACACACGCAGGAATCGAGAACGTCGCACCTGTCCCCACAGCGTCAGCGATGCTAAGAGATGTCTATGCCACAATCAAGTTCAAAATCCAATGGACGGTGGCCGACATGCCACCACATATTCCACGATATGCCTCGGGTATATCTCCGAGTTCACTGTCCATGGTACGGGTCCCATCCCGGGTGGGAAGCAAGCAATGTAGAGGGCCAAACCGATGACTGCGAGCCACTCGTATACCCCTTTTGTGGAATCGGAGGATTCTGCAAAGAATGCACCAGAGAGAACTGCCAAGGATGCTAACACACCGGATAAACTCGCGAGGGCCAGTTTTCTCCGATCAACATGGTCAATTAATGGTCCCCGCAGCATTCATGGCAGCGACGATCGGGGATAAGAGAAGTGCTAGCTAATTGGAAGAGAGGCCAGCCATCTGGACTATAGCTGGGCTCTAGTACATCACTGTATTGATACCGGTGAACTGCTGAATTTGAGATAAAAGAGGAGGCTTGGACATCGTGGTTTTGAACGACTTATAGCTGTCATCAAGTCTTTCAAATAATCTGAAGACTTTATTAGCATCTGACATAGATATAGATTTACTAATGAAATGCAATTGATCGCAAATAAATTTAAAATCGCAAAGATAAATAGATAAAGGCTTATTTTCTTGTCTATGTGATAAAGTTATCATGAAGATCCTCTACATTGTTACCCGTATCGCCGTGGACTCACACGTCCATAAAAATCTCCATGCATCCTTCTCTTTTTTCGGAAGAAAAGGAGGATCCGGACAAAATCGATGAAAGGGAAGAGATCCGAGTGAATGAAAAGGAAAAAACAAGGGATGTAAAATTCAACTTTCAAGAGACATTCTATAAAGATAGCCAAGTTTATAAAACTTCTTATATGGATAGGAATAAAAATAAAGAGAATTCGAAGTTAGAAATATTTAAAGAAGATCCATTTTTTTTATGGTTTGAAAAACCTCCCCGCGATGGGATAGGCTCAATCATCAGAAATGGTTCAAGGAGAGCTTCAATTGAAAAAAAAAAAGCCTACTTATTTTACTGCTTAACGCCCTATTAGGCAGTAGTGGCAAGCACAGCATAAAGGAGCTTTCCTAGATATCAGGCGGGGAATCTTCATTGTACACTACCTAGCCGACTCTTTTAGTGTATCACCCGAGTCTATCTAATGTCTCCTAATGCAGCTACGAAGGGCAATGCTTTGTGGAAAGCAGGCACTCAGTGAAATCCAATACACAAAATAATTTGATCTATGGACAGCATCGTTGTAGTAAAGGTCGTAATGCCAGAGGAATCATTACCGCAGGTCATAGAGGGGGAGGTCATAAGCGTCTATACCGTAAAATCGATTTTCGACAAAATGAAAAAGACATATATGGTAGAATCGTAAGCATAGAATATGACCCTAATCGAAATGCATCCATTTTTCTCATACACTACGGGGATGGTGAGAAGAGAGAAAGCTCTCCGTTCCTGGTTCTCCTGTAGCTGGATCCTCCGGAACCACAAGAATCCTTAGTTAGAATGGGATTCCAACTCAGCACCCTTTGCGATTTTGAGAAGAGTTGCTCTTTGGAGAACATAGTACGATGAAAGTTGTAAGCTGTGTTCGGGGGGAGTTATTGTCTATCGTTGGTCTCTATGGTAAAATCAGCCGGGGGGCCGGAGAGGCGGTGGTTTACTCTGTGGCGGATGTCAGTGGTTCGAGTCCGTTTATCTCCAACTCGTGAACTTAGCCAGATTATAAGCGCGGTTTGGATTTTCACCCATTTGTCACGAATGCTCTTGTGGATATGTATGCTAAATGCGGAAGTATTCAGGAGGCCAGGAAAGCATTTGACCTCGCTATTTGTGAAGATGTTGCATGCTGGAACTCCATGATCACAACATATGCACAACATGGAGAAGCACAGGCTGCTCTCCAGATATTTGAGGAAATGATAATCGCAGGAGTGAAACCGAATTACATCACATATGTGGGCATCCTCTCCGCATGCAGCCATGCGGGGCTTGTGGAAGATGGATTACATCATTATAACTCGATGCGTGGGCTTGGAATTGAACCGGGGACCGAACATTATGCTTGAGTGGTCTCCCTTTTTGGCCGAGCTGGTAGACTAAAGGATGCAGTGGATTTCATTGAGACAATGCCAATTCAACCGATGGCGCTGGTATGGAGGAGCTTGCTCAGTGCATGCAGGAATGCTGGCAACAGCGAATTAGGAAAGTATGCTGCCGAGATGGCAATCTCTTTGGACCCGACGGATAGTGGATCTTATACCCTTCTCTCCAATATATTTGCATCAAAAGGAATGTGGTTTGATGTAAAGAAGGTGAGGCAGAGAATGGACGAGACTGGAGTCCTAAAAGAACCAGGAAGAAGTTGGATAGAAGTTAATAATGAGGCTCATGTGTTTGTTGCTAGAGACCGGACTCATTATGAGGCTGATTTGATTTATTCAGTTTTGGACTATTTAATTCTTCAGACAAAAGAGATTGGTTATGTGCCAAACAATGCTGCGGTTATCATAGACGATTGACTGACAATTAGTAATGGGACAATATTATACTGCAAATGCTCTCATTCTATGTAACCTTCCAGCTGTTTGATGCTGGGACATGATCAATCTTCTTGGAGTATGCACATCATATGTCTGACTTGGGTTTTCCATCGGATATGTTGAGACATGAGATCCCTCTTCGTGGTGTGAGGAGGATATTTCTCTGGAGAAGCTGCTGCTAGGATATAATTTCGAATTGTCATTACTGAGTGGTGAATATTGATGATTTTAGATTTTACTAGATGTGAATTAATCCTCAGCATTGACCTTACCAAAAAAAATTAATCCTCAGCATTGAAGATGCAAAGATGTCTCCAAACATCTATAAAGAAACTTGAGTCATGAGGAATTGACGCGATTCTAAGACTTCCAATGGCATGGTTGACTTGTGAAGATTGGATGAACTAATGAGCTACGCTTTGTTTGTATTTTAGAAGGGGGCAATTTAGTTGAAGAAGGGCAAATGACCTGTTCCTAAGATATAGAGAGATTAGCCCACTGTCTGTGGCCACAAGATGACTGACCAGAAATGCCCCTTGGTGGAGACTCTCTCTGTTAATGCATGACGTCTACATGATGAGTTTCAGGTTGACCAACCACGAAGATTGAAAAACTTAAGAGTTAGTTTCTTGTGGAATTTATGATATCTTGATCAAACCCACCTTTACTATTTGATGTATGAATAGAATAAAATTAGTTGAAGAGCAACACACGGTTTTTCATCAAGTGATAAATAAGGAAGAAACCGGAATTCGCAAGTAATTTTTCATATATGATATTGCCAGCTCCTCTTGTCAGATACTTCAACAGTTCAGCACTCACACTGGCCACACAGAGAGAACAACATCTGCATTTAGGTCTTAATAATTTTTTGTATAGAATTCTAAGTCACCTCAATCGGTCGCTACATTTAGGTTTTCTCTTCCCTCCTTTTTTCAATGTAAAGATGAAGACTTTCATGCTTCTAAAACATGCTAGACAAGCAAGACAATGGAGATGATGGATCAATGTGCTTCAACTGATCCAAAGACAATTCACGATCTTGCTAGTGTTTTATAATGAGAATCTTCTTTGAGCGTTGATTCTCTAACCTTTTGAATTTTTACTTTTGACATCTTCGTCTTCGGCAACTTCAAGACATTGCAAGAACTTGATCTGATTTCCCTTCATGATATCTGCTGTATTTCGTAATGTTGACATGAACATAACCGAACAATTGGCAGCCATGGAACTTTGCTCTCAAGCCTCAAGTTAGCTTGTTTAACTCTCTTCACATATTGCTAGAATTTATCATTCATAAATCATGTTCACTCTTTGCTAGTCAGCAACTTGAGCTCACTTTGTTCTTCTTCTTTTTTGGTCAAACGCTTGCTTTGTTCATTCATCATCTTTCTAACATATGCAAATTGATTATATCTGGAACTATGTTTTTTTTTACTCTCTCTCTCTCTCCCCCCCCACCCCATCTAAGCTTTGCTACGACGGATCCTACGACTATGTCAGAAAAAGAAGATGAAAATATTCGGAAGGCAGAACAAGTGCGAAGAAGCAATTGTTCTTCAATTTCATTGATTGTAATTATGTACATGTAATTCTGTATTTAATTACAATGAAGACAAATAATAAAGGAAGTTCAATATTTGCCTATCTTTTTCTATCCTAAAGTATATTTGATTTCCTATCAATACAGATTACAAGATCATATCTTCCAACACTCCCCCTCAAGCTGGTGGTTTGTATATAACCAAGACGCCTAGCTTGTGTAGAAGATATGTATGTTGTCTTTGACAAAGAGGTTTAGTAAATATATCGGCAGGCTGTTCCAAAGTCCTGATTCCTCTTGTCTCGACAATTCCTTCTTGAATCTTTTCCCAAGTAAAATGACAATCAACTTCTATATGCTTCGTCCTCTCATGTAGTACCGGATTTGCTGCAAGCTTGAGTGCCGAATCATTATCACAGAAGAGTAAAGTTGCCCCTTTTACAGGAGCTCCGAGATCTAGAAGTAGACCCCTTAACTAGACTATTTCACATATAGTCTTGGCCATAGATTGGTATTTAGCTTCAGCCGATGATAAAGATACAGTAGACTGTTTCTTTGTCTTCCATGAGAGTAGTGATTCCCCAAATTTAATGCAGAAACCAGTAATAGACCTTCTACTCATAGGACATGTGGCATAATCTGCATCGCAATAGGCTGTCATTTCCATGTTGCACTGTCGGGAAAGAAGTATTCCCGAACCTGGACAGGTCTTCAAGTATTTCACAATCTTCAGGGCTGCATTCATGTGAGACTGCTTCGGACTGTGCATAAATTGACTAAGAGTCTGTATTGCATAACAAATGTCCGGCCTAGTCATAGTAAGATATATAAGTTTTCCTACTAGTCTCTGATATCTTGAGGGGTCTTGCAACAGAGGATCATCAGAAGAAGATGATACGCCAGTGTCATAGCCGACATAAGTTAGTTTAGAATTCTACTCAATAGGAATGACTGATGGTCTACAACCTGATAATCCTGCTTCTGATATTCTTTCCATCATGAATTTCCGCTGACTTAATGAGATGCCCCGATCTGAGCGAGCTATTTCAATTCCAAGAAAATACTTAGGCGACCCTAAGTCTTTGATATGAAAAGTCAAATGCAGATACTCTTTAAGTTTCTTTACAGCAGAATCATCATTCCCCATGATAAAGATATCATCAACATAGATCATCAAGTAAATAGATGACATACCTTTTATACAGGTGAATAAGGCATAGTCATACTTGGATTGCTTGAACCCAGCAGCCAAGAGTGCACTGGTGAATTTAGCGTACCATTGTCGGGAGGCCTGTTTCAAGCCATAAAGAGATTTGCGGAGACGACATACCTTCGACTCCCCCTGTCTCCGTAATCCTGGTGGAAGCTCCATATAGATTTCTTCATCCAGATCACCATGTAAGAAGGCATTATGGACATCCATTTGGTGTAATGGCCAGTCACGAAAAGCAGCAATAGACAGAAAAGTACAAACCGTGACATCCTGTGCTACAGGAGAAAAAGTTTCGTGATAGTCGAAACCTTCTCGCTGGGTGAAGCCTTTTGCCACCAACCGGGCTTTGTATCTCTCCACAGAGCCATATGCTCTATATTTTATCTTATATACCCATTTACATTCAATGGGTTTGCGATGATCAGGCATTGATACAACATCCCAAGTATGATTGTCTATCAATGCATGTAATTCAGATTCCATGGCCTTTTGCTAACGAGGATCATCTTTGGCTTCATTATAACTAGAAGGTTCTTGATCTTCAGAAATACGGCTTATGCAACATAGATGTTCTGGTGATAATCTATCAAAGGAGACATAAGATGAGATGGGGTATCGAGTACCTGATGATTTTGAGGAACCGCATATATAATCTTTCGTCCAAGTTGGTGGTCGAGTGATTCGATGAGAACGCCTCTGTGACACCTGTGGTGTGGTGGATAATTCTTCAGTAGTAGTTGTTTCTGAAGTATCCTCCAACTGTGCTGGTTCTTCATGTAACAATCCTTCTATATATGATTGTTCAATGGAATCTTCAGCAGGATTCGCAAGAGGTGTTGTAGGCAAGACATCAACTTCTCTTGGAGGAGTAGGAATAATA
The DNA here is from genome assembly GCA_014182715.1 of Eucalyptus cloeziana. Classification (NCBI taxonomy): domain Eukaryota; kingdom Viridiplantae; phylum Streptophyta; class Magnoliopsida; order Myrtales; family Myrtaceae; genus Eucalyptus; species Eucalyptus cloeziana. The sequence continues at coordinate 2,335,136 of CM024641.1, read as the reverse complement.
AATGTTCCTCCAGGTGATGAATCATCTTCCAACAATAATTGGCGATTTGTCTTCTCTTCTTCAGGTAAAGATGTTAATGAAAAAGGAAAACGTCTTCATGAATTACTACATCCCTGCTGATAAAGAAAGTCCCTGTAGATGGTGCATAAAGCCTATATCCCTTTTGCAAAGTCGGATAACCCATGAAAATGCATTGAGTAGCTCGTGGCGCCATCTTATCTCTATGGCCCTTTGTAGTGACATAGCACAGACACCCAAAGACTCGAGATGAGATAAATTCGGCTTTCTCCCATATAATAACTCAAAAGGTGTCTTTCCCTTTAAAATGCGTGATGGCATGCGATTGATCAGATATGTTGCAGTAATCACGCAATCTCCCCAAAACTGTTCGGGAATAGAGGCTTGGAATTTAAGCGCACGTGCCACTTCTAAAAGATGGTGATGTTTTCTCTCAACAACTCCATTCTGTTGGGGTGTGTAAACACAAGAGCTCTCATGCAATATCCCATTTATAGTGAACAAGGAAGTACATTTAGCATTAAAAAATTCTTTTCCATTATCAGTACGTATCCTACGGATTGGTTTCTGAAATTGAGTTTTGGATAAGGAAAGAAATGTCTTTAAATGAGAAAGACTTGATTTTTGGATTGCATGAGGAAAATCCATGTGGCACAAGAGTAGTCATCCACAATTGTGAGAAAGAACCTAGAGCCATCATGATTTAAAGTATGATAAGGCCCCCAAACATCAGCATGAATAAGCGAAAAAATATCTTCTGTTCGAGAAGTGCTATTCTGGAAAGGAGCACGTGTTTGCTTAGCCATGGGACAAATGGGACATTTAGGATAAGGAAATAACGCACTATGGCCCAAACATTTATGATTAAGGAAATTAATGCCATTGGCAGTAGCATTACACAAAGATTTATTGAATTCAACAGGAGATAATTTAAGAAGATGTGGAAAATCCAACCAAAAGTATAATCCATGGCTGACTCTACCCAAGGCCATCAGTTTGCCAGTCGAAAGGGCCTGAAAGAAACATTTATCAAAATGGAAAAGAATGTGACATGAATTTTCTTCACAGGCTCGGGCAACTGAGATCAAATTGAAATGGAAATCGGGTACGTAAAGCACGTTTTTAATAGTAACAAGAGAACTAAGCTTTACGGTCCCAGTCATTGTGACTTTGGTGGTATTTCCATTTGGAAGTTGTACTGATATAGGAAAAGATAATTTCGTAATATTTGAAAGTAAATTCCTATCACAGACTATGTGATCACTAGCACCTGAATCAATAATCCATGCATCCTTTGAAATTGAGTTCATGAAACAATATGATGTACCTATGAAGCTGCCTCCTTTATCCGAAGGATCCAATTTCTTCAAAGTTTCCATCAACTCGTGATATTGTTCATGGGTAATTGATTTTCCCATTTGCTGACCCGATACCTGAAAAACTGAGAAAATTTCCCCTTTTCTTTTTCTCCTGACTTTCCATGCAATTTCCAGCAATTCTCAATTGTATGGTGCGGGCGCTTACAATAATCACAGTACATCTTACCTCTTCCTTTTGGCCCATTATTTTTTGCATTTGAATTGGGCCTATTGTTGGATTGAAAAGCTTGGGCCGAAATAGGCCCATAGGAACCGTCGGATCCTCCAAGGAATGGGCCGCGCGAGCCATCCAGCCCATTAGTGCCAGGTGAACGTGAGCCGTCCGATCCGATTAAATAGCTGCTTCGGGAGCCGTCGGATGGACTTAAAAAAACAGAACGTGAGCCGTCGGATGTAGCGGAGATGATGCCACGCGAGTCGTCCAATCTTGTCGCCCCCTGAAACGATCGCGACCCGTCTGATTGATGGTGGAAATGATCTCCACCGTCCGCGCTTCTCTTTAAAAAGGATCTAGGGTTTTTGTTTTCGAAGAATAACCCTAGATTCGCCTCTCTCCTCCTCGAGCCTCTCTGTGATGAGCGGAAATGGCTCTTCGCAGCCAGAGCAATTCCGTCTCCTCCCTTGCCGTGGTCCGCCGATCTCTGTTGGTTCTCCTCTTGTATGGCGAGTTGATAGATCCGGCCGAGACTTGGCAGTGGCTCCATGGTAAGTATGTGGGATCGAAATGGCAGGTATGCCTCGTTGAGGATGAGAATGAATCTGGTTGCTTTCTCCCTTTCTCGCATCTGCTTGTATTGTTGTTGGATGTGATCAGGCTAGTCGAATTTTTCCTCAGCTGCCTCCAACTCATTCCACAGACTCGAAAGCTTATTGTATACTGTTGCGATGCTCATGTTTCCCTGTTTCAAATATGAAATTTGCTATGTTAGATAAAAAATTCTCACTTGGTCGAGTTTTCCATACATCTCCCTTATGTTTTCCCACATTTTCTTTGGATCCTCCATCGGGGGAAGCTCGGCCGCGACCTCAGGCGCGATGCAGTTTCCAACCCAGGTTCTTACCAATTGGCTGCATCTCCTCCAGAGTTGTGCCATTCTCTCGTCGGTCGGAATCAGAAACGATCCGTCGATGAAAACTTCCTTGCTTTTTATTATAAGTGCTTGCCGGAATTCGCGCAACCAACTTGAATAATTGTCTGCACCTGTCAATTGCTGACTTATGATCTTCAGTTCTGGGCCGTCGCTGTTTGTTGTATACAATGGATCGCCGGGTTCCGGCCGGCCACTGGTAGCAAGAAACTGATACGGGAAGAAACCCGGTGTAGGAGTCGGGTAGGGATTTGTTCCCTGACCCGAACTCCCAAGGCCGAATCCGTAATTCGCATTTTGGAATCTCGAATAGGGATTGGTTCCCTGACCTAGTACAGTTGATCCGCCCGTCTGCTCCGGGCTGATGTTGGGTTTGCCCCGTCATTGGTCGGCGGACCTGCATCAGTCCGCGCGCTGCTGTGGTAGCCAGGCAATGATGTGTTGGGGATAGGCCCAGGATACCATGGATATGGCATCCATTGGTAAGGGTGACCTGCGAATGGTTGCCCTGTAATTGCCTGAGCCTGTTGTTGCCATGGCACGTGTGGAGGTTGACCCTGGATTTGTCATTGCTATTCTGGTGCAGGGATTATAGCGGCTGGATCTCAGTCTCCCAAGGCTCGTGTCGAAGCATCTGATGCATATTCATCGACGGGAGTAGAGGTGAGATCTGGTGGTGTTGACATGTTGAAAAAAAGAATTGATTCCTCTATTATCTCCTCTTTCGCAGATACAGTTCCTTCAGGCAATCAAGGATTCTGATTCCTTTGGCAACAATGTTCTGAAACTCGAGGTTGGTGTAGAAGGCAATTGGAAGCGGAAGCAAATCAGTTCAGAACCAGAATGGCTCTGATACCATGTTAGAAAAAGAAGATGAAAATATTCGGAAGGCTGAACAAGTGCGAAGAAGCAATTGTTCTTCAATTTCATTTATTGTAATTATGTACATGTAATTCTGTATTTAATTACAATGAAGAGAAATAACAAAGTTCAATATTTGCCTATCTTTTTCTATCCTAAAGTATATTTGATTTCCTATCAATACAGATTACAAGATCATATCTTCCAACAAACTATAATCACTCTCCTTAAAGACTTGAAAAGTTTATCTTTCTTTGCTAAAGTTTCGAGTCCGATAAAAGTCTAGGACCGGAATAAAATGAATCAAAAATATAATCAAAACACATGATTGAGGACCATTTTAGAATACTATTGATAGTGCAAGTGCGATTTTGGACAATCGGATGCTTATAAGTTGAGGCTTATTGAGGTCAGGTACCTCCATGGCTGTTTTCAACCCACCACATTACACGTTCTCTTCATGTGGATGATACAATATCCACAAAAAGACTAAATAAGAATCGACAGTGTATGTGGACTTTCAAACTAACAAGGCCCCTTCCTTGATTAGATAGCTCAGGTATTTTCTTATCCTTCGTTTACTCAATGTAGAAAATCCAAAGATGGAAGACTTTCAAGTCTCCTTCCTTGAGTAGACTTCTCGAGTTTCGTCTTACCCTTCATTTACTCAATGTAGAACGTTCAAAGGTGAAGACTTTCATGCAACCCACCACATTACATGCTCTCTTCCTATGGATGATATGATGCCTACAAAAAGACTGAATAAGAATCGAAAATGTATGTGGACTTTGAAACTAACTAGGCTTTTTCCTTGATTAGACAGCTCAAGTACTTTCTTACAGTTCGTTTACTCAATGTAGAAAATCCAAATATGGAATACTTTTAAGTCTCCTTCCTTGAGTAGACTTCTCCAATTTTGTCTTACCCTTCATTTACTCAACGTAGAATGTTCGAAGGTGAAGAATTTCATGTAATGATTGCCAACTCCTCTGTTGGCAACTTCGACAGTTTTGTACTCGCAATGGTCACATCCAAAGAGCAACATCTACACTTAGGTCTTATTTCTTTTCTGCACGAAAGTCTAAGTTACCTCAACTAGTCACTAAATTTCTCCCCCTTCTTTTTTCAATGTAAAGATGAAGGCTTTTCATGGTACTAAAACATGCTAGACCAAGCAAGACAATGGAGCTGATGGATCAATGTGCTCCAACTAATCCGAAGACAATTCCCAATCCTAATAGTTTTTCCTACTTAGAGTTTTCTTAGAGAATCGTTTTTTTAACCTCTTGCATTTTTCTTGTTGATATCTGTGTTTTCGGCAACTTTGAGACCTTGCAAGAACTTGATTTGATTTCCCTTCATGATATTTGATATATTTTGTAACATTGACATGAATATAACCAAACAGTTGGCTACCATGTTACCTTGCTCTCAAGCCTCAAGTCAGCTTGTTTAACTCTCTTCACATATTGCTAGAAGTTATCATTCATTTGCAAGTCCTGCTTGCTCTTTGCTAGTCAGCAAGTTGAGCTTGCTTTATTCATTCATGATCTTTCTAACATATGCAAATTGATTATATTCGAAACTATCTTTTTTCTCTCTCTCTCTCTTCTCTCTCTCTCTCTCTCTCTCTCTCTCTCTCTCTCTCTCTCTCTCTCTCTCTCTCTCTAATCTAAGCTTTACCACGATGGATCCTGTGACCATAATCACTTACCATCAAAACTTAGGAAGTTCTATAATTATTTGCAGAAGTTTTGAGTTCAATAAAAGTCGAGGATCGGAATAAAATGAATCAAAAATATAATCAAAACCACATGACCGATGACTTAAATTAGGACCATTTTAGACTACTATTCATAGTGTGAATGCGATTTTGGACAATCGCGCGCTTATGAGCTGAGGCTTATAGAGGTTAGGTACCTCCACAACTATTTTCAACCCACCACTTTGCACGTTCTCTTCATGTGGATGATACGAAACATACAAAGAGAGTGAATAAGAATCGAAAAAGATATAATTTCGAATTGTCATTACTGAGCGGTGAATATTGATGATTTGAGATTTCACTGGATGCGAATTAATCGTCAGCATTGAAGTTGCAAAGATGTCTCCAAACATCTATAAAGAAACTTGAGTCATGAGGAATTGACGTGATTCTAAGACTTCTAATGGCATGGTTGACTTGTGAAGATTGGGTGAACTAATGAGCCACGCTCCGTTTGTAGTTTAGAAGGGGAAATTTAGTTGAAGAAGAGGGCAGATGACCTGCTCCTGAGATATAAAGAGATTAACCCACTGCCTATATCCACAAGATGACCAATTAGAAATGCCCCTTGGTGGAGACTTACTCTGTTAACGCAGTATGTCAACATGATGAGTTTCAGGTTGACCAACCACGAAGAATGAAAAACTTGAGAATTAATTTATTGTGGAATTTATGATATCTTGATCAAACCCACCTTTAATATTTGATATATGAATACAATAAAATTAGTTGAAGAGCAACACACGGTTTTTCATTTAGTGACAAGTAAGGAAGAAACTAGAATTCGCGAGTAATTTTTCGTATATTGTCAGCTCCTCGGTCAGCAACTTCAATAGTTTAGTACTCGCAATGGCCACATAGAGAGAACATCTGTTCAGAAGTCACCTCAACTAGTCACTACATTTAGCTTTTCTCTTCCCTCCTTTCAATGTAAAGATGAATACTTTCATGCGACAAAAACATGCTTGACAAGCAAGACAATGGAGAGGATGGATCAATGTGCCTCAAATGATCTGGAGACAATTCATGATCTCGCTAGTTTTTTGTAATGAGAATCTTCTTCAAGAGTTGTTTCTCTAACCTCTTGATTTTTATTTTTATTTTTATGTCTTCGTATTTGGCAACTTTGAGATCTTGTAAGAATTTGATCTGATTTGCTTTCATGATATATGCTATATTTCATAATGTTGACATGAACACAACCGAACAACTGGCTGCCATGGAACTTTGCTCTCAAGCCTTAAGTTAGCTTGTTTAACTCTCTTCACAAATCGCTAGAATTTATCATTCATTCATAAGTCATGCTTTACTCTTTGCTAGTCAGAAAGTTGTTCTTTCTAACATATGCAGATTAATTATGTCGGCAACTGTGTTTTTTTTTACTCTCTCGCTCTTTAGGTTTTGCCACAATAGATCCTGCAACCATAATCACTTGCCTTCAAAACATAAAATTTTTTTATCTTTATTTGTAGAAGTTTCGAGTCCGAGAAAAAGTCAAGGATTTGAATAAAATGAGTCACAATTAGTATCAAAATCACATGATTGATGACTTAAATGAGGATCAATTTAGACTACTATCCATAGCGTGAGCACAATTTTGGACAATCGCATGCTTATGAGCTGAGGCTTACCAAGGTTCGGTACCTCCATGGTTAATTTCAACCTGCCACATTGCACACTCTCTCCATGGGAATGATACGATGTGTACAAAGAGACTGAATAAGATTCGAAAAGGTATGTGGACTTTGAAACTAACTGGACCCCTTCCTTAATTAAACTGCTCAAGTATTTTCTTACCCTTCGTTTACTCTATGTAGAAAATCCAAAGGTGGAAGACTAGCAAGTCTCCTTTCTTGAGTAGACTTCTCTAGTTTTTGTATTACCCTTCATTTACTCCATGTGGAACATTCAAAGGTGAAGAACATTCACAATCTTGCTAGTTTTTTCTCATGATAATATTCTTCGAGAGTTGTTTCTTCAACCTCTTGCATTTTTATTATCGATATCTTAGCCTTTGGCAACTTTAAGACCTTGGTTTGATTTTACTTCATGATATCTGCTATATTTCGTGACGTTGACATGAACATAACTGAATAATTGGCTGTCATGGAACCTTGCTCTCAAGCCTCAAGTCAGCTTGCATAGTTCTCCACATATTGCTAGAATTTGTCATTGACTCAAAAGTTATGCTTACCCTTTGCTGATTAGTGAGTTGAGCTTGCTTCGTTCATTCATGATCTTTGTAACATATGCAAATTGACTGGATTGTTTTTCTTTGCTCTCTTTGATCTAGGCTTTGCCATGATGGATCTTGCGACCATAATTGTCACGCCCCCATCCTCAGGCACGCACCCATCCCTCACCTTGGTCGATTTAAAATTTGTGATATCCCAGGACGTATCGCCGACCCTTTCATTTTCATATGCACATGCGGAAGCAATTAAAAATCTCCAGACAATAAAACATTGGGATAGAACAGTAGGACTAAATTTCAAACCTTCACTCTTATATACATTGCAAACCAGTGCACATATATATACAAAGTGAACAATTAAGTTCAATTCACATTAAGCCAGTTTAAAACAAGGTCTACAAGTAGAAGTGGGGTTCTACAAGCTACGAGTCCCCATCCTTCTCTTCATCAACCTCCACACTCCAACTAGAGCCTTCAGCAGACCACACCGGACTTTCGAGATCTTCAAAATCCAAATCTGCTGCATCTAAGGACTTGAAATGGTTATTCAATAACCAATGAGACAACGTCTCAGCAAGTTCTACCCCCTAAGACCCGATTAGTAAACCAATACACCTTAGGGCTACCAATGCACAACACAAGTCAGAGGACTTACCTTGGCCTCAGTCCAAACCTGCAAGTTAGTACAGTTCAATAGGCACCCAACAATCTCAACAGATTGAAGCATAGATCAAATCGATCTAGTCGATTGCATCTCAATCAAACCATTCAACGGTCAATTCCATTCAATCAATCCATTCACAACATCATGTCAAAGCAATGATCAATCGACTTTGTCGATTACATAGCAACGAGACCACTTCCGGTCATTTCAACTATTCCCACTCAATTCCCAATTATAAATCACGATCCTTAGGACACAACTTATTAATAGGTGGTAATCACGGCCCCGCCGAGCAATTTTCTTAGATTGAGTGGCATCATGGCCCCACTCAGCAATCTTAAACTTAGTGGCATCACGGCCCCACCTGGCAATTTTCTCCACTTGGTGGCATCACGGCCCCACCTAGCAATTTTCTATCCAACTCACAACCTCACACGGTTATTTTCCCTTCAAATAACAACATTTTCCAATTTTGGGATAAATCCTCATAACCATCAATCACACTCAATTTTCACAAATCGGTACTCAATTAAACAAACAGAGAGTACCACAAGAATCAGCACGAAATTCCGGTCACTGGCCATCCCGATTGAATTTCCGGAAAAAAAAAAAGTAATTAATTAAATAATTAATTTCGAAAAATAAATAAATAAATATTAAAAATCCAATTTATGCCCATAATGCCTTATTGGAAGCCGAAACGAGCCCGGAAAATTACCGAGACTCGTTCAACAAATAACATGGCATGCCTACGTGCTAATGTCTATTTCTAACCACCTAACATGCATCATTTAATTAAATCTAACCAACCCTAAGTATAATTAAGAAACTAAAAAGCATTAGTGAGTAAAATTCACTTGATAAACGCAAAGACCGAGACATCTGCGACGGCGGCCAAATTCCAAAATTTCGGCGACGCCACGGATACTCAGCCGAGCCAAGAAACCTCGTGCAAGCCCACGAAATATCTGGGTTCGACTCGAACTTGGGTCGAACTTGGACCGACTTGTTCGCGGGCTGAACTGCTAAAACTTGGGCTTCAAGTTGTGGGCTCACTTTGGACTGAGCTGCTTCTAACCAACTTGGGCTTCAAATCAATTGAAAATGGGCTGCCGACTCAAGAGTTGCTGGACTTGGCTGAGCTGACTTCGAGATGGGCTGCTTTCTCATGGGCTGAAATAATCTAAATTTAATTTGGGCTGCACGGGCTTGGAACTTCAAATGGGCTTCGGTGAGCTGGGCTTCTTCAAGGAGACTTGTTGGAGTCACGAACAAGCTAGGCTGCTGACGGGCCGAAGGTGTTGAAATTCACGGCTGGTTTCGCTGGCGTCACGCGCGGGAGGCGCACAAGCTGAGGAAGACGCAGGCGAAGAATGGAGTGGCTTCAGGTTTTGCTCGGTTGAAGACACATGCATGGAGGAGCTTCGCTCGGTGGGTCTGCTGGGTCAGCAAACCGTCTGAAGAGATGCAAGATGGACCGAAGTTTCGGTGGATTGGGATTCGGTGGAGTGGCTTCGTGGAGATGGGCGGCTTGCAGGCAGTCAACACTTGGGGCTTCAAGGAGAGTTAGTTGACTAGTGGGGTTCAAATTGTGGACGTGTGGCAGAGGGAAGAATCCTTGGCGACAAATGATGGTGGAATGGCAGCGTGGATTCGAAGGAAACAGAACTGAATGAAAGAAAAAAGCAAAAAGAGAAAATGAAAGAGAAGCCGTGGAGGGGAAGTCGGCTAGCGAAGGAGTGAGGGAGAAGGAGAAGCGTGCGTGAGAAGCCGGTAAATGGGGGAAGAAAAGTCAAGATAATTATCCAAAAATCATCATAGCTTAGCCCCACAAGTACACATGATTATCTTCTTATGTCCCCCAATTCTTTCTTGCCTTTTAATCCACAATTAATTCAATTTGATACTAAATGTTGCACCCCCATGCCTAGTCCGAATTTCTTCAAGATGAGCTTTAATTTCAACACAAATTTCCCCAATTGATGTCTAAATTTGATGTAGAAAAATCCCACAATTTCCACAAGTGCCCCTCGTCAAATGGCTCGGCTTGCAAGTCCAAATTTCTTTTAATTTGATCCGTTTGAATTTCCGCTAATTTCCCGCGACGTCCGAATTGATTTTCCGTAAAAATCTCAAACTCGATAGAATTTCTCCAAAAGACAAGACGACGTCCTATAAATGAACCGTGACATGCTCGAACGTCCAATTCCCGAAACTGAATTCAATTTCGTGGTTAAAATCGACCGAACGCGATTTAGTCCAATCCGACCTATTGAGTAGCTTTTAGGGATTTTACCGCGGTTATATCCCTTAACGGCTTCACCCAATAGATTGGTTAACTCGTGAGTGATCAGCTCAAAGAAAAAGGACCATCGGCGCGTCGACGAGATGCCCATTTCATATATTCGGAACAGGGTCGAAATTCAGGATGTCACAATAATCATTGTCCTTAAAGACTTAGAAAGTTTTATCCTTTTTTGTAGAAATTTTGAGTCTGACAAAAGTTATGACCGGAATAAAATAAATCAAAACTAGTATCAAAGCCACACGATTGACGACTCAAATGAGGACCATTTTAGACTATTATTCGTAGTGTGAGTGTGATTTTGGACAATCGCATGCTCATGAGCTGAGGCTTACTGAGGTCAAGTACCTTCACGACTGTTTTCAACTCACCACATTGCACGCTCTCTTCATGTGGTTGATACAATATATACAAAGAGACTGAATAAGAATCAAAAAAGGCATGTGGACTTGGAAACAAGCAAGTCCTCTTCCTTGATTAGACTTCTTGAGTTTCTTCTTACCCTTCATTTACTCAACGTACAAAAATCCAAAGATGGAAGACTTTCATGTCTTCTTCCTCATATTAAACTTTCAAGTTTTTTTCTATCCCTTTATCCCTTCATTGACTCAATGTAGATCATGCAACTGATTAATTGAGTTTTATATATGTCAGAGATTATATATACCCACCCGCCCACCCACTTACCCACACACCTAGTGATGACAGCAAAAATGCACTTCCCTTCGTCAACATCATCATCTTCTTCTCTTATAACCATGTTCTGCTTGCTCTTGGTTCTGATCTCCCTTTTCCTTCTAGGGGGCTGTGGCCGTAAGTGATTTTTCTTTTTTGTGCTTCAAGCTCCTAATAATGGAGGAGGACATAAATTGAGGATCATGATTCCACGACACTGTAGTTGACATGGCATGACATGGGAATATAGAGCACCTTTTTTATATCATGCTGTTTTTCTTATCATCGCTCAAACAATTTTGCTACATTAAGTATAAGTTTAGGGATGAAGTTAAATAATTCATGGATGACGTAGTACATTGAATTAAAGTTTATGGGTCATTTGTGTCATTTCCTCTTTATTATTTATTGATCATGATTTTCTGCTTGCTTTTGCTTATGATCTCCCTGTTCCTTCTAGGGGTCTTGGCTGGCTTCACTGTGTTTAAATCGCCCGGCAGGACTCTATGTAAGTGATTTTTCTTTTTTGGGCTTTGGGCTTTCTATAAGGGAGGGGGACGTGGATTTCGTTAGGCATGACGCAAGAACATGCAGAAAGTTCCATAAATCGTGGTGTTTTTCTTGAAGTTTCTCGGACATTTTGTTGCACGAATCATTTAATAATCTTGGGCAGTGTTTGAATCCTTCATAACGATTTCCATCGAGTTTCTTCTTGCCTACAGATCTGGATCTTCCCGAGTGTGAGAAAAATTATTCAATAAGTCCAAAACTTATTACACTTTTACCAATTGAGCCATAATTCTTTTCACATTTTTGTTAATTGAGTTCATCTAACCAATTTTGATTGGAATTTGCTAATATGAACACTAATTGACCTATGTGGTACGGTTGGCATTGATGTAGAAAATTTTTAATAATGTTATAATATCTTTTTGAACTTTTTAATTAATTTAATTTTTTTTTTCCTTTTTTTTTCTCTTTATCCTTTTGTTTTGTTTTTTTAAATTGTGGCTGGCAATGGCCTACTGGGTGAGGGTCACGACTAGCCTCGTCCAAATCTGGGTGCGTAGCTTCTCATGTTTCCTCTTAGCAACATGAGCTATCCTCTACTCGACGAGAGAGCAGTGACGTGCGAAACAGAGAATGTTTCAAACGCTGCATTGATTTGGTGAGCCTCGCGTCCTCGCACGAACTGTTTCACCAGCTCTTTCTCTTCATCGTTTGTTTTCTTCGATTCCCACAAGCCATTGCTTTCCTTCTAGACAATTTTGCCCATCTCCCATGAGCTTCAGCCCTTGTTTCCTTTCCCCTTTTTTTTATTCAAACTTCCCCTGTAGAAGACTCCGACAATCTCTTTCATTCTGCCAACCTACGGTTTCCCCTCGAGTCCCCATTGAATTGATTTCTTCAGCCGCGTTGAACCGCTTGATTCTCTACTTTCCCTGTTGTTCCCTGGCCGAGAATCTCCAGAATATGTGTCCCTTATTCGCTTCCCAATTTCGCAAAAATTAGCGCCTCAAATCTCGCCTTCCTTTGCTCGAAAATCACACTTTCCTTGATGGGAATTGGTTGAACTTTCTTGCCATATTTCGTTTGCCCCCTAAACTCGGAACGGCGAGTAGAGGATCGTTCATGTTGCGAAGAGGAAGCCGAAGCCGAAAAGCCATGCGCCCAGATCCAAGCGAGGCTGGCCAGAACCCTCACGCAGAAGGCCATGGCAAAAAGATTAAAAAAAAAAAAAAAGAAAAAAAAAGGAAAACAAATAAAAATTTCAAAAATATTAAAATATTATTAAAATTTGTTCATATCAATACTAATTGTGCAATGTAGGACAGTTGGCATTCACGTCAGCGAATTCTTAATTAACAAAAAGGTAAAAAGATTTATAATTCAATTGGCAAAATTGAAAAGTTAAGGTGAATTGACAAAAGTGCAATATATTTATGACTTTTTTGATCATTTTATTCACAATTGTAAGTCCTCTTTTTACTCCATATGTCGACCCTTTTCATCACATAGTATTTGATATTTCATAACAATTTTCATTGAATATCGTCTCGCGCATGCAGCTAGCATTGTGGTGGGAAGCTGTCGTCACCGTGCTCCAATGTACCGTCGTTGTGAGTGCTCTTTTTTAACTCTACTTATCAAAACTTTCTGTCACGTTATTTGCCTCTAGAAAGGTTTATATGTACGCGAATCATTCATTATACATCGTATTACTGCACTAAACATTTAATAATTTTGGAAAGAGTCTGACCTTTCATAACGATTTTCATTGAATATCGTCTTACACGTGCAGCTCCACCATCATATGCGAGTGAACCATCTACTTCACCTGCACCTACAGCTGTGAATGGAAGCAATCTTGCTCCCGATGGACATTGGAGTGAGTCCTCTTTTCTTACTCCACTTATTCGAACCTGTTTGTCACATTATTTGCCTCTGGAAAGGTTTATATGTGTGTGAATCATTCATTATACATCGTATTACAATTGCTTGAAAGCCCTTCAATCTTATTTCATCATATGTTCTCTCGTCACGTAATCATGTAATAAGTTGGATTTCACCTACGCATCACATGATTAATGATACTCCATGAAATTTTATCTTTTCAAGTGTAGCACATGCATATGCCTAATTTGTTATTTGTAGCAAGAATTAGTAATAAAATCTCAGTGCTCTCTACCAACACTATTTGCATACTTAGTTGCGTAGCAATGGTCACAACTCGGCCAATAAGGTTTCTATAGTTAAATTTGAGGGAGAAAATCATGGTAATTTCATCATTTTGTCAATAATTTCACCGTACTACTCAAATTAATTACAAAACAAACAAATCTATATCCGATGATTGATATTTGTCTGGAATACAAGGTAATGAGTTGTAAAAAAAATTAGTCTCTCATTCTCAATTTAAAAAAAAAAAAAAGGATAAAAAAATGGACATCCTCACATCATCTACTTAACAGAGAATTAATTTCAATTCTTCTTGTTCTATCTTTGAACTTTCTACTTTCTATATTCCTCAAAGGCAAATGAGACTTATTTCTTCTTTTCCCTCTATTTTAACCATGGTTGCAGAATAGGGAGCGGCAAAGGCTTGATCAGACAACACGTTCGCTGTTCTAAATACTTTCAAGCGAAGAAATTTGTGTCGCTTGTTATACACTTCGTCTTAATACTTGAGTATTCTCTTGGCATAGCAAAATTATTTCAGTCCCTGTATTCCGCACATCTTTTCTAGACATTCTCATATGCAGCCTTGTCTTGATTCAAGTGAAATAAAAAGAGACACGTTTCATAGTTTATTCTTGGAATTTGTTCATCCGAGCAGATAGGATAGCTCATCACCAAATTGCACCTTAGGAAATGGGATCATGCTCGCAAGTCTTAGGAAAGGCAATTTCATTAGTCCATCCTAAGTAGCCTTGTACCAAGACGCTTATTCAACCGTAAAATTGTTTGAAAAATCTGAAACCTATTATATGATGAGTCTTAAACTTTTCAATTTTACCAATTTAGTTCTAATATTTTGACGATTTGTGAATTTTGTCCTAAACCTTTACGCAAAATTTCAATATTGTTATTCTGATAAATTTTGATTGAAAATGCATTAGTCTAGATGTTATATCATGTGGATGTACAATGCAAAGAAGAAGAAGCCTGTCAAGTGATATAGACGTTGACAAAGAAAAGATTTTTCACTCTGGACTTTTTCCACCTATCGGCTCATCCTCTTTGCCCTCATAACTAGCATGTATTTCTATTGAATCACAAGGAGGGATGAACTAAATCTGTGCTCTCCACTTGACTTACCAACCAGACAACATGATTTAAACAGACAGTTAAGAAACTGGCAGTCGGCATTTTAGGGCAATGCAAAATCCGGAATACACATTTATTTCCTTAAGTTGGAAACTGTCCACAGCCAATGGACCCCTTAGCCTGAACTAACACTCCAGGCATAGCGGCAGATCCGCTGGATGCTCATTCTATTGCTGTACCTACTATATCTATTGGATAAACAAGGGCTCATACCACTCAGGCTTCATCTTCAAGAAGGCCAGTACTCTCTTTGCCTTTGCTACTTCCCCAAGCTCTCTCTTTCCAAATCTTCTCCACCTCTTCAAAAGTCAACCCCTTCGTCTCTGGCACAAAGACAACCACAAACACGATGGCCAACACGGCTACACACGCAAGAATCAAGAACGTCACACCTGTCCCCACAGCATCAGCAATGCTAAGAAATGACTCTGCCACAATCAAGTTTGAAATCCAATTGACGGTGGCTGACATGCCACCACATATTCCACGATATGCCTCAGGGTATATCTCTGAGTTCACTGTCCATGGTACAGGTCCCATCCCGGGTGAGAAGCAAGCGATGTAGAGGGCCAAACCAAGGATTGCAAGCCACCCGTATATGCCGTTTGTGGAATCAGAGGATTCTGCAAAGAATGCACCAGAAAGAATTGCCAAGGATGCTAATACACCGGACAAACTCGCAAGGGCTAGTTTTTTCCGACCCATGTGGTCAATTAAGTAAATTCCAACAATGGTCCCCGCAGCATTCACGGCAGCAACGATCAGGGATAAAAGAAGTGCTAGCTGGTTGGAAGAGAAGCCAGCCATCTGGACTATAGTTGGGCTGTAGTACATCACTGTATTGATGCCAGTGAACTGCTGAAATGCCTGAATAAGGAAAAACATCTTCAGATTGGCGAAAGTGCACCAATTTAACAATTTTGATAGTTGTAACAAATAAAGATTTAACAATAGAATATAGACATGCAAGTGCAGTGCAGCCCAGTATCTTGATTTTGCTTTAAGAGACTAAAGAGAGGGAATGATTGAAACAAAGATACAGTTGATGCCAGCCAGCTATCGAGATCACATTGCATCTATTTATAGTTGAATCGACCAAAATGAGGTTAGACCTGATATAGCAGCTTTCTGCTGACTAATGGAAAAAGCATGGCATATTCCAACGGTTAAAAAGGTGCATTGTCGTATGCTAAAATTACAATCAGAGTCACAGACAGTGCATGTGACCTGCAATATATCAAAACAGCTATGAGCCCATCTCAAAAAAAATGCTGCTCTGCACTTATATTGGGAATAAATACCACCAAACAGAGTTTTTCTTCTGGTGCTATTTGGCTAATATAATTGGTCTAGGCAGTTCAACAACACGAGGTTAGAGCCCCTCATCTTTTCCCAGTCTCCAAACCCTGAAGTTGATTTAGTCACGTAGCATTTTGAGAGAGCTAATGAGATACTCTTTATTTCAGTTTCATCGAGCAGCAGACAGGTTGGTTCTACTATTCATATCAGGTAAACCTAGAAAAAATTTCAACAATCACGCCTGGCATATAACACATTATCCCACGGTAATTAATTAATGAACTAGAGCATGAGAGGGCAGGCATATGTACTTCCTATTCTACCTAAGGACAAACTATGACACTTTGGCAGAATGTAAAAATATATTCATGCAATAGGACTGCATAACTCAAGCTCTTCTTGGTTCAAAACTTGCCTCAAAGCTAAAAACTTTTGGCTATTGCCCTGGCAAAAGAAAGTTCATTGTTAGCCGGATTAATCAGCTATATATGTTTCACAGGAACATCTTATCCACTCAATGAGTCCTTCCACTAAAGACATGAAGCAGATCAGTGAAGAGAGCCAAGAAGTATTGGTTACTGCCTCTTATGAAGAAAATATTGAACATAGTGATAGTTTCATAGACCACATGAAGCTTTTTTAGTTGGTAATCATAGTTTTTCCTAATGCACTAGTAATCCCCAAAGATACACATTAGGTACCAAAATAAAAAGGGAAAATGACACAAATGGTCCTTGAGCATTGGTGTAATGTGCAATGCCGTTCCTGTACTTTTCATTTGTTCATGGACCATATTGCACATTTGGAAAGTTTAGGGATGACATTGCACATGGATCAAAGTTCACAGACCACTTGTGCTATTATCCCAAATAAAAGAAGTCGTCCTTTGATGGCAAATTTAGCAATGAGAAAAGGTTCAATCAAATAAAGTACACCTGCATTAATTTAGAAGCAGCATTAATGAGCCTAATAAGTAACAATGACTAACAGTGGATATATCATTGTAGCCTGATGCTGAAACTGATTCATAATTCTGACCTGAAGCCCAGCACCGGCCAAAAAAGCAATTCTAATCTCCTTTGACTTGAAAACATCTTGGTATCTGACATTACTCTTTCTCCGGCGTTCTTCCTCTAAAGCAGTAGAAAGATTATCAATCTCATCCTCTAACCGATCAGGAGCATAAATCTTAGAAAGCACAGCGATAGCTTTAGTTTTATCATCCTGCAAGATAATGTCAGATTTTCTATTACAGTCGCAGAAACAGAAAGGAAAAGCAATTGGATGACATTAAGTATCTGAGGAGAACAATGCTTCTACCTTCATAAAAAGCCATCGAGGTGACTCTGGTAGAAAAAGCATTATGGAGAACTGAATGACTGCTGGCACACCAGACACTCCCAGCATCCAACGCCATGTTCCTGGGACCTAACCAAAGTACAAGTACATTCAAAGTATTCATCAGACAATATGCGCCCAATGTACATCAAAGAAACAAAAGATGTAGAAGGTCTTATATGCACTAAATTCTTGTCAAGACAATCCATCTTAAGTGATAGTTCTGGAAACCTCTCATTGAATAACCAACAAACTAGCAGATTGTCGGACATTGACAATGAGATCCCTTGAAGTAAGAGCTAGTGATCAGGCTTAGGATTTAAACACTACTTCCATTTTTTATGATACCACAACTAGCTGCCATTGTGGCACATCTATAGTCCGGTACTATTGTATTCATAAAGATAGACTCCAGGCATTGTTCTATAGTATATGTAGAAAATGTATGATAAAGAACAAAAGCAATTCCTCTGGATTTGCTGCAAAAGAAGCGTTTAATATGAGCAACATCAAGTTATGTTGAAATGAGTTAAACATCAAACTTGAAGGTTGCTAGTTAACGTTCAGGATATGCTTAACAATAAGTTATCAAAAATGTCCATGTCAAGAGAATGCTCAGGCAGAGGACCAACAATGTATAACCTTTGTCAGAACAAAGGATATTTTCCATGAAGACCCAGAAACCGCATGGCTGATGCCAAAACTGGAACAGGACAAACTGCACAAAATAAGCTTGAGAAGTTCTCCAGTAGCATACAAAATAGGAAGTAAAGAGCACAAGCCACATTATGATTCCAGCAAAAAAGAAGAGAAACGTATTTAATATTTTGTTCAGGAAATGATCTGGCCACTTGTCAGCAGAGGGTGAGGTGAACACTACTTATTTGCTTGGCTCCAATGCTAGCAGAAATGTTAAAGCATTAAACCCCATAGTTTGTCTCATTACTAAAGGAGTCTATAATTTGATCCTCTTCACCGGAAGAGGCTGAGAAATTGAGGTGAAGAAACCACAGGTATAACAACTCCACGTGCAATAAGTTGAACATAACACAATTGACCAGTAGGATACCATTTCCTAATGCAGCAACAGGCCAACAGGTCAGCTGTAATTCTAGCAGAAAAATCTAAAAAGAGAGCTTATGTATATCTTAGACCTGTTAAACAATACCTATAAACTAAAGACATCACAATAATGGAGGGGGACTGTGTAGAGCAATGACCACAAAGTATCAAGAAAAGACTTGATTGATCAGAATCAATACCACTGAAAAGTGCAGACGATTCCATTCTATCAGAAGGCATTGTACACCATCCAGATAGAGATAACGTACCAAAAATTTCCACAACTTTTTAGGAGCACGTTAGGTTGTTTTCAAAAGTGCTATTTTCCAAAGAGGCCTATATGCGCCCCAAATGATACTGAGATTTGCCAGCTGAGTGACCAAAAGAATAATTCCAGATATCACCCTCAAACTCTCAATGAATGATTATGTTACAAAAGCTTCCACTATAGTCTCTATCACACTTCATTTGATATAATTATTCTGAGATATCATGGTTAATAAAAAATAAAATAATTATGGACAACAGGAATGAAAAATAGATGATTGATCCCAAAAATCATTCCAAAGAATTCTTTTTCCTCGAAGAAAAGAGGAAACAACTTGACGGTCTATCGTACTACTGCACAAGAGAAACTTTCATGCTAGAGACATCTGAAGGCATAGACATATCTCAGATATCCAAACAAATGATAATTGCAGAAGCAAGGGAAGGTTTGTTCCATATTTGCTATTGTGAAACTTCTGTATAGGTACCCTAAGTCTGAACTGAATTCACAGACAACCAATGAGGGATGGTCATATTAAGGTTGGGCCTATAGGACATGACCAACCAACAGAACACTTGCTGGTAAAGGAGCCATTACTCATGTAGACTAAGCCTAGGGAGTGATGGAACTGCTTACATCCAGAAGAATGTTGCTAGTGCATGAAATTATCATGAAGTGCAAACTCATTCTCATAACTTCCCACTATAGAAAACTTCCCCCAAGGCTAACAACAAGCTGATTAATCAGAAAGAAGCTGTCTTCTGTGAAATTTTCACTGGTGAAAACTATATAAAAACTACCACATAAGCCTTGATCAGCAAATTGATGACTTCAAAAATATGTATTTGTGACATGGGAGTATTACTACCTAATATTTAGCAGTGAATTTTTTTGGATTTGCTTAAAAAAAGAAAATTTTGCTAATTTTCTCCTTTAAATTTGAAAACAAAAGAGCATATCTTAGGTTTCAAATCACGAAAAAACAATATATTCACTACATGTCAATTTTTTTATGTTATGAAAGGTTTCGAGCGTCGCGTAAAATAAAAGCCAAATTGCGTGAGCCATAAGATTTTAAGCACATAATACTTGAGGAAGTCCCGATAAACAGTGAGAAAAATTTATTTCCATGGTCCTTCAGCATTCTTATTAAGTTGGCATGACATGACCATTTAACTGTTATTTATGGCTCTCAAAACAGGACAACCATCAGTTCGCAAATTACAGATAATTATGATAACAAATCGACAAATAGCAAAGCAACGTAAACCTGACCTCTGTGAACGCAAGATTTATAAGGTATGAGAGAAACTGTCCACCAGTTATCATAAGAACATTAGTGCTAACAAGGCCTCCCCTAATTTCCGATGGTGAAGCTTCTGCAATATATACAGGAGCAGTAACAGATGCAACACCAACACCAAGGCCAACGAGAAGCCGACCAAGAATGAGGACATAAGGATCAGGAGCAGCGGCCATTACTACTGCTCCAACTGCAAAAACGATGTCAGCTGAAAGGGTAGCTTTTTTACGTCCATAAGAATCATTAATCCAACCCCCTGAAGCAGCTCCAATTATTGCACCAACCAAGGCCATGCTGACTATAGTTTCCTGCCAAATTCAAGTCAATACAATATGAAATAATGACCACAACGACCTTAAACAAGATTATGAAGAAATTCAGATAGTCAAAGCATTTTGGAGGTTAACAACACTCCCACAAAAAGCTCATGCACCACATTTGTAAAGATCCGATCTAACCACCTCTATATAACTTTCCAGGTTCCATAAGCTAAAATGTAACGGCTAAATGTAATTCAGACACTAAAACATTACAAAAAGGAGGGGAAAGAACCTTAATCCCAATCTTCAAATACTTGTTGAAGTCTCTCACATTGCTTGCCTATGGAATTTATATAGGCCTAATATTCATGTTGTCTTCCTTTACCTATAGGTTTAACCTTTTGGGTATGAAATTCTAACACGGTATTTTGTCAGGTTTGGCCCCAGATTTGTTTCGTGTGAGGCTCCCCGTTCATCAATTCCATGTGCCTTTCTTTGTCCAGTTTGTACGTGAGAGGGAGTGTTAAAAGATATCCCACATTACTTGTTATGGGGTTTATATGGGCATTATATCCATATTGTCTCCCTCCACCTATTGGCTCAAGGCTTTGGTGGGACATTTAAACAATAAAAATCGCTAATTATATGCTATTCCTCCCAAAAGAAACACTCCTCATGTTTTTCTCTACGTTTCCCACTTAAAGATGTCAGGCAACAACATGTTTTTCCCTATTTAGAGCTCTCTTTTCGTACCTGTAGAAAGCTACTCTCATTGACAGCCTCAAAATCATCTTTAATATACAGGAGCGCCCCAGATATGACACCTGCAACAAGCAAGTCATTATAGCCTAGTAGTAGCAAAAGAGTACTTAATTTATACTTCAAGAAAATATCAATACAATGCGCCCCTCTTTGGTGTGAAGTACACTCAAAAGAATAACCAAATTTCTGAAGAAGACAGGCGTATCACTCATAAGGAATCTCAATTTATGACTCTCATTCTGGATACACCAGTGCAGTGGGATATTAAATGGTAAATCCTGTAAGCATCCCCTTTTCAAACAATATATAGAAGAGAAGCAGCATCCTACCATCTCTTACAATAAAACATCTCAAACCAACTAATAAACTTGTATATCTAATCCTCCGATCAACAAATATCACAAAGCTGTTGAGAACTATGAAAAAGAAATGAGTGAAGGGAAAAAAAAAATGATTTATTTCAGAGGCAATTTACCCCCATAAACCTGGGCATAGCACAAAGATTATTATGGTGTCCTCCAATGCTGATAATGTGCCAGAGAACTTTTCAGATGGGTCATAGAAATAGAGAATACTGCGACTGAAGTTCAAGCAGAGCCAGAACCTTTCAAAGATTGCCCGTGTTCAAACTTAAAAAGAAAAACAAACAAATTAAGAGGTAGAGTAAGGTTTTAAAAACAAATATACTGCATAAGAAATCTTGAAGTGGAAAGTATAAATCCAGCAATGTTGCTTCTGTATATAAAGATAAGATGAACTTCTATTGCGAGATAAATTTCGAGATTACTAACAGAATAATGCAGACTTCCCATACATTTGCACTTGCAATTTAACAAATTTGACTGACTCGGCAATCACCGACTCTTTCTGGATAGACACACATGAACATATGTTGTTCCAGAACTATTAGCAAAAGAAAACTTACAACCATTTTGCTTGGCCATCGACATATACCAACCAAATCTCATGAAGCATCGGATGGAATCGAGATAACTCATGAGAAGCATACATCTAACAACTAGCAAGGGAAACCAAAACAATATGCCACCCGAGAAAACTAGAAAATGAGCAACATCATTAATCGCAATCAACAAATTTACGAGCCGCACATGTACTTAGAGAGGTAAGAAGTATACAAAGATTAACACGCAACAAACACATGAAGATATTTACTGATGTAAACCTCGCACGCAGAAAATAACACAAGATGTTCGGTACCTGTGTCGTAACCAAAGAGTAGTCCGCCTATCCCGGCAGTCACAGTCAATCCCAGCACGTACAGATTGCTGAAATACGACATTTTCCGCTCTGGATACAAGTTCAAGTACCCAGAGCTACCCGGCATAGACCCCATCGTCATCTCGCCACAACTCCTCTCCCCCTCTAATCAAAAACAGATCTTTTTTACGCAATAAAACCCCTCGAAACAGCCCAATGCTTCCGGCGACGACGAAAAATGAGCCACCGAACGGAGCCGAGCTCGGGACGACGACGAATTACACTAAAATTTCACGAAACTCTCCACAACAACCGCGGAAGCTTCACGAGCCGACAAAAAGGACGCGCTTTTTACACTTTCATTAACGCCACAAGCAAAAACCCCACAAAAGATTCAATCCGAGCCCAATCAAAGCGCTCGGAAAATCGTCAATTTCACTCGAAGCCAAAAGCAAAATTGGATTTTTCTCCCTCGGGAAAAAGTACGAGAGAAATAGAGAGAGAGAGAGGCGCGAATACAACGCAGAGAAGAGAGCGAATCGAGAAGGTCCGCCTCGATCGGTTGATGAAAATCCAACCGAATCACCCTTTATTCGAAGCGACAACAACCGAGACAACCAGCTAACTCGCAGAATCACCGCAATCGAGGGGCGAGGGGACGAGCTTCTCTCTCCTCGGAAATAGCAAAAGGAACCTCGGCCCCGAGAATCCCGCTGCCGAGCTCAAAATCCTCGCACGATCCCACGCCGCAGCGAGCGAGCGAGCGAGAGAGAGAGAGAGAGAGAGAGAGAGAGAGCGACGAGCGCCGGACGACGGCAGCGGCGGCGGCGGCTCGTGAAATCGGAAATGCTCGGAGGAACGCGAGGCGAAGCGGATAACGGAGGGGTCGCGGCGAGAAAATTGCGGAGGGGAGTTTCGCTTTTTCTCGAGAAAATCCGCGCGTGGGGTTTGGTAGTTGGACAGAAAGCGAGGGAGAACGAAAGATAGTTATAACGGAAGTTCTCCCGACCGGGGGGACAATTCTGTCACGTAATTTTACCGGAATATTACACGGTCGTTTGCGGATCCGTCCGAACGGCTCTCGCTGTCCGAACGGCTCTCGCTGTCCAACGAGCCAGCGCTAACCGGCTGACCGGACGACAGCGGGACCTGGGAGTATGGAAATCCTATGGGAGGTTAGGTAAAATCACGTGCGTGGGAATCCCATGTTATGTTTGGTAAGTGATGAGGTTGGAGCTCGGGTGCTATGTCATTTTCCAATTCGATCGTGCAGCCTTGATTTCAAAGGATTGGAATCGGAAGCTGAATTAGTGCTCGGAATATATTTATCTAAATTTCCGAAGTATAATATGAAAATAACACTATTTCACTAAAAAAAAGAGATTAATATCCTGAAAAATTTCAAACTGGTACACGTGTGACAAATTTACCTAAAATTATTTTTTTAACCATGAAAATTCCCAAACCGGTACACGTGTGACAAATTTACCTCAAACTATTTTTTGACTATTTAAAAATTCCAAACTAAGACACTTATCGCGACAAATTTACCTCGATCGATCAAAAAAAACCATAAACGATATATTTATGATAAATTTATCCCAAACTAATTTATTCGACCGCCAAAAATCCCAAACTAGCACATTTGTAACAAATATAAACCATGTTAAATTGGATTAATACCACATAAAAATCACAAAAATTGTAAACTATGACAACCGGAGAGTAAAAAAATTTGGTTTAACTATTAACACATGTCATTTAAGTTAATAATTTGACAGTAAAATTTAACGGAAACCAACAGAGAGTAAATTTATCACAAGTGTACCGGTTTTGGGTAAATTTATCAAATGTGTACCGATTTAGGATTTTTAGTGGTAAAAAAATTAGTTTGGAATAAATTTATCACATGTGTACCAGTTTGAAGTTTTTAAGGATATTAACCCTTAAAAAAAAAGCTTATTAATCAAGTGGTCATAAAATTATTTATTCATTATGAAGATAATTATTTAAACTCAGTTGATATAGCGGGGAATCAGACTAACTGAACCAATCCTTATATAAAACCAGCGATTCTGACTTTCAAGTCAAGCATTGGATGGACTAATCCTGAAACAATTTTAGATTCACAAAATAGGACAAATGACGGAGTTTTTCAGGAATTGTCCTTGAATGGGTTAATCTAGACCGGTTCGATTCGATTATCAAGTGCAAACGGGCTCGATGCGCCGCCCTAGTTGAGAGATTGGTCTAAAGACTACCGACTACCGATTGCTCGAGTGCTTGGACCGAGTCCAAGATCCGATGATGATACGTGGGGTCCGCGATTAGTAACGATGGCTCACCATATAAAATATGGCAAACGTGGGAGAATTAGGATAGGATTCTGTAAGCACGAATCCTGCAAGAATTAAAGGGAGTCCTCACATCCACGCGCTCGCGTAAGTGGACCGACGCTACTCGCCTGGGCGATAACCGACTCGCCGGAGGGCAGTTTCGTCATACGGCAAAGCTCTCCGCCCAGAAGCCGACGCGCGGTTCACGCGCCCGAAGCGCGGGACAGGTGGGGAAAAGTCCAAAAGGGTGTCCGCGGCGCGTGAAGGGGACGCGCGCCTTTGACAACTGTCCGTTCCGGACCGGCCCGATTCGGGAATCCCATCCATTCCCCCCCTGCGTCGTTTCCGGACAAGAACGCATGCATGTCCCGGTGGGGCCCACCCTGATGGGCGAGAAAGGCGAAGTGATATAAAACTTCGAATATAGACAGATGGTAAATATAAAATGCTGGGAAAATGAAGTTTTTTCTAATGATGACGCATGATTATGACCTCTACGGGGTTACGTGGCTTGAGAAAATATTAGGTACAATATTTATGTCCAATCAGGAATAGAATAGCCTATTCGTTGATCGACAAGTGTCCAATAAGGCCCACATTTCAAAATTTTGTAAAAATTTTGTTCTCATTCACTTCCTTTCTTCCATAAACACCCTTCGTCTCTCTTTCCTTCGACAATAGAGGCAAAGATCTTGGTGTTCATGCAAGTCCGTCTTGCCTTCACCAAGATCTTGGCCTTCCTCAACCGTCGAGAGAAAGGTGGTGGCTTCCTGGAGGTCGAGCATCTCACTGCAGAGCTTGTCAAGGTTGGCATCGATGAGGGGGCGGCTCGTTAGTGAGGTCTGGGGTGAGGATGATAAGGGTGATGACTTTGTCAATGTTATTGATGCCGACGATGGTGATCTTGATGTGACACTTGGAGGACAATAGCTATAGGGTGTACTGCATTGGCTTGAAGAAGGCTTTGGTCAGGTCCAAGCCGACCGAGTTGAGGTAAAACGTGCAACACCAAAAGATTGAGATCGCACAACTATGCGTTGAATTTGAGAGTTGAGAGAGGGGAATGAGGATGAATGAAGACGGATAAAGAAGAAAGAGGGAGGGATGTTTATGGAAGAGAAAAGATGAGTGAAAAAGAGATCTCTAAAAAATCGGAAATGTGGGCCATCACCTAACACGTGTCAATCAAAGGACAAACTATTTTATTGCTGATTAAATACGATTGTTATACATAATATTTTTTCTATGAGAGTTACGGAAGGAGCCCACCATTTTCTTGTTTGAATGTCGTCGTCGACACCATCTGAATTTGTTGTGAGTCACTATTATATTCAATTCCATTTTATCATATTACTAAACATTATGTAGAAAAGTTTATAGACTATAGAACCCTCTCTCTAGTATTAATGTACTTCCTTCCAATCATGGTTGTCCCTATTTTTCTCTTACTTTGAGAGGGCCCAAAGGCTCTTGCCCATCTCCTCCGTTGCTAGAGATAGTATTAAGCCATCCACACGGATTTGATTGTGTCCAAACAAATCAAGATGGGTTGCGTCCAAGTCAAAAAAAAAAAAAAAATTCTTTTATTTTTTTTTGGCATTTCTACTCTAATCCTATTCTAACACTTATTCTTTTTTTTTTTTTTGTCGGTCAAAAAAAAAAAATCTTATTCAAATGCATAGATATGTGCCTTTCAAAATGGGTCAAGAGGCTGAGGGCCCATCAGCTCTCCCAAGTCAAATTCATTGACTAAGTGTGGCACGCTATCAACCCACATAATTTATTGTATGTTTTCGGAGGTTGCGTGTATTAAGCAAGGTTGGGCAATGATAACGATACTCATGCGCATCAAAGTTCAATTTCCTTAAAACCCAATCTAAAAAAAAAACAATGGAGTAATTTTTTATTTTATCGATTTACTAATTTTAAGGAGCACAATTTTGATTATTTTTTAAATAGAACACTTCATTTCGAAACAGATAAATATTGATACAAATATTTATATGTAATTCTTACATAATCTTTTAAAATTACAAATGATATTTTAGATTTGTGGGAAAAATATAAAAGTGACTTTTGAGTTTTGATTAGTTGAGACAAACGAAACTAATTTAAAATTAACATATCAATGATTTAAATAAAATACAAATTGCATCACAAAATCAGAGACACCCACCGGTCGCCATGGAGTGAAAGACACAATAGCCATAGCAGCGCTCCCGTTCCGACCGTCTCTCCTTCCCGGTCTCTGACAGCGTCCTGCTGCTGCTGCTGTCGTCTTCGCGGTCCTACCGAGTGAGCTCTCGTCCTCTCTACAGTCCTTTCTTCTTCATAGACAGTCACCAGGGAAAACGGGGGTTATAATGTGATCTTGCTGCTTTTTTCCTGGTTGCCCACCAACCGTTTGTGGTGACGTCTGTGTGAATTGGGGTGCATGCTCTCTATGTAATGTTAATCTTTTTGCCCTTTCCCTTTTAAGCATGAATTCATTGGTATTGATATCGCAGTAAGTTTGTTGATTTGTGTGGTGGTGGGCATTAGGATTCGTCGACGCCGGGTGCACGAAGTACTTCAAGTAGCCAGTGTCACAAAAATGGCTACTACTGTGGAGTTATCAACAACTAGCTAATTGTTTTTGCTGAGCATATCCATGCTTTTGTCATGTTGAGCTATTATTTTGCTAGCTTGTTCTTGAAAAAAGGAGTTCTTCCTTAATTGCGTATCGTGGATTCAGAGTGAATGCATCACTCTTTCATGGTGCTCTCACTGGCTAAGTTTTGAAGGGTCTTGTTAACAAGCTAACTGGAAGTAGAAATAACTAATGCTTTTCAAGACATTTCAAAATGAATGAATTGTGCATTTTAATAAAATCACTTCCTTCAAATTTACATCTTAAAATTTCGAACCATACTTGACAATGCTTAACAAGTGCCTAAGGGGCACACTGTAGCATTTTCCAATTTTGAATTCATCACTCTTTCGTGGTATTTTCACTGACTGAAGTTCGACTTGCGGGTGAAAGAATCTCTACGACAGGCAGCTGGGTGAAGTCTAGGCCTGCATTAAGTTAGCTCCAAAAAAGTACTCCTGGAACACTTGAAAAAATAAAAACATTGGACCAATCTGTCCGACATGTCTTGTTGTGTGCCTAAGAACTCCTTGTCCTCTTCCTTGGTTACTGCTCTGATGTGTACAAATTTATGATTATGACTGAAATCACAGATTTTCATTTGCAATAGGATAATATCTAAGAAGTGATGGTAATTTGTTAAAGGTGTTGGTAAACTCCAAAAAATATAGCGAGTTCCATATCCATCAAATGGAACTTCCCTATTGCATTCAAACTTTCTGTTGCTTTTATAGTCTCTATGCGCGGGCTACTCCACACTACTAAGCGGACTCAAGTTATATTGCAGTTCCTTCAACCGCTAGGATATGAATTGTTGAATAGATTTGGTTGGAAGTTTAGTTTTGTTGTAAAAGCTCCTGCTGTTCAACCACTTCTCAGAATAATTTTTACTTCTACCCATTCGATTAATATTTGCAATAGAGTGCATGTGAGCTGAAACTCACTCCCTCCACCCCCAAAATCAAAAAAGAAAAAAGAAAGAAAGAAAGAAAGAAAGAAAGAAAGAAAGAAAAATAAGTCATAGCCAAAATGTTACTTGACAAGTTGCACTCCATTTAATTTACTAGGTATGGACATTGCACATTTCTACCTCGACGGAAACACAGATGCTGTTGAACTTTGTCCCTACGATTCTTACATCCGTGTTCTAGCAGCTTCCACTTACATGCTACAAGAAGGTGACAATCCTTCTCGATCTGGCAGCATAGTACTCTTCAATATCAATGCTGGTTCAGGCCAACTTGATTGATTACACTGTCTAAAATCCACTGGTGTTTTTGACATCACTGTTGAAGCTAATATTGGATGTCCCTTGTTGGCACAAGCTGACTCGGATGGTTATGTCAAAGTTTATGGCTTGGAGAGTTCTTCGGATGGACCGGAAGAAAAGGGTACCCGCTTTCTTCCCTTCGCTTCGCATTATCTCTGGTATTGTAATGGAAGTGTTCTTTAGTGGTATAACAACAGGCACACAATTATTTGGCAGCATTTCTGTACTCATCATTTGAATGT
The DNA here is from genome assembly GCA_014182715.1 of Eucalyptus cloeziana. Classification (NCBI taxonomy): domain Eukaryota; kingdom Viridiplantae; phylum Streptophyta; class Magnoliopsida; order Myrtales; family Myrtaceae; genus Eucalyptus; species Eucalyptus cloeziana. Next base: position 2,306,372 of record CM024641.1, on the reverse strand, counting down.
GTGTCATTGTCCTGCCAAAATAAATACACTCTTCTAGACATCGATAGCGACGATTGTTATAATTTAGTAATGTTGAACTTCTCTTTTGCAAGTGATGGGTTGGTTGGCAGAAGTCGACGGTGTCTTTGACGTTTGGATGTTCCTACTGTATTAATTACTTGAGATGGACCTGACGCAGGTCTTGTGTTGAGAGAGGTCACTGGTGCGAAAATCAGTTCTTCTATGTGCCTATGCCTGGATTGGAGTCCTTCAGCTACATTGACAGTAGTGGGGCTTTCTGATGGCTCTGTCTCACTATTATCTCGCTCTGAGACTGAACTTGAAATTGAGCAAGAATGGAAACACATGATTTCGAGTTGTGGGCAGCTTCCTTCGATACCCACCAACCCCACTTGATATACACGGGCTCCGATGACTGTAAATTCAGTTGTTGGAATATCCGCGACTGTCCCTCAAATTTAGTGTTCTGAAATTCCGAGGAACATAAAATGGGTGTTTGCTGCATCACGAAGAGCATATCTGACCCTAATGTCGTCCTTACCAGTAGCTACGATGAACACATTAGAGTTTGGGATGTAAGATCGATCTCAAAACCTGTAAATCAGAGTTCAATATGCTTGGGGGGAGGAGTTTGGAGAATCAAGCAACATCCTCATGTACCCGGTGTAGTCTTGGTAGCTTGTATGCACAATGGATTTGCTATCGTTGATCTCAGGGGTGAGAAGATTAAAATTGTAGAGACATACAGTAGGCATAGCTCACTTGCATACGGTGCAGATTGGCAGAAAGGTGGGTCAAAAAGAGGGCAAAAGAGAGAACATGGTGATTGCTACTTGTTCCTTTTATGATAGACTTGTCCGGATATGGTCACCACAGTGTAATATATCCGCTGACCCCATACATTCTCGAGAATTTGTGGTGACCCGGATATGTAATTTTAGGGTTTTCTGGCCTCCTAATCTATTGTGGGAATGCTTTGAAAGTAATTTTTGAAGTCATTGCTGGACAGACTTGAGAGTTGGCAATGATACTTGTCTTTAGCTTTAATATGTCCTTGGCTTGATGTTTCCACCTTTCTATCGTTTAATTTTATATGCTTAAGCCCTCGAAAGAAATGCTCCCTTGAGTAATGATATAGGGGTATATGCTTCTTCTGTCTTGATCGTAAGTGTTAGTAATTTGTAAGTTTACCAGTTCAATGAAGAGATTAATCTTAGATCAACCAGATTTATCGTGGTGGAACCATGATGGGAAACCAAAGATTACCTCGACCGTTAATGAAATCTATGCTATTTCTTTCTTAATCCTTCAATTGGAATAATCATTAGTTAGGTACTTATCTTAATTTCATGACATTTTAAAGCTTGTTTGGGTCATTTTAAAATTTTAAGGACTTCTTTTAGAAGTCTTACTACAAGTTCACCTAAAAAGTTTTGTGTCGCATTGGACATAAAAAATTAACAACAATCTGAACTCAAAATCAAAATCTTAAGTGGGCCTAATTCGTCGATACGTTCTAAAGATAGAGCGGAGCGAAGTTCAAAAGTTAAAAAGATCTAAATTTAGGGGTAAATTACCTTTGGAATCACCCAAGTTCCAATCTTCTACTCTAATCAAATGTCGTTTCATTCCATGTGCATGGCTTATTTCTTGCAATCAATCTATTAATCAATGGGGCCGGGATGACGGATGCACAATTTTGATCTAATCGAACAGGCTTGAATTCTTCTAGTTTGGGGAAATTAACGGTTGATTTCCAATCCGATAATTAGAATTGGAAGCCGAACTAATCCTCATAATGATTTTTATCTAAATTTTCATGATATAATATGAAAGTAACATTATGTCATTAAAATATTATTTATTCATCGAGTGGTTATAATATTATTTATTCATGTTGAAGATCATAATTTAAACTCGGTTGATATAATAGGGTAATCTGGCTAATTGAACCAATCCCTATGTAAAACCAGTGGTTTAAGACTACTCTCGACGCGGACGACTAGCTGAAGGGCAATTTCGGCACATAGCAAAGAAGTCGACGTGCGGTTCACGCGCCTCGAGCGCGGGACACGTGGAGAAAAGTCCAAGGGGGGCGTTAGCGGCGCGTGAAGGGGACGCGCGCCTCGACAACTGTCCGTTCCGCACCGGTCCGCCTCTGAAACCCTCATCCATTTCCCCCATGAGTCATTTCTGGACAAGAACGCATTGCCCGGTGGGGCCCACCCTGATGGGCGACAAGGCAAAGTGATATAAAATTTCAAATATAGACAGATGGTGAATATAAAATGCTGGGAAAATAATAGAAAATTCTAATGATGATGACGTCCATGACCATGACCTCTGGGGTTACGCGGGCTGAGAAAATATTTGGTACAATAGTTATGTCCAATAAAGAATACAATAGCCTATCCGTTGATCAATACAAGTTCAATGAGGTCCAAATTTCGGATTTTTCAAAATATTATTTTTCTCGCTTGCTTTCCTTTTTCCATAAACACCCTCTATCTCTCTTTCCTTCGTAAATAGAGGCAAAGATCTTGGTATCTATGGAAGTCGATCTTACTTTCACCAGGATCTCGACCTTCAGCGACCATCAAGAGAGAAAGGTGGTGTGTGCTGGAGGTCAAGCATCTCACCGTGGAGCTTGTTAGGCTTGGTGTCGATGAGGGACAACTCGTTGCAAAGGTCCTAGGTGAGGATGGTCTAGGTGACGGCCATGTCGACATTGTTGACCTCGATGATGGCAATCTTGGTGCGGAGCTTGAAGGGTGACGACTGCAGGGTGTTCTAGATTGGCTTGAAGAAGGCTTTGGTTGGGTCCAAGCCGCCCGGGCTAAGGTAGCAAGCTAATGGAGCTTTGTGCATTTTTGTACAAAACCCGAAGATTGTGCGACTATGTGTTGAATTTGAGGGTTGAGAGAGGGGAACGAGGATGAGTGAAGACGGAGGAAGAAGAAAGAGGGAGAGGTGTTTATGGAAGAGTGAAGGTGACTGAAAAAGAGATTTTGAAAAAATTAGAAATGTGGGCCTCTACCTAACACGTGTTGATCAACCGATGAACTAGTGTATTGCCGATTGGATATAACTATTATACCTAATATTTTCTCTACAAGGCTCATGTGGGAGGCCACCATTTTCTCGTTCAAATATGGTCATCATCACCACCCAAATTTGTCGTCGAGTGACTATCCTATTCTATTCCATTGTATTACTAAACCTTATATGGGAAAGTTTATAGACTCTAGAAGCCTGTCTATATTATTAATGGACTTCCTTCCAATCATGATTGTCCCTTATTTTCTCTTACTTTGAGAGGCCCAAAAGGCTCTTGCCCATCCATCTCCTCTGGCAGTAGAGATGGTATTAAGCTTTTTTTTTTTTTTTTTACATGAATTTGATTGCGTTCAGACGAACCAAGATTGGTTGGATCCAAGAAAGAAATTGCTTATTCAAACGCATAGAAATTTGCCTTTCAAAATGGGTCAAGGGTCCGAGGGCCCATCGGCTCCCTTGAGTCAAATTCACTGACCAAGTGTGTGTTTGTTGTCAACCCACATCATTTACTATATGATTTGAGACAGTTGCGTATTTGAGCAAGGTTATATAATAGTAATGATACTCATGCGCTACAAAGTTCAATTTCCTTACAACCCAATCTAAAAAACAATGGAGTAATTTTTATTTTTTCGATTTGCTAATTTTGAGGAGCACGCATCTTGAATTTTTTTTCTTTTAAATCTAGAACACTTCAATTAGGAACAGATACATATTGACACAACTATTCACATGTAATTCTTACATAATCTTTTAAAATTAAAAAAAAAAATATTTTAGATTTGTGGGAAAAAAATAAAAGTGACTTTTGAGTTTTGATTAGTTGGGACAAACAAAACTAATTGATTATTTCTTCTAAATTCGGTCAAATATTGCAATCTTTCCTATCATATGCAAACTTTGATTGCATAGAAAGGATTGATGGGTTGAGCTAAACTTTCGTCTTCTCACGGGCTTTAAGTCTAAGACCTCCCTACTTGAGACCATTAACTCCAATCCAATTAAATTCAAGACCATCTTATTAAGCCCATTTGTTGTTGATCCAATGCACATGTAATTAATTGAAATATGCTAAGTGATAAATGCTCTTGAAACTATATGTTATACAATTTAATTCCAATATTTTTACTTAGGGTCAAAATTAATCCTTAATTTTTTTATGCAATAAATGAATGATTAGGTTGCTAAAATTTAGGTATCAATAATTTTAGAGTTCGCTGGATGCGAATTAATCCTCAGCATTGCAGTTGCAAAGATGTCGTCGAACATCTATAAAGAGACTTGATTCATGAGGAATTGACATGAGTCTAAGACTTCTAATGGCACGGTTGACTAGTGAAGATTGGATGAACTAATGAGCTATGCTCTATTTGTAGTGTAGTTGAAGAAGGGGGCAAATGACCCATTCCCGAGGGATAGAGGGATTAACCCACAGCCCGTAGCCACAATATGACCAACCAAAAATGCCCCTTGGTGGAGACTCACTTTGTTAATGCAGGACGTCAACATGATGACTTTCAGGTTGACCAACCAAGAAGAATGAAAAATTTGAGAGTTAGTTTCTTGTGGACTTTATGACATTGTGATCAAACCCACCATTACTATTTGATGTATGAATAAGATAAACTCAAAATGCAACACACGGTTTTTCATCTAGTGACAAATGAGGAAGAAATCGAAATTTGCAAGTAATATTTCGGATCTAATATTGCTAGCTCCTCTGTCTACAACTTCGGTAGATTAGTATTCATAATGGCCGCATAGAGAGAACATCATCTACATTTAGGTGTTATTACTTCTTTGTACTAGTCTAAGTTACCTCAACAATCACTGTATTTATCTTTTCTCTCCCTTCTTTTTTCGATGTAAAGATGAAGATTTCATCATAATAAAACATGCTAGACAAGCAAGATAATGGAGAGGATGGATCAATGTACTTCAACTGATCTGAAGAAATTTCACCATCTTTGTAGTTTTTTCTAATAAGAATCTTCTTCGAGTTGTTTCTCTAACCTCTTGCAATTTTTTTTAAAGATATCTTCGTCTTCGGCAACTTTGAGACCTTGCAAGAACTTAATATAATTTCCCTTCATGATATCTGCATTCTTTTGCAATGTTGACATGAACATAACCAAACAATTAGCTGCCATGTAACTTCACTCTCAAGCCTCATGTCAGCTTGTTTGACTATCTTCTTATGTTGCTAGAATTTGTCATTCATTCACAAGTTATGCGTTACCCTTTGCTAGTCAGCAAGTTGAGATCGCTCTGTTCATTCATGATCTTTCTAACAGATGCAAATTGGTTAAGTTAGGAACTTGGTTTTTACTCTCGCTTTATTTCTAATCCAGTCTCTGCCATGATGGATCCTGAGACCATAATCACTTGCCTTCAAAATTTAGAAAGTTTAATCCTTATTTGCATATGTTCCTAGTCTAATAAAAAGTCAAGAATTGGAATAAAATGAATAAATAATAGAATCAAAACCACATGTTTAGCGACCTGAATGAGGACCATTTTAGATTACTATTAGTGTAGTGTGAGTACAATCTTGGATAATTGTGCAGTCATGAGCCGAGGCTTATTGAGGTCAGTACCTTCATGACTGTTTTCAACCCACCATATTGCATGCTCTCTTGGTGTGGATATTGCGATGCACATAAAAACACTGAATAAGAATTGAAAAGATATGTGGACTTCGAAACTAACAAGGCCCCTTCCTTGATTAGACTATTTTAATTATTTCTTGCCCTTCATTTACTCTATGTTGAAAATCCAAATATGGAAGACTTTCAAGTCTCCTTCCTTGAGTGGACTTCTCCAGTTTTTTCTTAACCTTCTTTTACTCAATGTAGAACACTCAAAGGTGAAAGATTTCATGCAATGATTGCAGCTCCTCTATCACCAACTAACATTTACATTTAGGTCTTGCTACTTCTCTGTACAAGTCTAAGTTACCTCAATTAGTCACTACATCTAGCTTTTCTCTCCCTTTTTTTTTTCAATGTAAAGACAAAGACTTCCATGCTACTAAAGCATGCTAAACAAGCAAGCCGATGGAGAGGATGATCGATGTGCTTCAATTGATTCGAATACAATTCACAATCTTGCTAGTCTTTTCTAATGAGAACCTTCTTAGAGAGTTGTTTCTTTAACCTCTTGTATTTTTTTTATTGATAACTTGGTCTTTGGCAACTTTGAGACCTTGCAAGAACTTAATATGATTTCCCATCATGATATCTTCTATATTTTGTGTTATAGTATAAGGGATTGGGCTTTACAATATCAATACCCATGACCCTATGGTGTGATAATAAAGCAGTGCACATAGCTTCCAACTCCGTGTTTTATGAGAGAACAAAACACATTAAGGTTAACTGTCATTTTATTCAAAAGAAGTTGTAGAGTGGATTGATTCTTTCTTGTCATATTCGAATTAGTGAACAACTTGTAGACATTTTTACTACACATCTAGATAATAGGAGGATAGATTATATTTGCAACAAGTTGTTTATGATTATTATCTATGCTCCAACTTGAGGGGGAGTGTTAGAGTTTAAGGTTAAAGTAGTCTTTAGGACCTTTAATTTTTTTTTTTATGTATTTATTAAACATTATTGAATAATACGAAATACTTTTCTCTCACATATTGTAACGTTGACATAAACATAACTAGACGATTGGCTGCCTTGTAACCTTGCTCTTAGGCCTCGAGTGAGCTTGGTTAGCTCTTTTCACATATTGCTATAGTTTATCATTCACTCAAAAGTTATGCTTACTCTTTGCTGATTAGCAAGTAGAGCTTGCTTCATTCTTTCATGATCTTTGTAACATATGCGAATTGATTGAACTACTCTCTCTCTCTCTCTCTCTCTCTCTCTCTCTCTCTCTCTCTCTCTCTCTCTCTCTCTCTCTCTCTCATTTAGGCTTTGCCATGACGGGTCTTGCAACCATAATCACTCTCCTTTAAGGCTTAGAAATTTCTATCCTTATTTCTATAATTTTTAAGTCTGGTAAAAGTTATGACCGGAATAAATTGAATCAAAACCATTTTAGACCATTATTCGTAGTATGAGTGCAATTTTGGACAATCTCACGCTTATGAATTGAGGCTTACCGAGGTTAGGTACCTCCACAGCTATTTTCAACCCCCCGCATTACACGCTCTCTTCTTGTGGATTATATGATACGCACAAAGAGACTATAAAAGAATCAAAAAGGCTTGTGGACTTTGAAACTAATAAATCCTCCTCCTTCATTGGACTTCTTGGCTATTTTCTTACCCTTCTTTTACTCAATTAAAAAATTCGAAGTGGAAGACTTTGAAGTCTTCTTTTATCTGCACATCAGAGATTATATAGACCCACCCACCCACACACCTACCCACACACCCACACACCCACACAGAGATGACAGCAAAAATGCACTTCCCTTCATCAACATCATCATCTTCTCTTATCAGCATTCTCTGCTTGCTCTTGGTTCTAATCTCCCTTTTCCTTCCAGGGGCCTATGGCCGTAAGTGATTTTTCTTTTTGGTGCTCCAAGCTCATAATAAAGGAGGACAACATAAATCGAGGATCATGATTCCACGAAACTGTAGTTGACATGGCATGATACAAGAACATAGAGAAAGTTTTATACATCATGTTGTTTTCCTTATCATCGCTTGAACAATTTTGCTACATTAAATATAATTTTAGGGATGAAGTTGAATAATTCATGGATGACGTAGTATATTAAATTAAAATTCACGAGCCATTTGTGCCATTTTTTCTTTATTAGTTATTGCCCATGATTTTCTGTTTGCTCTTGCATATAATCTCCCCGTTCCTTTTAGGAGACTTGGCTGTCTTCACCAGGATTGAAACATCCAGGTCGACTCCAGGTAAGTGATTATTCTTTTTCGTGCTATGAGCTTTCAATAACGGAGGGCAACGTGGATTTCATAAGGCATGACACGAGAACATGCAGAAAGTTCTATACATCGTGGTGTTTTTCTTAAAGTTGTTAGGATATTTTGCTGCACGAATTATTTAATAATTTTGGGGCAATGTTTGATCCTTCATAATGATTTCCATTGAGTTTCTTCTTGTCTATAGATTTGGATCTTCTCGATTGTGGGAAATATTGTCCAATAAGTCCTAAACTTATTGCATATTTACCAATTGAGTCATAAATATTTTCACATTTTTACTAATTGAGCTAATCCGATCAAATTTTAGCTAGAATTTGCCAACGTAAACGTCGATTGTCCCACGTCGCATAACTAGTGCTGATGTTAATAATTTTTAATAATGTTATAATATTTTTGAATATTTGAATTGATTTTATTAATTTTCTTTTTCCTTTTCTTTTTTTTTTCCCTCTTTATCCCTTTTATTTTAATTGTGGCTGGCAATGGCCTAATGGGTGAGGGTCGTGACCAGCCTCGTTCAGATCTGGGTACGTGGCTTTTTAGGTTTCCTCTTTGCGACATGAGCGATCCTCTACTCGACGAGAGATCAGTGACGCGTGAAGGAAGGATCGTTTCAATCGCCGCTTTAACGCCTTCGCTTATGGCTCTCCTTACCAGAAGGTGGCCTCGCGTCCTCGCACGAACTATTTCACCAGCTCTCTCTCTTCATCGTTTGTTTTCTTCGATTCCCATGAGCCTAAGCCCTTGTTTCCCTTCCCCTTTTTCATTGAAACTTCCCTCGTAGAAGACTCTGAAAATCTCTTTCATTCTGCCAACCTCACTAATCACGGTTTTCCCCTCGACCCTCCATTTAATTGATTTCTTCAGCCGCGTTGAACCACTTGATTCTTTCCTAGTTGTTCCTTGGCCGAGAATCTCCAGAATATGCGTCCCTCATTCACTTCCCAATTTTACAAAAATTGGTTGAACTTTCTTGCCTTATTTCGTTTACCTACCAAATTCGGAATGGCGAGCAGAGGAGCGAAGAGGAAGCCCAAGCCGAAATGCCACGTTCCCAGATCTGGCGAGGCTGGCCACGACCCTCACCCAAAAGTTTATCACAAAAAGAGAGAAAAAAAAAAAGGAAAAAGAAGATAAAAAATTATAAAAATTATAAAAATATCGAAAAAATTATCCATGGTCAGCCCTGATCATGCCACATTGGACGGCTGTCATTTATGTCAGTAAATTCTCAATTGACAAAATGTTAAAATGTTTAGGACTCAATTGACAAAATTGAAAAGTTTAGAACTGAATTGATAAAAGTACAATAGTTTTATGACTTTTTCAACAGTTTTCTCCATAATCGTGAGTCCTCTTTTTACTCCATATCTCGACCCTTTTCATCACATAATATTTGATCTTTCAAGACAATTTTCATAGAATATTGTCTCGCAGAAGTATTTCCTTCACGTGGCAAGGTGACGGGAAGCCATTCTGGTCACGCTGGAACATATAGGAGTGAGTCCTCATTACTCCATATCTTGAACCTTTCCATCACATTAGTTGCCTCTAGAAGAATTTATACATCTATGAATCATTCATCATACATTGTATTACACTCGCTCGAAAGCACTTCAATCTCAATTTATCATATATTCTCTAGTCATATAATCATGTAACATGTCCAATTTCACTTGTGCGCCAAACGATTAATGATACTCAATGAAATTTCATCTCCACAAATGTAGTACGTGCATATGCCTAATTTCTTATTTATAGCAAGAATTAGTAACAAAACCACGATTCTCTGTATCGACACTATTTGTGTACTTATTATTTGCATAGCATGGTCACAACTTGGTCAATAAGGTTTTCTACAGTTAAATACATGGGGGGAAAATCATGACAATTTCTCAGTATGTGAATAATTTCTCTGCAGTATTCAAATTAATTACAAAATAAAGCAATGTGTATCCCATGATTAATATTTGTCTGGAGTACATTACTAACAGAGTCTCAAACTGAGGAGGGGGTATGGTAATGAGCTGATAAAAAAAATAAGTCTCACATTCTCAATAGAAAAAGAAAAAGAAGAAAGGACATTCTCACATCATCTCTACTTAAACGAGAATTATTTTCAATTCTTCTAGCGAGATTCATTCCTTCATTTCCCTCTATTTTACACATGGTTGCAGAACCTCAACAGGCAAAGCCTTAATCAGACAGCATGCCGGTTGTTCTAGACGTCATCAAGCAAAGAAGAACTTTGTCACTTGTGATCGTGATATATATATGTAATATGTCATAATACTCTCTGTACGTTCGTGGTGTAGCAGAATTATTTCAGTTGCTTGTATTCTGCACATTATCTTCTAGACATTATCATTTGTAGATTTGTCTAGACGATAATGAAACAAAAAGAAATAAGTTTCACAGTATACTCTTGAGTAATGTTCATCCAAGCAAAGACATCTCATCACCGCCTTTAATGGGGTCGTGCTTGTGGTCTTAGGAAAGGCAATTTCATTGGTCCACCCAAGAAGCCTCCTATCTCCCTATTCAGTGGGATAATTGTCTTAAAAAACTTATTGTAGGGCAATTAATTCAATTCTAAACCTTTTTATTTTGCTAATTAAATTATAAACTTTATAATAATTTGCCAATGTAAACTTTCAACCAATTTTAGCCATAAATTGCTGACGTGGATATCAAGTCAACATTGTTGTTCTCTGTAACACGACCGATGCTGACATGAACGATTTATGCAAAAGTTTATATTTTATCCTTTTTCTTTTCTTTCTTTTTTTTTTTCCTTCATCATATTATCAACAGGAAAAACAATGCATTTTTCCCACAATTCATCCACGCCAATGCTGATTATACCATGTAAGACAGCAACAATGTGGATTGAATGGTCAAGTTATCGATTTCTGATCAAAATTGACCAAAAGACTACATTGGTTTAGGATTAAATTAGCAAATATACAAATTTTAAAATTGCATTAATCGTCATACAATACCTTGTTGGGCAATTTTCCATTATTCAGTTGCAACAAGCGGGCTACTTAGTGCAATAGGAATAGCCTCGCATTCTAAGAGATCCGAATACTCAAAATTAGCCACAAAAAAAAAGGTGGATGAACAAGGCTGCGAAGCTAAAACAATGCTGATAGGTGCAACTGTGATGTGAATTACATTGCAGTTATTGGGGCAAACCATGAATTTTAGCTAAAAAAAATCTATATACAAGTCATAACTGCCGATAGTCCATAAATGAGGGATATTCTAGAAATTAAGCACCGCCCGAGTCCATTCTAAGAATTCAGGGCTACTTCACTCAACTTTTGTTTGTTGAGCTTCGGTAAACAGCTACCTCTTTTATCCTTTATAAGTAAATGTGCATGACATATATGAGGCGAAAGAAATTTCAACAAGAAAATGTACATAATATATAAATGCATTAGTCTAGATGTTATATCATTGGGACGTATAATGCGAAGAAGACCCCTGTCAAGCAATGCAGGTGTTGACAAAGAAAGGATTTTTCACTCTGGACTTTTCCACCTATTGGCTCATCCTCTTGCCCTAATCACAAGTATGTATTCCTATTGAGTCCAGGGAGGGATGACTTAAATCAGTGCTCTTCACTCGACTCTCCAACCAGATAACATGATTTAAACAATAGACAGTTAAGAATTCATCAGACAATATGCACCCAATGTACATCAAAGAAACAGAAGGTCTTATATGCACTAAATTCTTGTCAAGACAATCCATCTTAAGTGATATTTCTGGAAACCTCTCATTGAATAACCAACAAACTAGCAGATTGTCAGACATTGACAACGAGATCCCTCGCAGTAAGAGCTCGTGATTAAGCTTAGGATTTAAGTGCTACTTCCATTTTTTATGATACCGCTACTAGCTGCCATTGTGGCACATCTATAATCTGGTACTATTGTATTCATGGAGACAGACTCCAGGCATTGTTCTATAGTATATGTAGAAAATGTATGATAAAGAACAAAAGCAATTCCTCTGGATTTGCTGCAAAAGAAGTGTTTCAATATGAGCAACATCAAGTTCTGTCGAAATGAGTTAAACATCAAACTTGAAGGTTGCAAGTCAATGTTCAGGATATGCTTAACAATATGTAAGTTATCAAAAATGTTCATGTCAAGAGAATTCTCAGGCAGAGGACCAACAATGTATAACCTTTGTGAGAACAAACGATATTTTCCATGAAGGCCCAGAAACCGCATGGCTGATGCCAAAACTGGAACAGGACAAACTGCACAAAATATGCTTGAGAAGTTCTCCAGTAGCATACAAAAGAGGAAGTAAAGAGCACAAGCCACTTTATGATTCCAGCAAAAGAGAAGAAGAGAAACATATTTAATATTTTGTTCAGCGCATGATCTGGCCACTTGTTATCCAACCCTGGCAGAGGGTGAGGCGAACGCTGGTTATTTGCTTGCCTCCAATGCTAGCAGATATGTTAAAGCATCAAACTCCATAGTTTGCGCTCTAATTAATTTCAATTACTAAAGGAGTCTAATTTCAGTTTGATCCTCTTCCCAGGAAGAGACCGAGAAATTGAGGTGAAGAAACTTATAGCTGAAACCACAAGTAGAATAAGTCCACATGCAATAAGTTGAACGTAACACAATCAACCAGTAGGATGCCAATTCCTAATGCAGACGACGGGCCAATGGGCAGCTGTAATTCTAGCAGAAAAATCTTAAAAGAGAGCCCACGTATATCTTAGACCTGTCAAACAATAACTATAAACTAGAGACATCACAATAATGGAGGGGGGCTGTGTAGAGCAATGACCACAAAGTATCTAGAAAAGGCTTGATTGATCAGAATCAATGCCACTGAAAAGTGCAGACGATTCCATTCTATCAAAAGGCATTGTATACCACCCAGATAGAGTATTGTAACAAAAATTTCCACAATTTTTTAAGAGCGCGTTCGGCTGTTTTCAAAGATATTATTGTCCCACAGAGCCCTATGCACCCCCAAATGATACTGAGATTTGCCATCTGAGTGACCCCAAAAAAAAAAAAAAAAACCCAGATATCACCCTCAAACTCTCAATAAATGATTATGTTACAAAAGCTTCCACTATAATCTCTATCACACTTCATTTGATATATTTATTCTAAGATATCATGGATAATAAAAAAAATCAAAGAATTGTGGAGAACTCCAATGCACATGTAATTAATTGAAATATGCAAAGTGATAAATGCTCTTGAAACTATATGTTATACAATTTAATTCTAATATTTTTACTTAGAGGTCAAAATTAATCCTTAATTTTTTTATGCAATAAATGAATATCAGGTTGCTAAAATTTAGGTATCAATAATTTTAGAGTTCGCTGGATGCGAATTAATCCTCAGCATTGAAGTTGCAAAGATGTTGCCGAACATCTATAAAGAGATATGATTCATGAGGAATTGACGTGATTCTAAGACTTCTGATGGTTTTATTAATTATGGTAATGAGCCTAAGTTGGCCCGTCCGCCCATGTTGGGCCTAAAAGCCCGGCCCACAAGATTAGGGCCCATGGATGAAGGAATACGATGAAGGGACACGTTCCTTCTTGGAGAGAACGTATATAAAGGGAAATGAAAAGGGAGGAAGATACCTTTTGGCATAACGTGCGTTCTTCCTCCCTCTCTCCCTCAAAAACGTTCCAAAAAGAAAGAAGAGTTTGGAAGTGGCGACACCCATCTTTCCTTCAAGTGCAATTGACGTCATCGGATCGAACGGGATCAGTTTCTCTTCCTCATATCGGCATTGGTGTTTAATCTGTGGCTAACAAGGTACGTTCAACTCTGTGATGTGCCTTAGGATCGGTGATACAAGTGTTTATCCCGGGCTCGTCTTCCCCATAAGTTTAGGGATTCGATTTAGTGTCGAATCCGGTTTTTCGGGGATCCGTTGATCCCAACAACTTCTAATGGCACGGTTGACTAGTGAAGATTGGATGAACTAATGAGCTATGCTCTATTTGTAGTTTAGTTGAAGAAGGGGGCAAATGACCCGTTCCTGAGAGATAGAGAGATTAATCCACAGCCCCTAGCCACAATATGACCAACCAAAAATGCCCCTTGGTGGAGACTCACTCTGATGACTTTCCAGTTGACCAACCAAGAAGAATGAAAAACTTGAGAGTTAGTTTCTTGTGGAATTTATGACATTTTGATCAAACCCACCTTTACTATTTGATGTATGAATAAGATAAACTCAAAAAGCAACATACGGTTCTAGTGACAGATAAGGAAGAAATCGGAGTTCGCAAGTAATATTTTGGATCTGATATTGCTACCTCCTTTGTCTACAACTTCGGTAGATTAGTACTCCCAATGGCCGCACAGAGAGAACATCATCTACATTTAGGTGTTATTACTTCTTTGTACTAGTCTAAGTTACCTCAACAGTCACTGTATTTATCTTTTCTCTCCCTTATTTTTTCGATGTAAATATGAAGATTTCATCATAATAAAACATGCTAGACAAGCAAGACAATGGAGAGGATGGATCAATGTACTTCAATTGAACTGAAGATATTTCATGATCTTTGTAGTTTTTTTCTAATAAGAATCTTCTTCAAGAGTTGTTTCTCTAATCTCTTGCATTTTTTTTTTTAAGATATCTTTGTCTTCGGCAACTTTGAGACCTTGCAAGAACTTAATATAATTTCCCTTCATGATATCTACATTCTTTCGCAATGTTGACATGAACATAACCAAACAATTAGCGGCCATGTAACTTCACTCTCAAGCCTCATGTCAGCTTGTTCGACTGTCTTCTTATGCTGCTAGAATTTGTCATTCATCCACAACTTATGCTTTACCCTTTGCTAGTCAGCAAATTGAGCTAACTCTGTTCATTCATGATCTTTCTAACATATGCAAATTGGTTAAGTTAGGAACTTTTTTTTTACTCTCGCTCTATTTCTAATGCAAGCTCCGCCATGAAGGATCCTTAGACCATCATCACTTGCCTTCAAAATTTAGAAAGTTTTATCCTCATTGGCATACGTTCCGAGTCCAATAAAAAGTCAAGGATCGGAATAAAATGAATAAATAATAGTATCAAAACCACATGATTGACAACCTGAATGAGGACCATTTTAGATTACTATTAGTGTAGTGTGAGTACAATTTTGAGCAATCGTGCAGTTATGAGCTGAGGCTTATTGAGGTAAGGTACCTTCACTACTGTTTTCAACCCACCACATTGCACGCACTCTTGGTGTGGATACTGTGATGCGCACAAAAAGACTGAATAAGAATTGAAAAGGTATGTGGACTTCAAAACTAACGAGGCCCCTTCCTTAATCAGACTATTTTAATTATTTCTTACCCTTCATTTACTCGATGTTGAAAATCCAAAGATGGAAGACTTTCAAGTCTCCTTCCTTGAGTGGACTTCTCCAGTTTTTTTTACCCTTCTTTTACTCAATGTAGAACATTCAAAGGTGAAGATTTCATGCAATGATTGCTAGCTCCTCTGTCACCAACTTTCTTCGGTACTCACAATGGCCACATAGAGAGAACAACATTTCACATTTAGGTCTTACTACTTCTTTGTACATGTCTAAGTTACCTCAATTAGTCACTACATCTAGTTTTTCTCTCCATTTTTCTTCAATGTAAAGACGAAGACTTTCATACTACTAAAGCATGCTAGACAAGCAAGCCAATGGAGAGGATGGATCGATGTGCTTCGACTGATTCGAGGACAATTCACGATCTTGCTAGTCTTTTCTAATGAGAACCTTCTTAGAGAGTTGTTTCTTTAGCCTCTTGTATTTTATTTATTGATAACTTGGTCTTTGGCAACTTTGAGACCTTGCAAGAACTTAATTTGATTTCCCATCATGATATCTGCTATATTTTGTGTTATGGTATAAGGGATTAGACTTTAGAATTTCAGTACCCATGACCCTATGGTGTGATAATAAAGTTGCAGTGCACGTAGCTTCCAACCCCGTGTTTCGTGAGAGAACAAAACACATTAAGGTCGACTGTCATTTTATTCAAGAGAAGTTGTAAAGTGGATTGATTCTTTCTTGTCATATTCAAACTAGTGAACGACTTGTAAATATTTTTACTAAACATCTAGATAATGGGAGGATAGATTGTATTTGCAACAAGTTGGTTATGATTAATATTTATGCTCCAACCTAAGGGGGAGTGTTAGAGTTAAAGGTTAAAGTAGTCTTTAGGACCTTTAGGGGTTTTTTTTTTTTTTTTTATATAAAAAATTATTGAATAATACGAAATACTTTTTCTCTCACATATTGTAACGTTGACATGAACATAACCAAACGATTGGCTGCCTTGTAACCTTGCTCTCAGGCCTCAAGTGAGCTTGCTTAGCTCTTTTCACATATTGATATAGTTTATCATTCACTCAAAAGTTATGCTTACTCTTTGGCCATCAGCAAGTAGAGCTTGCTTTGTTCTTTCATGATCTTTGTAACATATGCGGATTGATTGAACTACTCTCTCTCTCTCTCTCTCTCTCTCTCTCTCTCTCTCTCTCTCTCTCTCTCTCTCTCTCATCCAAGCTTTGCTCATGACGGGTCTTGCGACCATAATCACTCTTCTTAAAGGCTTAGAAATTTCTATCCTTATTTCCAGAAGTTCAAAGTCTGGTAAAAGTTATGACCGGAATAAAATGAATCAAAACCATTTTAGACTATTATTCATAGTGTGAGTGCAATTTTGGACAATCGCACGGTTATGAATTTAGGCTTACTGAGGTTAGGTACCTCCACGGCTGTTTTCAACCCACCGCATTGCACGCTCTCTTCATGTGGATGATACGATACGCACAAAGAGACTGAAAAAGAATCGAAAAGGCATGTAGACTTTGAAACTAACAAGTCATCTTCCTTCATTGGACTTTATGGCTATTTTCTTACCCTTCTTTTACTCAATGTAGAAAATTCAAAGATGGAAGACTTTGAAGTCTTATTTTATCTGCACGTATTATAGGTGCGTTTGGGAAGGCTTTTGGGGAAAGTCTTTAGGAAAATGCAAAAGCCTTTGAGTTAAAGGTGTTTTTCATAATGCAAACTATGTTTGGTAAATTGTAGTTTGAAAGCTCATTGTGAAGTACCTTTGAGTAAAATAGTGTTTGGAAAGATTACATTTACAAAGGACTTTGGTGATTAATAAAAAAAAAAAGAAAAAAATTATAAAAAAAAAAAAAGAACTAAAAGAGTTCGTCGGCGAGGCAGGCGGCCTCAAGCAGCCCCCGGAGACGATTGGCGAGGGCCGCTTAGGGTCGGGCGACCTCCGAGGAGGGTCGCCTGGGGTCGGGAAACCCCCGGCGGCCTTTCACGGAGCTCGCCCGACCCAGATCTAGGTCTGCTAGAGGTCGCGTGACCAGATCTGGGTCGCGCCTAAGGTTACGCGACCTAGAGCTGGGTCGTGGCGACGCGACTCGCGGGAAGTTGCCGGGACTCGTGAGCAGTCACCGCGACTCGCCGGGGTCACGCGACTGGACGATGACGGTCGCCGCAACCTCGCCGACCTAAGCCGTGACCTCGCCGGCCTCTCGAGCTCGTCTCTGATCAGCCACCGCTAGAGAAGAAGATGAACAGTAGATATGAACAGTGACATGAGGCATTCCGAGAATGCTGAAAGACCAAGGCAGCTTAGGACCTGCCTTGGGCTTTTAGCCTTGAAAATGCCAGCTTTGCCTTAATGCCCCTCGGAAAGTAGTTCCCAAACACCTTCATTTTGGCCCAAAGGCCTTTAGCCCCCCAAAGCCCTTTGGAAACCAGTTCCCAAACGGAGCCATATAGACCCACCCACCCACACACCCATATAGAGATGACAGCAAAAATGCACTTGCGGATTGACTGAACTACTCTCTCTAGCTCTGTCTCTCTCTCATCCAAGCTTTGCCATGACGGGTCTTGCGACCATAATCACACTTCTTAAAGGCTTAGAAATTTCTATCTTTATTTCCAGAAGTTTCAAGTCTGGTAAAAGTTATGACCGGAATAAAATGAATCAAAACCATTTTAGACTATTATTCAGAGTGTAAGTGATATTTCGGACAATTGTACGCTTATGAATTGAGGCTTACCGAGGTTAGGTACCTCCATGACTGTTTTCAACCCACCACATTACATGCTCTCTTCATGTGGATGATATGATACGCACAAAGAGACTGAAAAAGAATCGAAAAGGCATGTGGATTTTCAAACTAACAAGTCATCTTCCTTCATTGGACTTCTTGGCTAATTTCTTACCCTTCTTTTACTCAATGTAAAAAATACAAAGATGGAAGACTTTGAAGTCTTATTTTATCTACAGGTATTATATAGAGCCACCCACCCACACACCCACACAGAGATGACAGCAAAAATGCACTTGCGGATTGATTGAACTACTCTCTCTCTCTCTCTCTCTCTCTCTATCTTTATTTCCAAAAGTTTCAAGTCTGGTAAAAGTTATGACCGGAATAAAATGAATCAAAACCATTTTAGACTATTATTCGTAGTGTGAGTGCAATTTTGGACAATCGCATGCTTATGAATTGAGGCTTACCAAGGTTAGGTACCTCCACGACTGTTTTCAACCCACCGCATTGCACGCTCTCTTCATGTGGATGATACGATACGCACAAAGAGATTGAAAAAGAATCGAAAAGGCATGTGGACTTTGAAACTAACAAGTCCTCTTCCTTCATTGGACTTCTTGGCTATTTTCTCACCCTTCTTTTACTCAATGTAGAAAATTCAAAGATGGAAGACTTTGAAGTCTTATTTTATCTGCACGTATTATATAGACCCACCCACCCACCCACCCACCCACCCACCCACCCACATAGAGATGACGGCAAAAATGCACTTGCGGATTGATTGAACTACTCTCTCTCTATCTCTCTCTCTCATCCAAGCTTTGCCATGACGGGTCTTGTGACATCCCGAATTTTCGACCCGTCCCGAATAGATGAAATGGGCATCTCGTCGGTCGACGCGCCGTGGCCCTTTCTCTAAGTTCGATCACTCACGAAGTTAACCAATCTATTGGGTGAAGCCGTTAAGGGATATAACCGCGGTAAAATCCCTAAAAGCTACTCAATAGGTTGGATCGGACTAAATCGCGTTCGGTCGATTTTAACCACGAAATTGAATTCGGTTTCGGAAATTGGATATTCGAGCATGTCACAGTTCATTTATAGGACGTCGTCTTGTCTTTTGGAGAAATTTCATCGAATTCGAGATTTTTACGGAAAATCACTTCGGAAGATTCGGAAAATAACGGAAATTCAGATTTACCAAATTAAATGAAATTTGGACTTTCAAACCGAGCTATATGAGTGTTGGGGACTAGTAGAAAATGGTACGGGATTTTCCTTCGACAAAATTAGACCTCAATTTGGGAAATTGAGTAATGAATTAAAGATCAAAAAGTGAAATTCGGTTTTGGATAAAGGGCTGGAAATTTTTGCATCAAAATTTGATTTAATGGAAAATCCAACTCAAGAAAAGTAATAGGAGACATGGCATTTAATGGAAGGGCTAAGCATGAAGACTTTCAAGGCTAGGTCATGATGAATTTTGATAATCCTTGTGGCCTTCAAGCTTTTCTTTTTAGCTTCTCGTGCGAGCTGTCTTGCCGACTGAATCTCCATTGATCTCTGCCCTGCTTTCGTTTTTTTTATTTCATCCAAAAACCCAGCTCTCAGCCTCTGCCTTTCTCTTATTTTATTTTCGTTGAAGACCACCGCCCCCTTTTGAATCGACGCCATCACAGCTCCATCTCCAGCCCCATTTGCTGCCGCAAAGATTCTTTCCCCCATCCACCGAATTCTTCTGCAGCAACCCAACCCACCGAAGACACTAGTTCGTGTCTCCATCGGTCAACTCGGCAATTACCTCAGCAATTTGTTGACCCCTTGAAGCCGCGTCCACCGAAGCCGCTCGTCGCTTGTCTGTTTCTCCCTCACGCTCAGTTAACTTGACTGAAGAAGCACCGCCCCAACGTCTTCAATTTCTGCTTAGCTTGCTGCCACTCGTCCGCTTCTCCATCTGCCATCATCCCCTCTCCGTTCGTTCCTTGGATGCCAGCGCGTCCGGTCAACAATCAGCCTCGAAGACCGAAGCTGGCGTGCGTCTCTCGCGGTTCAGACGAAGCTGCTCCTCTCCTTCTTCATTCAGCTCAATTGAAGACCGAAGCTCACGTGAAAAGCAGCAGCAACGTCAGCCCATCTTGTTCAGCCCACAGTTGGTTGAAATCAGCTCAACCCATCTCCAGCAGAATTTGAAGTCAGCCCGTTTCAGCCCAACGGAAATTTATAGTGCAGCAACCCATCTTCACATGTCAGGCCCAATTTGAAGCCCAGTCCAACAAAGCCCAGCAAGTTTCAGTTTTCAGCTTTAGGCCCATCCTGTTCTCGGCCCAGTTGACCTCTTCAAGTCCAGCATGTGTCTTCGGCCCAATTCACCAAGGCACAATCGCAGGTTCAATCCAAGCCCTGAATTTTCTTTGGGCTTGCAAGGTTTCTTGGCCTGGCCCAAGTGTCCATCGACGCCGCCGAAAGTTCGGGTTTCGGCCGCCGTTGCGTCGCCGTCGCGGTGATCCAGTCTCCGCTTTTGGCCAAGTGAGTTTTACTCACTAATGCTTTCTTAGTCTGCTAATTATACTTAGGGTTGGTTAGATTTAATTAAATGCAATTAGGTGGTTAGATTAATTTAGATAAATTAAATTAGAGACATAATGTTGCATGTTAGGTGGTTAGCAATAGCCATTAGGGAGTAGAAATGCTCTATTATTTATTGAATGTCTCTCGGGATTTTCTCGACCCGTTTCGGGCTCCAATCGAGCAATACGGGCCTAAATTGGATTTTTAATAATTATTTATTTAATTTTCGAAATTAATTATTTAATTATTTATTTTTCCGGAAATTCAACTGGGATGGCAGGTGACTGGAATTTCGTGCTGATGATCGTGGTGCAGTCCGTTTATTTAATTGAGCTTTATTTTGTGTTAAATTGATTTATGAGCGATTTTAGGATTTATTCCTAATTTGAATAATCTTTGGTTATTAATTGAAAAATAACCGGGCATCGGTTGACAATGCTAAAAATGTTTTGGTAGACTATAGAAAATGGTGGGATTTATAGAAAAAGAAACTATTCTATTTTGGCTAAGGCCGATTGTGTACCCACACACGTTATTTTATCGAGTATCTTTGATATCACCAAATTAGGCCAAGATATTATGAAATTGAGGAATTTAATTATGAGGTGCAATATTGTTGGCCGTTCTTGAGAGGGTCGGGTGGCACTGTAAAGCCACTAGTTCTTGAGAGGGTCGGGTGGCACTGTAAAGCCACTAGATCTTGAGAGGGTCGGGTGGCACCGTAAAGCCACTAGATCTTGAAAGGGTCGAGTGGAACCGTAAAACCACTAGATCTTGAGAGGGTCAGGTGGGACCGTAAAGCCACTAGTTTTTGAGAGGGTTGGGTGGGATTTGTAAAGCCACTAGATCTTGAGAGGGTCGGGTGGGACCGTAAAGCCATTAGATCTTGAGAGGGTCGGGTGGGACCATAAAGCCATTGAATCTTGAGAGTGGCATCTAAAAGGGCACGTGGGCTCGGTGACTTGATGCATCACTTTGGTGAACGAGTGCCTTAGAGAATGCACGTGGCCCAAGCATTGTAAAAAGAGCACGTGGACTCGGTGACTTGATGCATCACTTTGGTGAACGAGTGCCTTAGAGAATGCACGTGGGCCCAGGGAATTAAGTGAGACATCTTGGAAGAGACACGTGGGCTCGGTGATTTGATGCATCACTTTGGTGAACTAGTGCCTTAGAGAATGCACGTGTGCTCTATGACATGTAATCGACTAGTTCGATTTGTTATGAGTGGTTGGGTGCCTATTGCGAATTATATTGATTTGCGGGGTGGAATCGAGGCCAAGGTAAGTCCTCGACTGTGCATGTTTAGGCAGCCCTTAGTGTATTGGCTTACTAATCGAGTCTTAGAGGGTAGAACTTGCTGAGACGTGGTCTCATTGGTTATTGAATAATCATTTCAGGACCCTGAGTTAGAGCTGAAGAGGAGGAATCTGAGAAGGAGAGCATTGACGTGAAACCTGAGGAGGAGAAAGATTTTTGGAGAAGAAGATGATCTAGAGAGAGATCTTGATTTCAACCCGGATGTGGATTGAGATCCTATCCCTTTTGTGAACCCTGTCTTATTGTAGATAGGTGTGAGACTTTTATGCTGTTAATAAAAGTGAATGTTTGAAATTTAATCTTACTGTTTTATCCCAATGTTTTATTGTCTGGGGATTTTATAATTGCTTCCGCTTGTGCATTAAAAAGAAAAGGGTCGGCGATATGTAGTCTTGGGATATCGCATTTGAAAATCGACAAAGGTGAGGGATGGACGCGTGCCTGAGGATCAGGGCGTGATAGGTCTTGCGACCATAATCACTCTTCTTAAAGGCTTAGAAATTTCTATCCTTATTTCCATAAGTTTCAAGTCTGGTAAAAGTTATGATCGGAATAAAATGAATCAAAACCATTTTAGACTATTATTTGTAGTGTGAGTGCAATTTTGGACAATCACATGCTTATGAATTGAGGCTTATCGAGGTTAGGTACCTCCACGGCTGTTTTCAACCCACCAAATTGCACGCTCTCTTCATGTGGATGATATGATATGCACGAAGAGACTGAAAAAGAATCGAAAAGGCATGTGGACTTTGAAACTAACAAGTCCTCTTCCTTCATTGGACTTCTTGGCTATTTTCTTACCATTCTTTTACTCATGTAGAAAATTCAAAGATGGAAGACTTTGATGTCTTATTTTATCTGCACGTATTATATAGACCCACCCACCCACACACCCACATAGAGATGACAGCAAAAATGCACTTGCGGATTTATTGAACTACTCTCTTTTCTCTCTCTCTCTCTCTCTCTCTCTCTCTCTCTCTCTCTCTCATCCAAGCTTTGCCATGACGGGTCTTGTGACCATAATCACACTTCTTAAAGGCTTAGAAATTTCTATCTTTATTTCTAGAAGTTTCAAGTCTGGTAAAAGTTATGACCGGAATAAAATGAATCAAAACCATTTTAGACAATTATTCGTAGTGTGAGTGCAATTTTGGACAATCGCACACTTATGAATTGAGGCTTACCAAGGTTAGGTACCTCCACAACTGTTTCCAACCCACCGCATTGCACGCTCTCTTCATGTGGATGATACGATACACACAAAGAGACTAAAAAAGAATCGAAAAGGCTTGTGGACTTTAAAACTACAAAGTCCTCTTCCTTCACTGGACTTCTTGGCTATTTTCTTACCATTCTTTTACTCAATGAAGAAAATTCAAAGATGGAAGACTTTGAAGAAATATTTTATGTGCACGTATTATATAGACGCACCCACCCACCCACCCACCCACCCACATAGAGATGACAGCAAAAATGCACTTGCAAAATTAATTGAACTACTCTCTCTCGCAAAATTAATTGAACTACTCTCTCTCTCTCTCTCTCTCTCTCTCTCTCTCTCTCATCCAAGCTTTGCCATGACGAGTCTTGTGACCATAATCACTCTTCTTAAAGGCTTAAAAATTTCTATCCTTATTTCCATAGGTTTCAAGTCTAGTAAAAGTTATGACCAAAATAAAATGGATCAAAACCATTTTAGACTATTATTCGTAGTGTGAGTGCAATTTTGGACAATCGCACGGTTATGAATTGAGGCTTACCGAGGTTACGTACCTCCACGGCTGTTTTCAACCCACCGCTTTGCATGCTCTCTTCATGTGGATGATACGATATGCACAAAGACACTGAAAAAGAATCAAAAAGGCATGTGGACTTTGAAACTAACAAGTCCTCTTCCTTCATTGGACTTCTTGGCTATTTTCTTACCATTCTTTTACTCAATGTAGAAAATTCAAAGATGGAGGACTTTGCAGTCTTATTTTATCTGCACGTATTATATAGACCCACACACCCACACACCCACATAGAGATGACAGCAAAAATGCACTTGCAGATTGATTGAACTAATCTCTCTGTCTCTGTCTCTCTCTCTCTGTCTCTCTCTCTCTCTCTCATCCAATCTTTGCCATGATGGGTCTTGCGACCATAATCACTCTTCTTAAATGCTTAGAAAGTTCTATCCTTATTTCCAGAAGTTTCAAGTCTGATAAAAGTTATGACCGGAATAAAATGACTCAAAACCATTTTAGACTATTATTTGTAGTGTGAGTGCAATTTTGGACAATCACATGCTTATAAATTGAGGCTTACCGAGGTTAGGTACCTCCACGGCTGTTTTCGACCCACCACATTGCACGCTCTCTTCAATTGGATGATACGATACGCACAAAGACACTGAAAGAGAATCGAAAAGGCATGTGGCCTTTGAAACTAACAAGTCCTCTTCCTTCATTGGACTTCTTGGCTATTTTCTTACCATTCTTTTACTCAAAGTAGAAAATTCAAAGATGGAAGACTTTGATGTCTTATTTTATTTGCACGTATTATATAGACCAACCCACTCACACACCCACATAGAGATGACAGCAAAAATGCACTGGCGGATTTATTGAACTTCTCTCTCTCTCTCTCTCAATCAAAACCATTTTAGACTATTATTCATAGTGTGAGTGCAATTTTGGACAATCGCACGGTTATGAATTGAGGCTTACCGAGGTTACGTACCTCCACGGCTGTTTTCAACCCACCGCTTTGCATGCTCTCTTCATGTGGATGATACGATATGCACAAAGACACTGAAAAAGAATCAAAAGGCATGTGGACTTTGAAACTAACAAGTCCTCTTCCTTCATTGGACTTCTTGGCTATTTTCTTACCATTCTTTTACTCAATGTAGAAAATTCAAAGATGGAGGACTTTGCAGTCTTATTTTATCTGCACGTATTATATAGACCCACACACCCACACACCCACATAGAGATGACAGCAAAAATGCACTTGCAGATTGATTGAACTAATCTCTCTCTCTCTCTCTCTCTCTCTCTCTCTCTCTCTCTCTCTCTCATCCAATCTTTGCCATGATGGGTCTTGCGACCATAATCACTCTTCTTAAATGCTTAGAAAGTTCTATCCTTATTTCCAGAAGTTTCAAGTCTGATAAAAGTTATGACCGGAATAAAATGACTCAAAACCATTTTAGACTATTATTTGTAGTGTGAGTGCAATTTTGGACAATCACATGCTTATAAATTGAGGCTTACCGAGGTTAGGTACCTCCACGGCTGTTTTCGACCCACCACATTGCACGCTCTCTTCAATTGGATGATACGATACGCACAAAGACACTGAAAGAGAATCGAAAAGGCATGTGGACTTTGAAACTAACAAGTCCTCTTCCTTCATTGGACTTCTTGGCTATTTTCTTACCATTCTTTTACTCAAAGTAGAAAATTCAAAGATGGAAGACTTTGATGTCTTATTTTATTTGCACGTATTATATAGACCAACCCACTCACACACCCACAGAGATGACAGCAAAAATGCACTGGCGGATTTATTGAACTTCTCTCTCTCTCTCTCTCTCTCTCTCTCTCAATCAAAACCATTTTAGACTATTATTCATAGTGTGAGTGCAATTTTGGACAATCGCACGGTTATGAATTGAGGCTTACCGAGGTTAGGTACCTCCACGGCTGTTTTCAACCCACCACATTGCACGCTCTCTTCATGTGGATGATACGATACGCACAAAGAGACTGGAAAAGAATCGAAAAGGCATGTGGACTTTGAAACTAACAAGTCCTCTTCCTTCATTGGACTTCTTGGCTATTTTCTTACCATTCTTTTACTCAATTTAGAAAATTCAAAGATGGAAGACTTTGACGTCTTATTTTATCTGCATGTATTATATAGACCCACCCACCCACACACCCACATAGAGATGACAGCAAAAATGCACTTGCGGATTTATTGAACTACTCTCTCTCTCTCTCTCTCTCTCTCTCTCTCTCACTCACTCACTCATCCAAGCTTTGCCATGACGGGTCTTGCGACCATAATCACTCTTCTTAAAGGCTTAGAAATTTCTATCCTTATTTCCATAAGTTTCAAGTCTGGTAAAAATTATGACCGGAATAAAATGGATCAAAACCATTTTAGACTATTATTCGTAGTGTGAGTGCAATTTTGGACAATCGCACGCTTATGAATTGAGGCTTACCGAGGTTAGGTACCTCCACAGCTGTTTTCAACCCACCGCATTGCACGCTCTCTTCATGTGGATGATACGATACACACAAAGAGACTGAAAAAGAATTGAAAAGGCATGTGGACTTTGAAACTAACAAGTCCTCTTCCTTCATTGGACTTCTTGGCTATTTTCTTACCATTCTTTTACTCAATGTAGAAAATTAAAAGATGGAAGTCTTTGAAGTCTTATTTTATCTGCACGTATTATATAGACCCACCCACCCACCCACACACCCATATAGAGATGACGGCAAAAATGCACTTGCGGATTCATTGAACTACTCTCTCTCTCTCTCTCTCTCTCTCTCTCTCTCTCTCTCTCATCCAAGCTTTGCCATGACGGGTCTTGCGACCATAATCACTCTTCTTAAAGGCTGAGAAAGTTCTATCCTTTTTTCTAGAAGTTTCAAGTTTGATAAAAGTTCTTACCGGAATAAAATGAATCGAAAACATTTTAGACTATTATTTGTAGTGTAAGTGCAATTTTGGACAACCGCATGCTTATGAATTGAGGCTTACCGAGGTTAGGTACCTCCACGGCTGTTTTCAACCCACCACATTGCATGCTCTCTTCAGTTGGATGATACGATGCGCACAAAGACACTGAAAAAGAATTGAAAAGGCATGTGGACTTTGAAACTAACAAGTACTTTCCTTCATTGGACTTCTTGGCTATTTTCTTACCATTCTTTTACTCAATTTAGAAAATTCAAAGATGGAAGACTTTGACGTCTTATTTTATTTGCATGTATTATATAGACCCACCCACCCACCCACACACCCACATAGAGATGACAGCAAAAATGCACTTGCGGATTTATTGAACTCTCTCTCTCTCTCTCTCTCTCTCTCCACGGCTGTTTTCAACCCACTGCATTACATGCTCTCTTCATGTGGATGATACGATACGCACAAAGAGACTGAAAAAGAATCGAAAAGGCATGTGGACTTTAAAACTAACTAATCCTCTTCCTTCATTGGACTTCTTGGCTATTTTCCTACCCTTCTTTTCCTCAATGTAAGAAATTCGAAGATGGAAGACTTTGAAGTCTTTTTTTATCTGCACATCAGAGATTATATAGACCCACCCACCCACACACCTACCCACACACCCAGACAGAAATGGCAGCAAAAATGCACTTCCCTTCATCAACATCATCATCATCTTCTCTTATAACCATTCTCTACTTGCTCTTGGTTCTAATCTCCCTTTTCCTTCCGGGGGCCTATGGCCGTAAGTGATTTTTCTTTTTGGTGCTCCAAGCTCATAATAAAGGAGGACGGCATAAATTGAGGATCATGATTCCATGAAACTGTAGTTAACATGGCATGATATGAGAACATAGAGAAAGTTTTATACATCATGTTTTTCTTATCATCTCTTAAACAATTTTGCTACATTAAAGATAATTTTAGGGATGAAGTTGAGTAATTCATGGATGATGTAGTATATTAAATTAAAATTCATGAGCCATTTGTGTCATTTTTTCTTTATTAGTTATTGCCCACAATTTTCTGCTTGCTCTTGCTTATAATCTCCCCATTTCTTCTAGGGGCCTTGGCTAGCTTCACCAGGCCTGAATCATCCGGCATGCCTCCAGGTAAGTGATTATTCTTTTTCGTGCTATGGGCTTTCAATAAGGGAGGGGAACGTGGATTTCATAAAGGATGACACGAGAACATGCAGAAAGTTCCATACATCGTGGTGTTTTTCTTAAAGTTGTTAGGATATTTTACTGCACGAATCATTTAATAATTTTGGGCAGTGTTTGATCCTTCATAACGATTTCCCTTGAGTTTCTTATTGCCTATAGATTTGGATCTTCCTGATTGTGGGAAGAATTGTTCAACAAGTCCTAAACTTGTTGCACCTTTACCAATTGAGTCATAAATATTTTCACATTTTTTACTAATTGAGTTCATCCGGTCAATTTTGAATAGAATTTGCCAACATAGACACTGACTATTTTACGTGGCACGGCTAGTGCTGATGTTGATAATTTTTAATAATGTTATAATATTTATTAATTTTTGAATTGATTTTATTAATTTTCTTTTTCATTTTCTCCTTTTTGTTTCTCTTTATCCCTTCTATTTTAATTGTGGCTGGCAATGGCCTAATGGGTGAGGGTCGTGACCAGCCTCGTCCAGATCTGGGTGCGTGGCTTTTCAGGTTTCCTCTTTGCGACATGAGCGATCCTCTACTCGACTAGAGAGCAGTGACACGTGAAGGAAAGATCGTTTCAATCGCCGCTTTAACGCCTTCGCTTATGGCTCTCCTTACCAGAAGGTGGCCTCGCGTCCTCGCACGAACCGTTTCACCAGCTCTTTCTCTTCATCGTTTGTCTTCTTCGATTCCCACAAGTCATTGCTTTCCTTTTAGAAAATTTCGCCCATCTCCCACGAACCTCAGCCCTTGCTTCCCTTCCCCTTTTTCATTGAAACTTCCCTCGTAGAAGACTCCGAAAATCTCTTTCGTTCTGCCAACCTCACTAATCACGCTTTTCCCCTCGACACTCCATTCAATTGATTTCTTCAGCCGCGTTGAACCACTTGATTCTTTCCTAGTTGTTCCTTGGCCGAGAATCTCCAGAATATGCGTCTCTCATTCACTTCCCAATTTTACAAAAATTAGCACCTCAAATCTCACCTTCCTATGCTCGAAAATCACACTTTCCTTGATGGGAATTGGTTGAACTTTCTTGCCTTATTTCGTTTACCTACCAAATTCGGAATGGCGAGCAGAGGAGCGAAGAGGAAGCCCAAGCCGAAATGCCACGTGCTCAGATCTGGCGAGGCTGGCCGTCACCCCACCCAAACGGTTATCGCAAAAAGAGAAAAAAATAGAAAAAAATAGAAAAATATTAAAAAAATTATCAATGGTCAAGCCCTGATTGTGCCATGTAAGACGGCTAGCATTCATGTCAGAGAATTTTCAATTGACAAAAGGTTAAAATGTTGATGACTCAATTGACAAAATTGAAAGGCTTATAACTAAGTTGACAAAAGCGTAATAGGTTTATGACTTTTTCGACAATTTTCTCCATGATCATGAGTCCTCTTTTTACTCCATATCTCGACCCTTTTCATCACGTAATATTTGATCTTTCATTACAATTTTCATAGAATATTGTCTCGCACATGCAGTTCATGGAAGCGGTGTGAGGGGGAGCCATCCTGGTCACGATGGAGTACATTGGAGTGAGTCCTCTTATTACTCCATATCTCGAACCTTTCCATCACATTGGCTGCCTCTAGAAGGGTTTATACATCCGTGAATCATTCATCATACATCTTATTACACTCGCTCGAAAGCACTTCAATCTCAATTTATCATATATTCTCTAGTCATATAATTAGGTAACATGTCCGATTCCACTTGTGCGCCAAACGATTAATGATACTCTATGAAATTTCATCTCCACAAATGTAGTAGGTGCATATGCCTAATTTCTTATTTATAGCAAGAATTAGTAACAAAACCTTGATGCTCTGTACAAACATTGTTTGTGTACTTATTATTTACATAGCATGGTCACAACTTGGTCAATAAGGTTTTCTACAGTTAAATACGTGGGGGCAAAATCACGGTAATTTCATCAGTATGTGAATAATTTCTCTGCGGTATTCAAATTAATTACAAAATAAAGCAACGTGTATCCCATGATTAATATTTGTCTGGAGTACATTACTAACAGAGTCTCAAACTGAGGAGGGGGTATGTTAATGAGCTGATAAAAAAAAAAAAAAAAAGTCTCGCATTCTCAATAGAAAAAGAAAAAGAAGAAAGGACGTTCTCACATCATCTCTACTTAAACGAGAATTATTTTCAATTCTTCTAGCGAGACTCATTCCTTCATTTCCCTCTATTTTACACCTGGTTGCAGCACCTCTACAGGCAAAGCCTTGATCAGACAGCATGCTGGATATTCTAGACGTCATCAAGCAAAGAAGAACTTTGTCACTTCTGATCGTGATAAATATGTAATATGTCATAATACTCTTTGTATGTTCGTGGCGTAGTAGAATTATTTCAGTTGCTTGTATTCCACATATTATCTTCCAAACATTCTCATTTGTAGACTTGTCTGGATGATAATGAAATATAAAGAGATAAGTTTCACAGTTTACTCTTATGTAATGTTCATCCAAGCAAAAACATCTCATCACCGCCTTTAATGGGGTCGTGCTTTCGGTCTTAGGAAAGGCAATTTCATTGGTCCACCCAAGAATTCTCCTATCTCGCTATTCAGTGGGATAATTGTCTTAAACTTATCGTACGACAGTTAATTCAATTCTATTTTTTTTTTTTTTTTTGCCTATTGAATTCTAAACTTTATAACAATTTGCCAATGTAAACTCTTAGCCAATTTTAACTGTAAATTGCTAATGTGGATATTAAGTCAATATCGCTGTTCTCCGTAACACGACCGATGCTGACGTGAACGATTTATGCAAAAGTTTATAGTTTTTTCCTTTTTCTTTTATTTCTCTTTTTTTTCCTTCATCGGATTATCGACAGGAAAAACAATGTTTTTCCCACAATTCATCCACGCCAATGCCGGTTATACCATGTAGGATAGTAGCATTGATTGAACTGTCAAGTTAACGATTTTTTATCAAAATTGACCAGAATACTACATTGGTTTAGTATTAAATTAGCAAATATAAAAATTTTAAAATTGTATTAATCGTCATACAATACCTTGTTGGGCAATTTTCCGTTATTCGGTTGCAACAAGCGGGCTACTTAGTGCAATAAGAATAGCCTTGCGTTCTAAGAGATCCAAATACTCAAAATTAGCCACAAAAAAAGGGTGGATGAACAAGGCTGCGAAGCTAAAGCAATGCTAATAGGTGCAACTGTGATGTGAGTTACATTGCAGTTATTGGGGCAAACCATGAATTTTAGCTCAAAAAAGATCTATATACAAGTCATACTTGCCGATAGTCCATAAATGAGGGCTATTCTAGAAGTTAAGCACCGCCCGAGTCCATTCTAAGAATTCAGGGCTACTTCACTCAACTTTTGTTTGTTGAGCTTCGGTAAACAGCTACCTATTTTATCCTTTATAAGTAAATGTGCATGACATATATGAGGCGAAAGAAATTTCCACGAGAAAATGTACATAATATATAAATGCATTAGTCTAGATGTTGTATCATTGGGACGTATAATGCGAAGAAGACCCCTGTCAAGCAATGCAGGTGTTGACAAAGAAAGGATTTTTCACTCTGGACTTTTCCACCTATAGGCTCATCCTCTTGCCCTCATCACAAGCATGTATTCCTATTGAGTCACAGGGAGGGATGACTTAAATCAGTGCTCTTCACTCGACTTACCAACCAGATAACATGATTTAAACCAATAGACAGTTAAGAATTCATCAGACAATATGCGCCCAATGTACATCAAAGAAACAGAAGATGTAGAAGGTCTTATATGCACTAAATTCTTGTCAAGACAATCCATCTTAAGTGATATTTCTGGAAACCTCTCATTGAATAACCAACACACTAGCAGATTGTCAGACATTGAGAACGAGATCCCTTGCAGTAAGAGATAGTGATCAAGCTTAGGATTTAAATGCTACTTCCAATTTTTATGATACCGCTACTAGCTGCCATTGTGGCACATCTATAATCTGGTACTATTGTATTCATGGAGACAGACTCCAGGCATTGTTCTATAGTATATGTAGAAAATGTATGATAAAGAACAAAAGCAATTCCTCTGGATTTGCTGCAAAATAAGTGTTTCAATATGAGCAACATCAAGTTCTGTCGAAATGAGTTAAACATCAAACTTGAAGGTTGCAAGTCAATGTTCAGGATATGCTTAACAATATGTAAGTTATCAAAAATGTTCATGTCAAGAGAATTCTCAGGCAGAGGACCAACAATGTATAACCTTTGTGAGAACAAACGATATTTTCCATGAAGGCCCAGAAACCGCATGGCTGATGCCAAAACTGGAACAGGACAAACTTCCCATACATCTGCACTTGCAATTTAACAAATTCGACCGACTCCGCAAATACCAACTCTTTCTGGATAGACACACGTGAACATACGTTGCTCCAGAACTTTTAGCCAAATAACAAATTACAACCAAATTGCTTGGCCATCGACATATATCAACCTAATCTCATGAAGCATCGGAAGGAATCAGATAACTCTTGAGAAGCATACATCTAACAACTAGTACGTGCAAGCAAAACGATATTCCACCTGAGAAAACTAGAAAATGAGCAACATCATTAATCGCAATCAACAAAATTTACGCGCTGCACATGTACTTAGAGAGGAACGAGAACACAACAATTAACATGCGGAAAACGCATATAGATATTAACTGATGTAAACCATGCTCATGGAAAACAACACAAGATGTTCGGTACCTGTGTCGTAACCAAAGAGCAGTCCGCCTATCCCGGCAGTCACAGTCAATCCCAGCACGTACAGATTGCTGAAATACGACATTTTCCGCTCTGGATACAAGTTCAAGTACCCAGAGCTACCCGGCATAGACCCCATCGTCATCTCGCCACAACTCCTCTCCCTCTCTAATAAAAAAACAGCTATGTTTTTCGTGATAAAACCCCTCGAAACAGCCCAACGCTTCTGGCGACGACGAAAGATGAGCCACCGAACGGAGCCGAGCTCGGGACGACGACGAATTACACTAAAATTTCACGAAACTCTCCACAACAACCACGGAAGCTTCACGAGCCGACAAAAAGGACGCGCTTTTTACACTCGCATTATCGCCACAAGCAGAACCCCCAAAAGATTCAATCCGAGCCCAATCAAAGCGTTCGGAAAATCGTCAAATTCACTCGAACCCAAAAGCAAGATTGGAATTTTTCTCTTACTTTGAGAGGGGCCAAAGGCTCTTGCCTGTCTCATCCGTTGCTAGAGATAGTATTAAGCCATCCGCACGGATTTGATTGCGTCTGAACGAACCAAGATGGGTTGAGTCCAAGAAAAAAAATTGCTTATTCAAATGCATAGAAATGTGCCTTTCGAAATGGGTCGAGGCTGAGGGCCCATCAGCTCTCTCGAGTCAAATTCACTGACTGGGTGTGGCACGCTGTCAACCCACATAATTTATTGTATGATCTCGGAGGCTGCGTGTATTAAGCATTGGGCAATGATAACGATACTCATGCACAACAAAGTTCAATTTCCTTAAAACCCATTCTTAAAAAAAAAAAAAAAACAATGGAGTAATTTTTTATTTTATCGATTATTTTAAGGAGCACACTTTTTGAATTTTTTTTTTTTTTAAATAGAACACTTCATTTCGAAAGAGATAAATAGTGGCACAAATATTCACATGTAATTCTTACATAATCTTTTAAAATTAAAAACGATATTTTAGATTTGTGGGAAAAATATAAAAGTGACTTTTGAGTCTTGATTAGTTGAGACAAACAAAACTAATTTAAAATTAACATATCAATGATTAAAATAAAATAAAAATTGCATCATAAAATCAGAGACACCCACCGGTTGCCACGGAGTGAAAGACACAACAGCCATAGCAGCGCTCCCATTTGACAAGTTACTTGACAAGTCGCACTCCATTTAATTTACTAGGTATGAACATTGCACATTTCTACCTCGACGGAAACACAGATGCTGTTGAATTTTGTCCCCACGATTCTTACAACGATGTTCTAGCAGCTTCCACATACATGCTACAAGAAGGTGACAATCCTTCTCGATCTGGCAGCATAATACTCTTCAATGTCAATGCTGGTTCAGGCCAACTTGATTTATTACACTGTCTGGAATCCACTGGTATTTTTGACATCAAATGGAGCCCTGTTGAAGCTAATATTGGATGTCCCTTGTTGGCACAAGCTGACTCAGATGGTTATGTCAAAGTTCATGGCTTGGAGAGTTCTTCGGATGGACCGGAAGAAAAGGGTACCCGCTTTCTTCCCTTCGTTTCGCATTATCTCTGGTATTGTAATGGAAGTGTTCTTTAGTGGTAGAACAACAGGCACACAATAATTTGGCAGCATTCCTCTACTCATCATTTGGATGTCATTGTCCTGCCAAAATAAATACTCTTCTAGAGATTGATATCGACAATTGTTAAAATTTAGTACCGTTGAACTTCTCTTTTGCAAGTGATGGGTTGGTTGGCAGAAGTCGGCGGTGTCTTTGACGTTTGGATGTTACCTCTGTATTAATTACTTCAGATGGACCTGACGCAGGTCTCGTGTTGAGAGAGGTCACTGGTGTGAAAATCAGTTCTTCTATGTGCCTATGCCTGGATTGGAATCCTTCAGCTACATTGATAGTAGTGGGGCTTTCTAATGGCTCTGTCTCACTATTATCTCACTCTGAGACTGAAATTGAAATTGAGCAAGAATGGAAAGCACATGATTTTGAGTTTTGGGCAGCTTCCTTCGACACTCACTGACCCCACTTGATATACCCAGGGCTTCGATGACTGTAAATTCAGTTGTTGTAATGTCCGTGACTGTCCCTCAAATTCAGTGTTCCGAAATTCCAAGGAACATAAAATGGGTGTTTGCTGCATCACGAAGAGCATATCTGACCCTAATGTTGTCCTTATTGGTAGCTACGATGAACACATTAGAGTTTGGGATATAAGATCGATCTCAAAACTTGTAAATCAGAGTTCAATCTGCTTTGGGAGAGGAGTTTGGAGAATCAAGCAACATCCTCATGTCCCCAGTGTAGTCTTGGCAACTTGTATGCACGATGGATTTGCACTTGTTGATCTCAGGGGCGAGGCGATTAAAATTGCGGAGACATACTATAGGCATAGCTCACTTGCACATGGTGCGGATTGGCAGAAAGGTACGTCAAAAGAGGGCAAAAGAGAGAGCATGGTGATTGCTACTTGTTCCTTCTATGATGGACTTGTCCGGATATGGACACCACAGTGTAACATATTCGCATGACCCCATACATTCTCGAGAATTTGTAAAGACTCGGATACATAATTTTAGGTTTTTTTTTTGCCTCCTAATCTGTTGTGGGAATGCTTTGAGATTTATTTTGGAAGTCATTGCTGGGCAAACTTAAGAGTTGGCAATGATACTTGTCTTCAGCTTTAATGTCTTTCCCTTGATGTTTCCACCTTTCTATCGTTCGACTTTATATGCTTAAGCCCTTAAAAGAAATGCTCCCTTGAGTAATTACATGGGGTGGATGCTTTTTCTGTCTTGATCGTAAGTGTTGACAAGGTGTAAGTTTACTAATTCAATGGAGAGATTAATATTAGATAAACTAGATTTATCATGGTAGAACCATAATGGGAAACCAAAGATTACCTCGACCGTTAATGAAATATATGCTATTTCTTTCTTAATCCTTCAATTGGAATAATCATTAGTTAGGTACTTATCTTAATTTCACGACATTTTAAAGCTTGTTTGGGTCATTTTAAAATTTTAAGGACTTCTTTTAGAAGTCCTACTACAAGTTTACTTAAAAAGTTTTGTGTCACATTGGACATAAAAAATTAACAACAATCTGAACTCAAAATCAAAATCTTAAGTGGACCTAATTCATTGATACGTTCTAAGACGGAGTGAAGCGAAGTTCAAAAGTCAAAAAGATCTAAATTTAGGGGTAAATTACCTTTGGAATCATCCAACGTTCCAATCTTCCACTCTAATCAAATGGTGTTTCATTCCACATACATGGCTTATTTCTTGCAATCAATCTATTAATCAATGGGACCGGGACCGGGACGACGAATGCACAATTTTGATCTAACTGAATAGGCTTGAATTCTTCTAATTTGGGAAAATTAACGGTCGATTTTAAATTCGATAGTTAGAATTGGAAGCCAAACTAGTCCTCATAATGTTTCTTATCTAAATTTTCATGATATAATATGAAAGTAACATTATGTCATTAAAAAAAATATTTATTCATCGAGTGGTTATAATATTATTTATTCATGTTAAAGATCATAATTTAAACTCGGTTGATGTAATAGGGAAATCCGACTAACTGGACCTATCTCTATGTAAAATCAGCGGTTCCAGTTTCAGAGCCAAGCATTGAATTGGTCCTAGGTTGCTTCTAGATTCACAAAATAGGGAAAGGACCGATTTTTTCAAGAATTGCCCTTGAACGGGTTAATCTGGACTGATGTGGTCCAGTTTCCGGGCGCAAATTGGCACGCAACCCTAGTTGAGAGATTAGTTTCAGACTACCAATTGCTACAAGGGTTTGGATCGAGTCGAAGATTCCATAATGATACGTGGGGTCCACGATTAGTACTTTCTATGGCGTGATTTTGATCTGCTTTTACCTTTGCTGCTACTAGGCTCTCGATGTTGTTCTCTACCCCAAATTGTCAGTGCTTGCGCTACTCATTGTGCTAGACCATCATCTTGCAACTTTCTCTGTCACTCCTTAGAGAATAAGGCGGACTTCACCTATTCTGAGATAATTGTAGTATGCCTCTACAACAGTGAATCAGTAAAGTGTGTTGGATAAATTCTCTTCAGGTATTTTGAAGTTCACAAAAACATTTTCCTCAGTCTAGTCTGAAGAGTTACAAACTCTACTGTCAAAGTCTGAAGATCAAAGTATGAAGACTTACAGACTCTACTGACAAAGTCTGAAGCTAGCAAGACTTAAGTTTCAAAGTCTACTCTCATGGACAGTCTGCAGACCAACTTCTATTATGATCTTATATGGTTTTTACTCTAACGGCTAGAGAATATCTTTCTACTGGATACAGCACTAGAAGATCTTATTTTCGTATTCGAATATGTATAGATTCTCTAAAGATTTCGCAACTTATATTTGGAATGATCTACTTATGGAAACCAAGATCCTGATTGTATGGGCGAGCAGGATTGATGGGCTATCAACACTTACCTTAAAGAGCTCGAGATCTCTCTAAATTGATTCTATCCAACGGGTTGATTGGAAGAACTTCTTTGGAAGGTGCCAACGGTAATGAAGGCATGAACAAGTATATAAGAGAGATGCTCCAGTTGTTAAAGGGTGCCGATAGAAGAATTTCAAAGTCCGAATCTCCTTTTCTATTTTGTGATCTTATTCTTCGAGCGTTATATGTAATCAAAAGAGAGATCATATTGTGGTGAGACCTTGAGGAAGTGTAGTAGAGCTTCTACACTGTGGACTCAAGAGCGTGAGACTGTAATCACTCTTTTTGACTCTTAGTGAAATCCAGCCAGAAGAGCTATCCGTGCGGGAGAGTGGACGTAGGCTTGGTCTAAGCCGAACCACTATAAATCTGGAGTCTTGATTCTCTATTCCTAATCCTTTTATCTTTTATTACTCTCATCTATTTGTGATTGTTGGTTTTAATTCTTTAATCACTCATTCGGATTAAATTGTTGAAATCGCTTTAATCACCTATTCACCCCCCTCTAGGTGCTAATTCTAGTCCTAACAATTGGTATTAGAGCTCGTGTACTCGTTCATAAGAAGTGTCTTTACTTCTGAGTAAAAGATCTATGGCTAGTATGTTGCCTACAGGGTTGGTTGAAGGACAAAGCAATACCAAACCTCCATACTTTGATGGAAAAGACTACAGCATATGGAAAAATAAGATGAAGGCATTCCTAAGATCGAAAGATCCTTTGAAATGGGAAGTGGTTGATAAAGGAATCATTCCCGCTGCTACATCAGAATCAGAGAGAGGAAAAGAAGTTGCTGATCCCACTCTACTAACTCAAGAAGAAATCACCAAGAGACAGACTCTTGACGCCAAAGCTATTTACTCCTTATATTGTGCTTTATCTCCTACTGAGTATAACAGAATATCTTCTTATGATACATCAAAAGAAGTCTGGGATAGGCTTCACATTACCTATGAAGGAACTAATCGTGTGAAAGAAACGATGATCAATATCCTTTTGGGACAATATGAAGTCTTTAAGATGAGATCAGGAGAATCAATAACTGACATGTTTAGTCGCTTTACTGAAATTGTGAATGGTCTTGAATATCGGGGACATCCAATCTCGGGACATATGAAAGTCAACAAACTCCTACGAGGACTCTCTAAAGGCGGAATTACATAAAAACCTTAATAAGAGAGACGCGAGAGGATTGCTCCACTCTCTCGTAGACGAGCTGGTTGAGACTCTTCAATCTTATGAAGTGGAGCAGAGACCAACGAAGAGGAAGATTCAAAAGGTAAGAAATCTATTGCCTTAAAGTCTAATGACTATTCGATGCTACGAGACTCGAAAAGATCTAGATGATGAAGAACTCGGCACTCATGATAAAGAGATTCAGAAAGTTGAACAAAAAAGGAAGGAAATTCAATTGGAAGAAACAAAGCTCACAAAGGTTTCAAAACAAATCAACAGAGGAAGATGATTCTAACAAAGAAGTGACTTGCTTTGAATGCAAGAAAAAGGGACACATCAGACCCAACTGTCCTCTGTTAAAGAAGAGAAAAGGAAAGAGTGAGAAATACAGGAAGGCACTCAAAGCAGAGACTTGGAGTGATACTGAATGTGAAGAAAGTGATGACGATTATGCCAATATCTGTTTAATGGCAAAATCAGATTTAGACTCAGATCTTGATTCAGACACAGACTCAGACAGTGAACTCGAGGTTACTATCAAAAGGAAGATTAAATGGTATCTTGATAGTGGCTGTTCAAGACATATGACAGGAGACTCAAGTTGCTTCATAAAACTTGTCCAGATAGACGGAGGAAAAGTTTCCTTTGGTGGTAACAACAAAGGAAGAATTACTGGTCGAGGAATAGTAAAGATTGGAAGTTTGTCAATCAAAAATGTTTCCTTAGTTGAAGGATTAAATTACAACTTGCTTAGCATAAGTCAGTTGTGTGATACTGGTTTCAAGATCAATTTCCAGGAAGAAACATGCTCTGGAATCAGTAAAGACTTTACTCAATCTTTTACTGGACGAAGACATGGAAATATCTATCTTCTGGATGTAAATCAAGAAAGATCACAGTGCTTAATATCAGTATAAGATGAAGCTAATCTATGGCACAAAAAGCTAGGCCATACCAATATGAAGCAAATCAACAAGATCTCTACTAAGAAACTTGTTCGAGGATTGCCTACTCTCAATTACTCAAAGTCTGATCTATGTACACCATGCATACTGGGTAAACAGGTTAAAAACTCTTACAAATCAATAAATAAAGTTTCCACTAATCATGTACTGCAGCTTCTGCATATGGATTTGTTTGGACCTACCAGAACGCAAAGTATTGGTGGAAAAAGGTTATGTCTAGTAATTGTGGATGATTACTCACGATTTACTTGGGTCTACTTTCTTTCAAGTAAGTCGGAGACTTTCTCTCTCTTTTCAAAGTTTGCTAAGAAAGTGTTGAATGAGAAATGTCACACTATCTCGAGTATTCGTACAGACCATGGAGGTGAGTTTGAAAATCAAGACTTTACTAAATTTTGTGATGAATTTGGTTTTCAGCATAAATTCTCCTCTCCATATACACCAGAACAGAATGGGGTTGTGGAAAGGAAGAATAGGTCCTTACAAGAAATGGCAAGAACTCTTTTAATTGGAAATCAAATTTCTTCAAGGTTTTGGGCTGAAGTGTTTCAACCGCTTGCTATATTATAAACCGAGTGTTTTTAAGGCCAATTCTTGAGAAAACCCCTTATGAAATTTTTAAAGGAAAGAAACCAATAGTTTCTTATTTTCAAGTATTTGGTTGCAAATGTTTTATTCTAAAGAATGCAAATGATCGCATTGGTAAGTTTGAAGAGAAATCAGATGAAGGATTCTTTCTTGGTTACTCAACTACAAGCAAAGCCTTTAGAGTATTCAACAAGAAGACTCAGACTGTGGAAGAATCAATGAATGTCAAATTTCAAGACTCTCCACAAATTCAGCAAATTCAGATTGAAGATTCAGAATCTGTTCCAGACTCTGCTAGATCTACCTCCATTGAAGCAGTTACTAATTCAGAATCAGTACAACAAGCTACTGATGAAGAATCTACTCAAGAAAAAGATTAACAATCTATCAGACTGACTAGTAACTGGAAGCACAAGTCTAGTCATCCTGAAGAACTAATTATTGGAAACATTAATGAGAGAATTCGAACAAGATCCAAAAGGCGAGAAGAGTCTAGTGCTATTGCTCTTATTGCTGAGATAGAACCCAAAAATATTGAAGAAGCTTTAGCCGATGAAAGCTGGATTGAAGCAATGCAAGAAGAGCTCAGACAATTCAGTATTAACGACATATGGGAATTGACTCCTAAACCAAAAGGTAAATCAGTTATTGGAGCTAAATGGGTTTTCAGGAACAAAGTTGATGAAAAAGGAAAAGTAACGAGAAACAAAGCAAGACTCGTGGCTAAAGGATACACGCAAGAAGAAGGGATAGACTATGATGAGACCTATGCTCCAGTAGCAAGGTTAGAAGCAATCAGATTACTACTTACTTTTGCTTGTTATAAGAATTTCAGGTTATTTCAAATAGATGTCAAAAGCACATTACTGAATGGATTTATTCAAGAAGAAGTCTAC
The DNA here is from genome assembly GCA_014182715.1 of Eucalyptus cloeziana. Lineage (NCBI taxonomy): Eukaryota > Viridiplantae > Streptophyta > Magnoliopsida > Myrtales > Myrtaceae > Eucalyptus > Eucalyptus cloeziana. The sequence goes on along the minus strand of CM024641.1, from coordinate 2,265,631 downwards.
GTGGAACAACCTCCTGGATTTGAAGACTCAAAGAAACCAGACTCGGTGTGTTCGACCGAAGAAAGCTTTATATGGATTGAAACAAGCTCCTCGAGCTTGGTATGAAAGGCTAAGTAATTTCTTAATTCATAATGGCTTTTCTAAAGGAAAGGTAGACACTACTTTGTTTATTAAAAAGGAAAGTAAAAGTTTTCTACTTGTTCAGATTTATGTTGATGACATTATATTCGGATCATCTAATGAGACTTTGTGCAAGAAATTTTCTAAGTCTATGCAGGATGAATTCGAGATGAGCATGATGGGTGAACTATCCTTTTTCCTTGGTCTACAAGTGAAACAACTAAAGGAAGGAATATTCATTCATCAAGAGAAATATGCAAAAGAACTTGTTAAAAAGTTCGGTATGGAAAATTGCAAAAAGATCGACATACCAATGTCAAGTTCCTTGAAGATAAACAAAGATGAAGCAGGGAAGAAAATTGACCAAAAGTTATACGGGAGTATCATTGGTTCACTTCTTTATCTTACGCATCCGGACGACATATTATTTAGTGTTTGCATATGCGCTAGGTTTCAATCAGATCCTAAGGAATCTCATCTAAGTGCTGCTAAACGTATCATTAAATATGTTACTACTACTGCTAAGATTGGTCTATGGTATCCCAAAGAATGAGACTTTACTCTTCTTGGTTATTCAGACGTAGATCTTGCAGGTTGTAGAGTTGAAAGAAAAAGCACTTCAGGTACTTGTCAATTGCTTGGAAACGGGCGGTATCTTGGTTTTCAAGAAAACAAAGTAATGTGGCTCTTTCAACAGCTGAAGCAGAATACGTAGCCCTTGGAAGTTGTTGTTCTCAAATACTGTGGATAAAACAACAACTACAAGACTTTGGCATTGAAGATTCTTGCATAGAGATCAAATGTGACAATACCAGCGCAATCAATCTTACAAAGAATCCTATCCTACATTTAAGAGCAAAACATATTGAGATTCGACATCATTTTATAAGAGATCATGTTCAGAACAAAGAAGTCTTGATACAATTCATAGACTCAAAGAATCAACTCGGCAAACATCTTCACAAAGCCACTTGAGAAAAGCTTGTTTGAGTCTATTCGCTCAAGACTCAATATTTTATCTCTTGAAGAATGTTGAAGCTCGGATTCGAGAATCTAAAGTCGACGAGTATCGACTCAAAAGGTTGTAAGGCGAGAATACCAATCGACACGATTTGTAAGTTCATTTATTTACTTAAACTGTTATTTCGAAAATGTAAGATTATCTGTTTATCTCTAATTGAATTTATTAAGGCAGTTAAATTTTTAAAAAAGGGTGGTTATCGATTTATTAAGGCAGTTATTTTTTTAAAAGGAAATTCTTAATATTTCCAAATTACGACGCTTGAGTTATCCCGTATCAGTTATCTTTTATATACTCATTCTCCTTTGTTTTCACTTTACCCAGAAACCCTAGTTCAAAAAGCTTTTCACTCCTCTGAATTTTCTCTCCCAAATTTCTACGTCTCAAAGCTTTTAACTTTCTTGCGACACAAGTGTGAAAGTTTCTCCAAGAAAGCGACAATGTCTTACCAAAGGAAATCCTCAAGGATAGCAAACAGGGGACCACAGGGCTCTGGTGAGGGGCCTACGCACTTCGATCTCACAGAAGAAAGTGACTTTCCAACAGAACAGACTCCTTAACGATCTCAACAGCGTACTTCCTCAGTTAGACCTCATGATCGTCGCCCTCGACATGCAGAAGAAGTTCTTGAAGATGTTGAACCTGTAAGATCACTCAAGCCTGCTTTTGTTTATAGGCTTTACTCTGCATTGAAGGAAGGAGGTTCTGCAATGACCTTCATTGATAAATTTCTGAAAAAAAAAAGGTTACACAAATGAGACACACTTTCTCACTGTAATGGAGAGATCAAGCGTTGTTCCTGCTGGAACGGCAGCAAAAGCTTTTGCAAACTTTCCCAGTGACCCTAGGTTTAGTAGTGTAAATCAACCAGTGGGAAAGGATGATGATGAGAAAATGTTTATACATTTTAAACCTTGGATGGGTGTGGCTGCAAACCTTCGAGGAAAGAAGGATGAACTGTTTCGATTAGGCGGACACAGAAAGATGTATGAGAAATTGCTGAAGCGTGGGGTGATGAATCCATGGACGGTGGACTTTGATTTTCTGGACTTATTAAGCATCAATCTGAGAGAGAAGTTTGAGAAACTTCAACTTCATAAGTTCTCAGATTGATTGTGATGTGGCTTATTCTGAATTAATAGCATATTTTTATTCCAATATCAGTTTCCTTGATGCGAATAGCTTTTCATTCAGTGTAAGAGATAGAGAATATGTTGTTGATACGGACACTCTGGCAGATGTAATTGGTGTGGAAAGAGGTTCTTTTCAATCAATTTCTGTGACTGTAAGTCATGCAACTCTAGAACTTGCGAGAGACCGAATTACTGAAGGTCGTCTCTCCTACTCTAGGATGAATGCAACAAATACTATGCTTCACAAGATAGTGATCAATTGTCTTAGACCGAAATCAACATCAAAGACAGATGTATCCATCTCAGAGGCTAAGTTGATGTATGCAATCAAGATTGGTCTTGACTTTTCTCTGCCACACACTATCATGTTTCACATGTACAGGTCCATGGCAAAGGACAAGGGAAATCTCCCTTATGCTGCTCTCATCACTCGTCTTTTCAGACACTTGAACATTCAGCCTCCTCACATTCTCTCTGTGAAGACTATTGATAATATGGTCATCGGACTGAGGATGATAACAAAGATGCGTCGAAAGAACTCAGCAAGAAGTGGAGCAGGTTCAAGGAGAAGACTCCTATCAAGTTCGGACCCGGACTCTTCGCGGCCAAAAGAAAAGGAAAGGAAACAGTGACTAGTCCTATCAAGAAGAGAAGGGCAATCATCTTGGAAGATGAAGATGATGAGGATGCTTTGCCCATTTCTGCTCTTGTCTCTCAATTTTCTGCACTGTTTTCAATTTGTTCCCGAACAACAATTTGCGAAGACACTAAGAAATGACTCTAGGAAAAGGGATCCTTACAAGAAGAAGAGAAAGAAAGAAAGAAAGAAAGAAGAGAAAGAAGAAGAGAAAGAGGAAAAAGAAGAAGAGGAAGAAGAAAAAGAAGAACAAGAGGAAGAACCGGCAAAGACAGATTCTCCAGCAGAAAATGAGGATCAACGACATCCTGTCACTGAGGAAACTCCTCAGAAAGAAGAGTACTTTTCTCGTCCAGAAGACATTGAAACAGGGGAGATACCCAAAGAGAATGTACTCCTCTTCTACCGACTTTTACGAGAGGGAGATACCCAAACAGGTGTTAGTCGATCACCTCCTGATGCAGAAGATGTTCACGCTGCTCAATTTCCTGAGGGAGAGGCATCATCTCCAAATATTGATCTCTTTGCTGATATTCACACTGGCTTGACTCCACCATCAGACCGAGTTGACGCAAGCACACAGACTGACAATTCAGGAGATTTTGGAAGGTTGCTTGACATCATCTTGGAGCTCAAATGCCAAATCTATGCTATGGGATATGAATTTCAGACTTTGCAGAATGAGAATCATGCAATGTTCATCAATGCATGATCAGCTTAAAGAGGTTCAGCGTCGGATTCGGGGACCGCCAAAGGCACTTTGCTCTTACACAACTACAGGAAGATTTGAGGAAGCTAGAAGGAACTGTCAAGTTTATGGAGGACTTTCAACTTATTCGCATTCCTTGTGCTCCTTGATTTTTTTTAATGCTGACAAAAAGGGGGAGAAGACTTTGCAGATTTCAAGAAAATTTCAAGACTCTATCCTTAAACCAAATCTTCATTTTTAAACATTTTTTTTTTTTATCTGTTATGATTGTGATTGATATTTTGACTTTATCTTGAGTTTTTTTGAATGTGTGCTCATTATTGCATTACTTTAAGCTATTAAATTAGATAAAGATAGTAATGTCTGCACATGACTAATGAGGTTCTGTGGATGCAGATCTGTGTACAAGGTAAGTCGTATGTATGGGACATCGTGTACAGGATAACTTCTACTATTTTTATTCTAATCTTTTATGAGATATCAAAGCTTGCTTAAAAGTTGTATTGCAGGGCAATAATATTCAAATCTGCAGGAAAGTTTTGTCACCATCAAAAAGGGGGAGATTGTTGGATAAATTCTCTTCAGGTATTTTGAAGTTGACAAAACATTTTCCTCTAGTCTAGACTTACGAAGACTTACAAACTCTACCGACAAAGTCTACGAAGCTAGCAAGACTCAAGTTTCAAAGTCTACTCTCATGGACAGTCTCCAGACCAACTTCTATTCTGATCTTATATGGTTTTTACTCTAACGGCTAGAGAATATCTTTCTACTGGATACAGCACTAGAAGATCTTATTTTCGTATTCGAATATGTATAGATTCTCTAAAGATTTCGCAACTTATATTTGGAATGATCTACTTATGGAAACCAAGATCCTGATTGTATGGGCGAGCAGGATTGATGGGCTATCAACACTTACCTTAAAGAGCTCGAGATCTCTCTAAATTGATTCTGTCCAACGGGTTGATTGGAAGAACTTCTTTGGAAGGTGCCAACGGTAATGAAGGCATGAACAAGTATATAAGAGAGATGCTCCAGTTGTTAAAGGGTGCCAGATAGAAGAATTCCAAAGTCTGAATCTCCTTTTCTATTTTGTGATCTTATTCTTCGAGCGTTATAAGTAATCAAAAGAGAGATCATATTGTGGTGAGACCTTGAGGAAGTGACTGTGGACTCAAGAGCGTGGGACTGTAATAACTCTTTTTGATTCTTAGTGAAATCCAGCCAGAAGGGCTGTTCGTGCGGGAGAATGGACGTAGGCTTGGTCTAAGCCGAACCACTATAAATCTGGAGTCTTGATTCTCTATCCCTAATCCTTTTATCTTTTATTACTCTCATCTGCTGTGATTGTTGGTTTTAATTCTTTAATCACTCATTCGGATTAAATTGTTGAAATCGCTTTAATCACCTATTCACCCCCCTCTAGGTGCTAATTCTAGTCCTAACAAAGTGCTCCCATGATTCTAGTAAAAAGGCTAACAACATCATGCACTGTTCTTCATCATCAAGTATCTTATCGACGTTCTTCAAATCCATCATGAGTTTATTAAATTCATCTAGTTGGGTTCTAATAGACGTACCTTCAGTATATCTAAATTGAAACATCTTCTTCAACATGTACAAACGATTGTTCAAACCTTTCTTCACATATAGTGCTTGAAGTTTTGCCCATAATGCTGCGGCATCCTTTTCCTCAGCAATCTCTATTAAAACCTCATCCAAAAAATTTAACAGGATTGTGCTCTTTGCACTTTCCATTAGCTCTACCCTCTCAAAAACTTTCATTATAATTGGTAACTCATATTCACCATCCAGTGCATTGGCCAAACCTTGAGTTGTCAATAACACCCGCATCTTGATGCTCCATAATACAAAGTTGTTGCTCTCGTTAAACTTCTCAATTTCATATTTCCTCTCAGACATAATTGCAATAACAGAATTTCCAGATAATAATAAGACAAGCAAAAGCTCCAAATCACAATCAAGAAATCTGATCCTAAGCTCTTATACCAATTGTTGGAATATAATATGTGAAAATGATAGGATCTTGCAATTTACGTCAACGCGAAATCGCCATAGAAATAAACAAGAAATAATAAGGAAATCAGAATTTTATGTGGTTCGGTTTGAGTATCGGTACCTATGTCCACGAGGAGAGCCAGCAGCAAATAATTCACTATAATCGGAGAATCAGAGTTTATAATCACTCATACGCTTGAGTGTTTTTCACACATAGATTTAACCCTAAACTCAAAGTGTTTATAAATAAACAATTCACTTGGACATAAACTCACTGCACAAAATTACCGCGCGTTCAAGTCGTATGCTGAAAAAGAAAAGTCCAGCATTTTTTCTTTCTTTCCATGTACATATCTTCTTCGTAGGGCTTCACTCAAGCGGCACTCCTTTTTTTTGACTTTTTCTCTACGTGCAGAGGGCTTCAGCAGCTTTACTTCCTGGAGACGTTGCTTTATATTTATATGTGTGTGTCCAAAAGTCAAGACTTGACTTTGGGCCCCACGTAAATAACCTTATTCAGCCTCCTCCTACAGATAAAGAAGAAACTTTGCTCCCCTTTTTTTTTATTCTATTTTATTTCCTCTTTTGTAATCCTTCATGGAGTACCACGAAAACATCCAAGACCCAAAAAAGAATTTTGAATTTCTTTTCTTGTGGATAATCTTGAATATTATTTTCATCAAAAAAATATCTTCACGATTAAATAATAAAAAATTTATCTAAGCAAATTGCGTTTTACAAACGTTCAAACTCGAGACATAATTTAACACGTAATGTGAGTGCAATTTTGGATAATCGCACACTTATGAATTGAGGCTTACCGAGGTTAGGTACCTCCACGGCTATTTTCAACCCACCGCATTACACGCTCTCTTCATGTGGATGATATGATATGCACAAAGAAACTTAAAAAGAATCGAAAAGGCATGTGGACTTTGAAACTAACAAATCCTCTTCCTTCATTGGACTTCTTGGCTATTTTCTTACCCTTCTTTTACTCAATGTCAAAAATTCGAAGATGGAAGACTTTGAAGTCTTCTTTTATATGCACATATTGCTTAACTCTTTTCACATATTGCTATAGTTTATCATTCACTCAAAAGTTATGCTTACTCTTTGCTGATCAACAAGTAGATCTTGCTTCTTTCTTCCATGATCTTTGTAATCTATACGAATTGATTGAACTATTCTCTCTCTCTCTCTCTCTCTCTCTCTCTCTCTCTCTCTCTCATTCAAGCTTTGCTATGAAGGGTCCTACGACCATAATCACTCTCCTTAAAGGCTTAGAAATTTCTATCCTTATTTCCAAAAGTTTCGAGTCTAGTAAAAGTTATGACCGGAATAAAATGAATCAAACCCATTTTAGACTATTATTCGTAGTGTTGGAATATAATACGCGGAAATAATAAGGACACCAGAAATTTATGTGATGCGATCCGAGTATTGGTACCTACGTCCACGGGGAGAGCCAGCAGCAAATAATCCACTATAATTGTGAGAATCGGAATTTACAATCGCTCACACGCTCGAGTATTTCCCACACCTAGATTTAACCACAAACCCAAAGTGTTTATAAATAAATAATTCACTTGGACATAAACTCACTGCACAAAATTACCGCGCGTTCAAGTCATACGCCGAAAAAGAAAAGATATCCAACGTCTTTTCATTCTTTCCACGTACATATCTTCTTCGTAGGGCTTCACTCAAGCGGCGCTCTTTTTTTTTACTCTTTCTCTACATGCAGAGGGCTTCAACAGCTTTACTTCCTGGAGACATTGCTTTATATTTATATGTGTGTGCCCAAAAGTCAAGACTTGACTTTGGGCCCCACGTAAATAACCTTATTCAGCCTCCTCCTGCAGATAAAGAAGACACTTTGCTCCCCCTTTTTTTTATTCTATTTTATTTCCTCTTTTGTAATCCCTCATTGAGTCCCATGAAAACATCCAAGACCCAAAAAAGAATTTCAAATTTCTTTTCTTGTGCATAATCTTGAATATTATTTTCATCAGAAAAATATCTTCATGATCAAATAATAAAAATTTTATCCAAGCGAATCGTGTTTTGCAAACGCTCAAACTCAAGACATAATTTAACAATTCTCCACATTGGCTCGATGTTTGAAGCTAAGTTATAGTGCTCATCATTCATGCTGCTCTCCCAACGCCCTGGCAGGCACTCACTCTCCACAGACGCCAATAGAGCTCAAGCAAAGCTTGAGCTTTGCCAAAAGAACAGACTTAGTCATCATGTCTTTCGGGTTATCTACTGTAGCAATCTTTTTAACAATAACACTATCCTTAGCTAAGACATATCGGATGAAGTGGTACCTGATATTGATATGCTTCGTTTGCTCGTGATAAACTGGATTATATGCCAAATATATCACACATTGGTTATCACAATGTATATCCACACTTTTCTATTCTAACCCAAAGTCCAAGAGCAAACTTTGTAACCATATCGCCACTTTCGTTACAAATGTTAGTGCCATGTACTCTACCTCAATTGAAGACAAAGCAATGTGATCCTGTAAGGACGCTTTCCAACTAACTGCATCACATGCTAACGTAAACACGTACCCTACTAAAGATATGTTATCATCCAAGTCACCAGCGTGATCCGAATCCACAAAACCAGTTGTCTCACTGCCATTGTTGTCCATTCAATACATTATATCAACATCTGTTGTCCCCTTCAAATATCTGAGGATCCACTTCATAGGTTCCTAATGAGCTTTACCAGGACATTTCATATAGCGACTAACCACGCTCACAGCTTGTGAAATATCAGGTCTAGTGCACACCATATCATACATAATACTATCCATGACACTAGAATGAAGACCACGAGACATATGCTCCTTCTCCTCCTTAGTCTGCGGTGATAATTTATCTGAAAGTTTAAAGTGCTTTGCTAAAGGTATACTTTCAAATTTTGCTGACTGCATATTAAAACGTGTTATAATCTTCTCAATATATTTCTTCTGAGATAGACCTAAAACTCCTGCAGTCCTGTCACGCAAAATCTCCATACTCAAAATTTTCTTTACAGCACCTAAATCTTTCACCTCAAATTCAGCATTTAACCGCCTTTTCAGCTCATCAATATCGGACATATTATTAACTGCTATCAGCATATCATCAACATATAAAAGTAAATAAATCAAAGTACTATTCTCCAATCTCCTAAAGTAGACGCAACTATCCATCTAACTTTTTGAATAGTCTTGATTAGCCATGAAAGTATCAAAACGTTTATACCACTGCCTATGAGATTGTTTCAACCCATACAAAGATTTCTTCAACAAGTAAACATGATATTCCTTACCCGGAATAGCAAATCCCTCTAATTGCCTCATGTAAATCTGCTCCTCCAACTCACCGTGAAAAAACGTAGTTTTTACATCTAGTTGCTCTAACTCGAGATCATGCGAAGTAACTAAGGCAAGCAAAACACGAATAAAAGTATGTCTTACCACAGGAGAGAACACCTCATTGTAGTCAATGTCCTCACGCTGTGTATATCCCTTCGCTACAACTCTCGCCTTATACCTCGCTGTCTTGACACCGGGAATGCCCTCTTTCCGTTTAAAGACCCAATTACTTCTGACAATCTTTTGGCTCTTAGGTACTTTGACCAGTTCCCATGTCTGATTTCGATGAAGTGATTCCATCTCTTCACTCATAGCCCCTAGCCACTGTGATGACTCCGAACTAGCCATCGCCTCAGAGTAAGACGAAGGCTCATCTGTCTCCATCTCATCACCTACAATCAATGCATAAGTAATATCTGTATAATCATAACGTACCGATGATTTAATTTGCCTTCTTTGTCTATTTGCGGCTATAGTGTGCTGCGGTTGTGCTAATTGTCCATTATCACCAACTTCAAGAACTACGGCTTCATATGCAGTCTCAACTTCTGTTACATTCGAGGTCTCCGAAGTTTCCACCTGAAGCTCCACCTCACTAATGACACCATGATCTGTCTTCTCTGCAGGTTGTGTCTCAAAACTCCTCTATTGAAGCATTGCAGTCTCGTTGAAGATCACATCTCTGCTGATTAGAAAACCGGGTGATCTGGGATCAGTACACCACATCCGGTAGCCTTTCACCCCATGTGCATAACCTAGAACTATGCACTTCTTCGCCCTCAGCTCAAGCTTACCATCACTCGCATGAGCATACGCAGGACATTCGAATATATGTAATCCATAGTAATCAACAAGTTTCCCCAACCATACTTCCTCAGGAGTCTTCCACTCAATAGCAGATAATAGAGATCGATTAACTAGGTAACATGCCATGTTTACCACTTCGGCCCAAAATTCCTTGCCAAGTCCTGCATGTGAAAGCATGCTTCGAGCTCGCTCAAGTAAAGTTATGTTCTTTCGTTCTGCCATGCTATTCTGCTGTGGTGTCTCAAGTACCGTGCGGTATCTCATAATACATTATTTCTCACAAAACTTGGTAAAATATTTATCACAAAACTTCATGCCATTATTGGTTCTCAGGCACTTGATTTGTTTATCTGACTGCTTCTCAATGAATGCCTTAAATTTCTTAAACCGATCGAACACATCATATTTGTGCTTCAGAAAGTATATCCATACCTTCCTCGAATAATCGTCGATAAATGTCAGCATATATCGGGCACCTTTTTTCGAAGGAACCGAAGACGAACCCCAGACGTCTGAATGAATATATTCAACTGGTTGTTTGGTCGAATGAACAACTATAGTAAACTTAACTTGATGCTGCTTCCCAAAGATGCAATACTCACGTAAGTCTAGCTTCCCTGTCTTTTGACCATTCAACAACCCCCTTTCACTCAGCATCGTCATACTTGCCTCATTCATGTGCCCCAAACGCATATGCCATAATCGAGTCAAGTTAAAATTTGACTCACCTGATGAAACTGCAGCGGTTCCGGTCACGGTCTCTCCCAGTAAATGATAGAGAGTATTCATTTTCTTCCCTTTCATCACTGTCATGGCACCTCAAGAGATCTTTAGTACTCCACCTTCAGTGGTGTACCTACACCCGATGTCATCGAGTGTCCCTAGAGAAATAAGGTTCTTCTTGAGCTCCGGTACATGCCTCATATCTATCAATGTACGCACCACCCCATCGTGCATCCGAATCCGAATTGTCCCTATCCCCACAGCCTTACAGACTGCATTATTCCCCAAAATACTCTACCACCATCTGCAGTCTAGTAAATAGTAAACCGGTTCTTATGAGGTGTCATATGATAAGAACACCTCGAATCTATCACTCATTCGTCTCTTGACAAAGTAGTAGTCACACATAAAATAGCTTCTGCATCACTATTGCTCCCCTCGGCAACGTTTGCCACACTGCTTGTGGCATTCTGCCTATTAGCTTTATTCCTCCGCTTTGGACAATCTCTCCTGATGTGCCTCTCCTCATGACACTCAAAGCACTTCACGCGTCCTTTGGATTTTCTATGGCGTGATTTTGATTTGCTTTTACCTCTACTGCTACTAAGCCCTCGATGTTGTTCTCTACCCCGAATCGTCAGTGCTTGCGCTACTCTTTATGCTAGACCATCATCTCGCAACTTTCTCTGCCACTCCTTAGAAAATAAGGCGGACTTCACCTCTTTTGAGGTAATTGTAGTACGCTCCTGCAACATCGAATCAGTAAAGTGTTCCCATGGCTTTGGTAAAAAGGCTAACAACATCATGCCATGTTCTTCATCATCAAGTATCTTACCGACATTCTTCAAATCCATCATGAGTTTATTAAATTCATCTAAGTGGGTTCTGATAAACGTACCTTTAGTATATCTAAATTGAAACATCTTCTTCAACATGTACAAACGATTGTTCAAACATTTCTTCACATAGAGTGCTTGAAGTTTTGCCCATAATGTTACTGTATCCTTTTCCTTAGCAACCTCTATTAAAACCTCTTCCTAAAAATTTAATAGGATTGTGCTCTTTGCTCTTTCCATTAGCTCTACCCTCTCAGAAGGTTTCATTATAATTGACAACTCATCTTCACCATCCAATGTCTTGGCCAAATCTTGAGTTGTTAATAACGCCCGCATCTTGATGCTCCATAATACAAAGTTGTTGCTCTCGTTAAATTTCTCAATTTCATATTTCCTCTCAGACATAATTGCAATAACAAAATTTCCAGATAATAATCATACAAGCAAAAGCTCCAAATCACAGTCAAGAAATCTAATCCCAAGCTCTGATACCAATTGTTGGAATATAATACGCGGAAACAATAGGATCTTGCAATTTAACAACGTGAAATCGTCATAGAAATAAATGAGAAATAATAAGGACACCAAAATTTTACGTGATTTGATCTGAGTATCGGTACCTATGTCCACGGGGAGAGCCAGCAACAAATAATCCACTATAATCGAAGAATAAGAGTTTACAATTGCTCACACGCTCAAATGTTTCCCACATCTAAATGTAACCTTAAACCCAAAGTGTTTATAAATAAACAACTCACTTGGATATAAACTCAAATTACCGCGCGTTCAAGTTGTACGCCAAAAAAGAAAAGATCTCCAGCATCTTTTCTTTCTTTCCACGTACATATCTTCTTTGTCGGGCTTCACTCAAGCGGCGCTCCTTTTTTTGACTTTTTCTCTACGTGCAGAGGGCTTCAGCAGCTTTACTTCCTGGAGACGTTGCTTTATATTTATATGTGTGCGCCCAAAAGTCAAGACTTGACTTTGGGCCCCATGTAAATAACCTTATTTGGCCTCCTCCTGCATATGAAGAAGAAACTTTGCTCCCCTTTTTTATATTCTATTTTATTTCCTCTTTTGCAATCCCTCATGTAGTACCACGAAAACATCCAAGACCCAAAAAAGAATTTCGAATTTCTTTTCTTGTGCGTAATCTTGAATATTATTTTCATAAGAAAAACATCTTTACGATTAAATAATAAAAATTTTATCCAAGCGAATCGCGTTTTGTAAACGCTCAAACTCGAGACATAATTTAACACGTAGTGTGAGTGCAATTTTGGACAATCGCACGCTTATGAATTGAGGCTTACCGAGGTTAGGTACCTCCACGGCTGTTTTCAACCCACCGCATTACACGCTCTCTTCATGTGGATGATATGATATGCACAAAGAGACTGAAAAAGAATCGAAAAGGCATGTGGACTTTAAAACTAACAAATCCTCTTCCTTCATTGGACTTCTTGGCTATTTTCTTACCCTTCTTTTACTCAATGTAAAAAATTCGAAGATGGAAGACTTTGAAGTCTTTTTTTATCTTCACATCAGAGATTATATAGACCCACCCACCCACACACCCAGACAAAGATGACAGCAAAAATGCACTTCCCTTCATCAACATCATCATCATCTTTTCTTATAACCATTCTCTGCTTGCTCTTGGTTCTAATCTCCCTTTTCCTTCCAGGGGCCTATGGCCGTAAGTGATTTTTCTTTTTGGTGCTCCAAGCTCATAATAATTAGGATCATGATTCCACGAAACTATAGTTGACATGGCATGATACGAGAACATAGAGAAAGTTTTATACATCATGTTGTTTTCCTTATCATCCCTTGAACAATTTTATTACATTAAAGATAATTTTAAGGATGAAGTTGAATAATTCATGGATGACGTAGTATATTAAATTAAAATTCATGAGCCATTTGTGTCATTTTTTCTTTATTAGTTATTGCCCACGATTTTCTGCTTGCTCTTGCTTATAATCTCCCCGTTCCTTCTAGGAGACTTGGCTGTCTTCACCAGGCTTGAATCAATCAGCGGGCGTCAAAGTAAGTGATTATTCTTTTTCGTGTTATGGGCTTTCAATAACGGAGGGGAACGTGGATTTCATTAAGGATGACACGAGAACATGCAGAAAGTTCCATACATCGTGGTGTCTTTCTTAAAGTTGTTAGGATATTTTACTGCACGAATCATTTAATAATTTTGGGCAGTGTTTGATCCTTCATAACGATTTCCCTTGAGTTTCTTATTGCCTATAGATTTGGATCTTCCTGATTGCGGGAAGAATTGTTCGACAAGTCCTCAACTTGTTGCACCTTTACCAATTGAGTCCTAAATATTTTCATATTTTTACTAATTGAGTTCATCCGATCAATTTTGAATAGAATTTGCCAATGTAAATGCCGACTATTTTACGTGACACGGCTAGTACTGATGTTGATAATTTTTAATAATGTTATACTATTTTTGAATTTTTGAATTGATTTTATTAATTTTCTTTTTCCTTTTCTCCTTTTTGTTTCTCTTTATCCCTTCTATTTTAATTGTGGCTGGCAATGGCCTAATGGGTGAGGGTCATGACCAGCCTCGTCCAGATCTGGGTGCGTGGCTTTTCAGGTTTCCTCTTTGCGACATGAGCGATCCTCTACTCGACGAGAGAGCAGTGACGCGTGAAGGAAGGATCGTTTCAATCACCGCTTTAAGGCCTTCGCTTATGGCTCTCCTTACCAGAAGGTGGCCTCGCGTCCTCGCACGAACTATTTCACCAGCTCTCTCTCTTCATCGTTTGTTTTCTTCGATTCCCACAAGTCATTTCCTTTTAGAAAATTTTGCCCATCTCCCATGAGCCTCAGCCCTTGTTTCCCTTCCCCTTTTTCATTGAAACTTCGCTCGTAGAAGACTCCGAAAATCTCTCATTCTGCCAACCTCACTAATCACGGTTTTCCCCTCGACCCTCCATTTAATTGATTTCTTCAGCCGCGTTGAACCACTTGATTCTTTCCTTCTTGTTCCTTGGCTGAGAATCTCCAGAATATGCGTCCCTCACTGGGATTCGCCCTAATGGCCACTCTTCCAATATGGAAGAGGGAGGTAAGGGATTCAAATCCCCACCTTCTCAGGGGGATGGGATGGGGACGCGTAAGTTTCAAGAGTGGGTTTCGACTCCCACGCCCTGCAAGAGGCAGGGCAAAAGTCTGAGAAAGAGTGTAGAATAGGAATAGAGTAGGACTGACAAAAAAATAAAAAAAATTTACAAAAATTAGCGCCTCAAATCTCACCTTCCTATGCTCAAAAATCACACTTTCCTTGATGGGAATTGGTTGAACTTTCTTGCCTTATTTCGTTTACCTACCAAATTCGGAATGGCGAGCAGAGGAGCGAAGAGGAAGCCCAAGCCGAAATGCCACGTGCCCCGATCTGGCAAGGCTGGCCATGACCCTCACCCAAAAGGATATCGCGAAAAGAGGAAAAAAAGGAAAAAGAAAATAAAAAATTAATAAAAATTAGAAAAATATTAAATTATTGAAAAAATTATCCATGGTTGATCGAGCTCTGCCCTAATTGAGCTCTGATTGTGCCACCCACGTAGGATGGCTAGTATTCATGCCAGTGAATTCTCAATTGACAAAATGTTAGAATATTTAAGACTCAATTGACAAAATTGAAAGGTTTATAACCAAATTGATAAAAGTGCAATAGATTTATGACTTTTTCGATAATTTTCTCCATGATCGTGAGTCCTCTTTTTACTCCATATCTCAACCCTTTTCATCACATAATATTTGATCTTTCATAACGATTTTCATAGAATATTGTTTTGCACATGTAGCTGAATTAGGTCGTGTGGAGCCAAGCCGTCCTCGTCCCGATGGAAAACAATGGAGTGAGTCCTCTTATTACTCCATATCTCGAACCTTTCCATCACATTAGCTGCCTCTAGAAGAATTTATACATCCGTGAATCATTCATCATACATCTTATTACACTCGCTCGAAAGCATTTCAACCTCAATTTATAATATATTCTCTAGTCATATAATCATGTAACATGTCCAATTTCACTTGTGCGCCAAATGATTAATGATACTCAATGAAATATCATCTCCACAATGTAGTATGTGCATATGCCTAATTTCTTATTTATAGCAAGAATTAGTAACAAAACCACGATGCTCTGTACCGACACTATTTGTGTACTTATCATTTGCATAGCATGGTCACAACTTGGTCAATAAGGTTTTCTACAGTTAAATACGTGGGGGGAAAATCATGGCAATTTCATCAGTATGTGAATAATTTCTCTGCAGTATTCAAATTAATTACAAAATAAAGCAATGTGTATCCCATGATTAATATTTGTCTGGAGTACATTACCAACAGAATCTCAAAATGAGAGGGGGTATGGTAATGAGCTAATAAAAAAAATAGTCTCGCATTCTCAATAGAAAAAGAAAAAGAAGAAAGGACGTTCTCACATCATCTCTACTTAAACGAGAATTATTTTCAATTCTTCTAGCGAGACTCATTCCTTCATTTCCCTCTATTTTAAACATGGTTGCAGCAACTTCACAGGCAAAGCCTTGATCAGACAGCATGCTGATTGTTCTAGACGTCATCAAGCAAAGAAGAATTTTGTCACTTGTGATCGTGATATATATGTAATATGTCATAATACTCTTTGTATGTTCGTGGCGTAGCAGAATTATTTCAGTTGCTTGTACTCCGCACATTATCTTCCAGACATTCTTATTTGTAGACTTGTCTAGACGTAATGAAACATAAAAAAATAAATTCCACAGTTTACTCTTGGATAATGTTCATCCAAGCAAAGACATCTCATCACCGCCTTTAATGGGGTCGTGCTTGCGGTCTTAGGAAAGGCAATTTCATTGGTCCACCCAAGAAGCCTCCTATCTCGCTATTCAGTGGGATAATTGTCTTAAAACTTATTGTACGGCGATTAATTCAATTCTAAACCTTTTTATTTGGCTAATTAAATTATAAACTTTATAATAATTTGCCAATGTAAACTTTCAACCAATTTTAGCCGTAAATTGCTGACGTGGATATCAAGTCAACATTGTTGTTCTTTGTAACACGACCGATGTTGACATGAACAATTTATGCAAAAGTTTATATTTTATCCTTTTTCATTTCTTTCTTTTTTTTTTTTTTCCTTCATCAAATTATCGACAGGAAAAACAATACATTTTTCCCACAATTCATCCACGCCAATGCCGGTTATACCATGTAAGACAGCAGCAATGTTGATTGAATTGTCAAGTTAACGATTTCTGATCAAAATTGACCAAAAGACTACATTGGTTTAGGATTAAATTAGCAAATATAAAAATTTTAAAATTGCATTAATCGTCATACAATACCTTGTTGGGCAATTTTCCGTTATTCGGTTGCAACAAGCGGGCTACTTAGTGCAATAGGAATAGCCTCGCATTCTAAGAGATCCAAATACTCAAAATTAGCCACAAAAAAAAGGTAGATGAACAAGGCTGCGAAGCTAAAACAATGCTAATAGGTGCAACTGTGATGTGAATTACATTGCAGTTATTGGGGCAAACCATGAATTTTAGCTCAAAAAAGATCTATATACAAGTCATACTTGCCGATAGTCCATAAATGAGGGATATTCTAGAAATTAAGCACCGCCCGAGTCCATTCTAAGAATTCAGGGCTACTTCACTCAACTTTTGTTTGTTGAGCTTCGGTAAACAGCTACCTATTTTATCCTTTATAAGTAAATGTGCATGACATATATGAGGCGAAAGAAATTTCAACAAGAAAATGTACATAATATATAAATGCATTAGTCTAGATGTTATATCATTGGGACGTAAAATGCGAAGAAGACCCCTGTCAAGAAAGGCAGGTGTTGACAAAGAAAGGATTTTTCACTCTGGTTCCACCTATAGGCTCATCCTCTTGCCCTCATCACAAGCGTGTATTCTTACTGAGTCACAGGGAGGGATGACTTAAATCAGTGCTCTTCACTCGACTTACCAATCAGATAACATGATTTAAACCAATAGACAGTTAAGAATTCATCAGACAATATGCACCCAATGTACATCAAAGAAACAGAAGATGTAGGTGGTCTTATATGCACTAAATTCTTGTCAAGACAATCCATCTTAAGTGATATTTCTGGAAACCTCTCATTGAATAACCAACAAACTAGCAGATTGTCAGACATTGACAACGAGATCCCTTGCAGTAAGTGCTAGTGATCAAGCTTAGGATTTAAATGCTACTTCCAATTTTTATGATACCGCTACTAGCTGCCATTGTGGCACATCTATAATCTGGTACTATTGTATTCATGGAGACAGACTCCAGGCATCGTTCTATAGTATATGTAGAAAATGTATGATAAAGAACAAAAGCAATTCCTCTGGATTTGCTGCAAAATAAGTGTTTCAATATGAGCAACATCAAGTTCTGTCAAAATGAGTTAAACATCAAACTTGAAGGTTGCAAGTTAATGTTCAGGATATGCTTAACAATATGTAAGTTATCAAAAATGTTCATGTCAAGGGAA
The DNA here is from genome assembly GCA_014182715.1 of Eucalyptus cloeziana. Taxonomy (NCBI): domain Eukaryota; kingdom Viridiplantae; phylum Streptophyta; class Magnoliopsida; order Myrtales; family Myrtaceae; genus Eucalyptus; species Eucalyptus cloeziana. The sequence continues at coordinate 2,247,682 of CM024641.1, read as the reverse complement.
TTCTCAGGCAGAGGACCAACAATGTATAACCTTTGTCAGAACAAGCAATATTTTCCATGAAGGCCCAGAAACCGCATGGCTGATGCCAAAACTAGAACAGGACAGACCGCACAAAATAAGCTTGAGAAGTTCTCCAGTAGCATACAAAAGAGGAAGTAAAGAGCACAAGCCACATTATGATTCCAGCAAAAGAGAAGAGAGACATATTTAATATTTTGTTCAGCGCATGATCTGGCCACTCGTTATCCAACCCTGGCAGAGGGTGAGGCGAACGCTGCTTATTTGCTTGCCTCCAATGCTAGCAGATATGTTAAAGCATCAAACTCCATAGTTTGTGCTCTAATTAATTTCAATTACTAAAGGAGTCTAATTTCAGTTTGATCCTCTTCCCAGGAAGAGACCGAGAAATTGAGGTGAAGAAACTTATAGCTGAAACCACAAGTATAATAAGTCCACATGCAATAAGTTGAACGTAACACAATCAACCAGTAGGATGCCAATTCCTAATGCAGACAACGGGCCAACGGGCAGCTGTAATTCTAGCAGAACAATCTAAAAAGAGAGCCCACGTATGTCTAAGACCTGTCAAACAATAACTATAAACTAGAGACATCACAATAATGGAGGGGGGCTGTGTGGAGCAATGACCACAAAGTATCGAGAAAAGACTTGATTGATCAGAATCAATGCCACTGAAAAGTGCAGACGATTCCATTCTATCAAAAGGCATTGTATACCACCCAGATAGAGTATTGTACCAAAAATTTCCACAATTTTTTAAGAGCGCGTTCGGCTGTTTTCAAAGGTACTATTGTCCCACAGAGCCCTATGCACCCCCAAATGATACTGAGATTTGCCATCTGAGTGACCAAAAAAAATAAAATAACCCCAGATATCACCCTCAAACTCTCAATAAATGATTATGTTACAAAAGCTTCCACTATAGTCTCTATCACACTTCATTTGATATATTTATTCTAAGATATCATGGTTAATAAAAAAAAAAATCACAGAATTATGGAGAACAGAAAATGAAGAATAAATGAATGATCCCAAAAAAATCATTCCACGAGAATTCATTTTTCCTCAAAGAAAAGAGGAAACAACTCGATGGTCTATCTTTTTTTTTTCTTTTTTTGGTGGGGGTCAGAGATGGAGAGAAAAGGAGAGGGGAGGAAAGAGAGTTATAACTTAAAACGGATGTTCTCCCGGTCGGGGAGACAATTCTGTCACGTAATTTTACCGGGAATATTACACGGTCGTTTGCTGTCCAACGAGCAAGCGCTAACCGGCTGACCGGACGACAGCGGGATTTGGGAGTATGGAAATCCAATGTGAGGTTTGGTAAAATCACGTGCATGGGAATCCCATGTTACGTTTGGTAAGTAACGGGATCGGAACTCGGGTCCTGAATCGATTTCCAATGCGATCGTGCGGCCCCGGTTTCCAAGAATTGGAATTGGAAGCCGAACCGGTCCTCAGAATTTTTTTATCCATCTCTTTTTCCTTCGACAACAGAGGCAAAGATTTTGGTGTCTAAGCAAGTCCGTCTTGCCTTCAATAAGATCTCGGCCTTCGTCAACCATTGAGAGAAAGGCGGTGGCGTGCTGGAGGTCAAGCATCTCACCGTAGAGCTTGTGAAGGTCAGCGTCGATGAGTGGCACCTCGTTAGTGAGGTCCGGGGTGAGGATGGTAAGGGCGATGGCCATGTCAACGTTGTCGACCCCGACGATGGCGATCTTGATGTGGTACTTGGAGGACGACAGCTGTAGGGTGTACTGGATCGACTTGAAGAAGGCTTTGGTCAGGTCCAGGCCGCCCGAGCTAAGGTAAGAAGCTGACGGAGCTTCGTGCAGTTTCGTGCGAAACCAAAAAATCGAGACTGCGCGACCATGCGTTGAATTTGAGGGTTGAGAGAGGTGAACGAGGATGAATGAAGACGGAGAAAGAAGAAAGAGGGAGGGGTGTCTATTGAAGAGAAAAGATGAGCGTAAAAGAGATTTCTAAAAACTTGGAAATGTGAGCCCCCTTAACACGTGTTGGTCAACGGATGAAATAGTGTACTTTCGATAGGATACGATTATTGTACCTAATACTCTTTCTACAAGAGTTACGTGAGAACACTTTATTTCGAAAGAATTAAATATTGACACAAATATTCATATGTAAGTCTTACACAATCTTTTAAAATTAAAAACGATATTTTAGATTTGTGGGAAAAATATAAAAGTGACTTTTGAGTTTTGATTAGTTGAGACAAACGAAACTAATTTAAAAATTAACATATCAATGATTTAAATAAAATAAAAATTGCATCATAAAATCAGAGACACCCACCGGTCGCCATGGAGGGAAAGACACAACGGCCATAGCAGCGCTCCCGTTCCGACCGTCTCTCTTTCCCGGTCTCTGACAGCGTCCTGCTGCTGCTGCTGTCGTCTTCGCGGGTCCTACCGAGTGAGCTCTCGTCCTCTCTACAGTCCTTTCTTCATAGAAGGTCCACAGCGAAAACGGGGGTTATGATGTGATCTTGCTGTTTTTTTCCTGGTTGCCCACCAACTGTTTGTGGTGATGTCTGTGTGAATTGGGGTGCTTGCTCTCTATGTAGTGGTAATCTTTTTGCCCTTTCCCCTTTCAAGCATGAAGATCATAGTTATTGATATCCCCAAAACTTCGTTGATTTGTGCGGTGGTGGGGCATTAGGATTCGTCAACGCCTGGGTGCATGAAGTTTGAAGTACTTCAAGTAGCCAGTGTCACAAAAATGGCTATTACTATGGAGTTATCAACAACTAGCTGATTGTTTTTGCTGAGCATATCCATGCTTTTGTCATGGCGGGTTGTTATTTTGCTAGCTTGTGCTTGAAAAAAGGAGTTTTCCTTAATTGCGTATAGTGGATTCAGAGTGAATCATCACTCTTTCATGGTGCTTTCACTGACTAAGTTTTGAAGGGTCTTGTTAACAAGCTAACTGCAAGTAGAAATAACTAATGCTTTTCAAGACATTTTCAAAATGAATGAATTATGCATTTTAATAAAATCCTTACTTCGAATTTACATTTTGAAATTTCATACCATATTTAACAATGCTTAACAAGTACCTAAGGGGCGCACTTTGGCATTTTCCAATTTTGAATTCATCACTCTTCCGTGGTATTTTCACTGACTGAAGTTGAGACTTGCTGGTGAAAGAATCTCTAGGACAGGCAGCTGGGTGAAGTCTAGGCCTGCAGTAAGTTAGCTCCAAAAAAGTACTCCTGGAACACTTAGAAAAACAATAACATTGTACCAATCCAACCCACATGTCTTGTAGCCCAAAGAACTCCTTGTCCTCTTCCTTGGTCACTGCTTTAATGCGTACAAGTTTATGATTATGACTGAAATCACAGATTTTCATTTTGCGATGGGATAATTTTTAAGAAGTGAGGGTAATTTGTCAAAGGTGAGAGTAAACTCCAAAAAAGATAGTGAGTTCCATATATACATCAGATGGAACTTCCCTATTGCATTCAGACTTTCCGTTGCTTTTATAGTCTCTACAGGCAGGCTACTCCACACTACTAAGCAGACTCAAGTCATATTGGAGTTCCTTTGACCGCTAGGATATGAATTGTTGAATTGCTTTGGTTGGAAGTTTTGTTTTGTTGTGAAAGCTCCTGCAGTTCAAACACTTCTCAGAATATTTGTTACTTCTACGCATTCAATTACTATTTGCAGTAGAGTGCATATGAGCTGAAGCTTGCACCATGCACACCCCCAAAAACCAAAAAAGGAAGAAAAAGAAACAAAAAAAGTCATAGCCAAAATGTTACTTGACAAGTTGCACTCCATTTGGTTTACTAGGTATGGACATTGCACATTTCTACCTCGACGGAAACACAGATGCAGTTGAATTTTGTCCACATGATTCTTACAACCATGTTCTAGCGGCTTCGACTTACACGCTGCAAGAAGGCGATAATCCTTCTCGATCTGGCAGCATAGTACTCTTCAATGTCAATGCTGGTTCGGGTCAACTTGATTTATTACACTGTCTGCAATCCACTGGTATTTTTGATATCAAATGGAGCCCTGTTGAAGCTAATATCGGACGTCCCTTGTTGGCACAAGCTGACTCAGATGGTTATGTCAAAGTTTATGGCTTGGAGAGTTCTTCAGATGGACCAGAAGAAAAGGGTACCCGCTATCTTCCCTTCATTTTGCATTATCTCTGGTATTGTAATGGAATTGTTCTTCAGTGGTATAATAATGGGCATACAATTATTTGGCAGCACTCCTGTACTCATCATTTGAATGTGTGTCATTGTCCTGCCAAAATAAATACACTCTTTTAGACATTGATATCGACAATTGTTATAATTTAGTAATGTTGAACTTCTCTTTTGCAAGTGATAGGTTGGTTGGCACAGGTCAACTGTGTCTTTGACATTTTGATGTTCCCACTGTATTAATGACTTGAGATGGACCTGATGCAGGTCTCGTGTTGAGAGAGGGCACCAGTGCAAAAATCAGTTCTTCTATGTGCCTATGCCTGGATTGGAGTCCTTCAGCTACATCGATAGTAGTGGGGCTTTCTGATGGCTCTGTCTCACTATTATCTCGCTCCGAGACTGAACTTGAAATTGAGCAAGAATGGAAAGCACATGATTTCGAGTTGTGGGCAGCTTCCTTCGATACCCACCAACCCCACTTGATATACACGGGCTCTGATGACTGTAAATTCAGTTGTTGGGATATCCGCGACTGTCCCTCAAATTTAGTGTTCCGAAATTCCAAGGAACATAAAATGGGTGTTTGCTGCATCACAAAGAGCATATCTGACCCTAATGTCGTCCTTACTGGTAGCTACGATGAACACATTAGAGTTTGGGATATAAGATCGATCTCAAAACCTGTAAATCAGAGTTCAATCTGCTTGGGGGGAGGAGTTTGGAGAATCAAGCAACATCCTCATGTACCTGGTGTAGTCTTGGCAGCTTGTATGCACAATGGATTTGCGGTTGTTGATCTCAGGGGTGAGGAGATTAAAATTGTAGAGACATACAGTAGGCATAGCTCACTTGCATACGGTGCAGATTGGCAGAAAGGTGGGTCAAAAGAGGGCAAAAGAGAGAACATGGTGATTGCTACTTGTTCCTTTTATGACAGACTTGTCCGGATATGGACACCACAGTGTAATGTATCCGCATGACCCCATACATTCTTGAGAATTTGTGGTGACCCGCATATGTAATTTTAGGGTTCTTTTGGCCTCCTAATCTATTGTGGGAATGCTTTGAAAGTAATTTTGGAAGTCATTGCTGGACAGACTTGAGAGTTGGCAATGATACTTGCCTTCAGCTTTAATATGTCCTTTGCTTGATGTTTCCACCTTTCTATCGTTTAACTTTATATGCTTGAGCCCTCAAAAGAAATGCTCCCTTGAGTAATGATATAGGGGAATATGCTTCTTCTGTCTTGATTGTAAGTGTTAGTAATGTGTAAGTTTAGTAGTTCAATGGAGAGATTAATATTAGATCAACCAGATTTATCATGGTGGAACCATGATGGGAAACCAAAGATTACCTTGACCATTAATGAAATCTATGCTCTTTCCCTTTTCTTCCTTAACCCTTCGATTGGAATAATCATTGTTCAGGTACTCATCTTAATTTCACAACTTTCTAAAGCTTGCTTGTGTCATTTTAAAAATTTAAGGAACTACTTTTAGAAATTGTACTACAACTTCAATAAGTTTTGCGTCGCAACAATTTGATCTCAAAATCAAAATCTTAAGTGGGCCTAATTCATTGATACATTCTAAAGAGGGAGCGAAGTGAAGCTCAAAAAGTCAAAAAGATCCAAATTTGGGGGTCAATTACCTTTGGAATCAGCCAACATTCCAATCATCCACTCTAATCAAATGGTGTTTCTCTCTATGTACATTGCTTAATTCTTGCAATCAATCTATTAATCAATGGGACCGGGATGACAAATGCACAATTTTGATCTAATTGAACAGGCTTGAATTCTTCTAGTTTGGGTGTTCCATCTGACCTCTTCAAGGTTGAAAATTTCAAATCTTTCTTGCGTGCCACAACGTAGAGTTGACTTTATATTCCCTCTAATTTAAGTTGCTATATTTGGTTGGCTAGTTGGTTCCTTCGACTATTGATTTGTTTGACCCAAATAACTGTAATTACCTTTGTTTAGCCTCGTTCTTCCTAAATTCATTTCTTGTTTTCTTCTTTTTCGGCTTCTATTCACTATTTTACTGCTTAAGTTACCAGTATCCTGGTAACATTCAATCCTGTCTTGTCTTTTTTTTTTTTTTTTTGTCGTTTGTTTTAATCTCTCGTTCAATATACTTGCCTGACACCTCTTCTGGGAGTGCCGGTCTTATTGAAATTCTGGATCTTTCTCTTCAACTTCTTTATTCACAAAATGTCCCAATCGACCGGCTAATCCAATGCAACAGTCCAGAATGCTGGAGTTTGATTCAACGCGATTCAAGTGAACAGCTCTTGGGCAATTGCGAATCGAGTTTCGCCGATGTCCATGAAGACGAAGACGATTGGTTCAAGCCAATGAACAGATAAGTTTTTTACACTGGGTTCGATCTGCACCATCAGAGAGTCAAGGATGTTATATGCTGAAAAGAATGATCTAGTTCTTAGAACTCCATGGAACGGCACAGGTTCATCAAAGTTAGGAAAGGCCGATTTTGGTGAGGAAACTCATTTTGGTTTCGATGTTAGTGAGTGCATGTGGTTGTCTTCAGATTGTTGGTCACCTCGTTCGATCTTAGTAGACGAGTACGGCTTGTCAGGATCCTGCACACTTGTTGATAAATTGTTTAGCCCTTGGTTATCAAGAGTTCATTTGAGCAATGAAGGTGCATCTTTGGCCTTTGCAAGCACCCCCCTAGATTTTGATTTCATTCATGTGGGTGATCTGAACGATGATGCAGATGCAGAAAATTGGCTAATCACTTCAACCGAGATTTCCCGGTCTCCTCGTGAGATTTTGAGAAATGAATCCACAGGTCAAGAATGTTTGTGGAGTCGATCTGGCTCCATGAAGAACCTTGATTCACCATCGTTTCCAAGTTCAGATGAGGACACACTCAGTTATCTGGTCTCTTTGGTGAATCTTGATGAGGAAGATTCAAAGTTGTTCTGCGACGTGGATGCCGATTTGGAGAATTTTCAGTCAAATTTCCCAAGCCCATCTTGTCGGCGCGGTTACAGCCTTGGAGCAACATCCTCAATCTCTACCGGATCATCTCTCCTAGAAGCGACGCAAGGGAACTCACTGGGCGATCTCTCTTCAGAAGATTTTCCTGGAATTGCAGATTACAAGAATCCTAACAATGAGCCATTCTTCTGGCCTTTCGAGATGAAATTCGATTGGGATTCCGACGAAACAGCGCGATTCCTGAGTATGTCACCTCGGAAATTTATCTTGGATCACAAAAATCCCAGGGGAAGGTCTTGCAAACCTTCCGTGTCGAATTTACTGAGTAGGAAAGGGAGTCTGAAGGAGGGGTCTAAGACAAGGATGGATCAGTTCAGCACAAGATCAGGAAGTGGCAAGAGATTTGAGCTCATCAATACAAGGAACATTAAATCGCATCGCAAGGTCGGCAACATGGAGCCGTCGAGATTGAGCAGGACCGATTGGAGAATCTCCACGAAAACTGCACCTCTGTGAATTGAAAAATTGCATCCTGGATCGAAAGAAGAATTCCCAGTGTTTCTCCTACCAAGAGTTCATTCCTTGGAGGACCCTGAATTTCCAGGGAGATAGGGAGATGGGCATTTCAATTTCCCCATCAGTGGATGATCAATTGCTTGCGGTGGAGCAGCTATCGGGCCTCGTTTGGTTTGGTTGGGCTCGGGCCTTACCTCAAAACGCTTGAGCCCAGTTGGTTTTGTAGAATGGGATTGAATCTTCTGGCCTGCAAAGTTTTGGTTATATAAATTCTGGGTGTTGTGATGCTGATACCGACTGATGAAACACAAGTTTTGCTTTTGTACCGGCCTAATTTTACAAGAGGAGAAAGGGATTGAAAGACAGAAAAGAGACTCAAAATATATAAGGTCATCGACAAGCTTAAATCTAACGGATCAAGGAGGTGGGATCAAAGTGTAATCTCAATAAATGTGTAGTATTCATCAACCTCAACGAGATGCGGTACCGAAAAGGCAAAATAGGCTGCTAGTCTAGTAATATCTACACTTATGTAACCAAACTCTAGGAATAAATCTCCAAGATTTTGTGCATATATTATATTAGTTAATGACTTCTTACTTAGTGCTACTTAATAATTCTAGGTGGTCCTTTAAATTTTTCTTCGATAACTTGAATTTAGAGTATGGGAAGATTCTAGTTGACCAACTTCTATCCTTCGGACTAGGGATTTTGATTAGTGAACAATAGTAGTTTCCCCTTCTTTTTTTGGGTTTTAGATTAGTGAAATATTCATTACAAGCTAACTTCAAGTAGCTAAATCATCATCATCATCATCATCATCATCATCATTATTTTGACGAAGTAGCTTAACTTACTCAGCTAATAATGCATCTAGCAATATCCACTAGGGGATTTCATTAGCTAGCTAGGTCCACGGTGAGGGTGTAAAAAGAGTCCTACTAGGACTCTTATATCATGTTAAAAAAATGGACATTTTTCGTGCTAGAGATTTCCAAAAGAGTTAGTGAGTGTTAAAAGATGAGAATCATCAACTCTTTTTAACGGTTTGCAAATGACCAGCTTATTAGGTTTAATATTATAAAAATTTCAAACCAATACACTCATGCTATATTTGTCCCAAACTAATCTTTTTTTCATTAAGAATGCCAAACCGGTACATCCATGCCATATTTACCTGCAAAAAATCCTAGATTTATACTAACTTAGGGTAAATATGGTACGAGTCTACTGGTTTGAAATTTTTATGAGGCAAAAATCAATTTGGGATAAATGTAATATGAATATACCTTGTTTAGGTCTTGTTTGGGGTTTTGGCCGTTAATCACCTTTTCTTATCATATTTACTAATGCCTTCAATTTATCAACTCTTATATGAATTTATTGAATTTTATTTGGGTGATTTATCAAATTTTTTTAATTAATTTACTAAATAATTTGTCGTTATCAACTCTCACATGAGTAACCTACCAACGTTTATGGTTCTTCTTGTCGATTTTTATTTTCATCTAACAAATTTTATTTGTAATTTTTACAAACACTTTAGATTTATCAACTCTTACATAAATTCACCTACCCTTATTTGAGTGACTTAACGGCTTTTCTTAGCAACCATTAAATGTATTGACTCTCTTTAGAAATTATAAACCTTAATTAGATTTTTTATAAACTTTTCTTTGATACCAAATAGTTTGCATTACTAACTCTAATTTGAGTTAGTTACCGATGCTTCCTATTACAACTTCTCTGGTCTTTGACCAAAAGAGAGCTTCTCTTATCTTTGACAAATTTTTATATACTTTTCTTATAAACGCTATACCAACCTTTATTTGAGCAACTTATCATATTTCTCCGATTAAGTCATCAATTAATTTTGAGTTAGTAATTTCCATTTGAGTTCCTTACCAATGTTTATTTGTCTTTTTAAAATTTTTAAGTTATCAAATTTTTTATTGAATCACCGCTTTTTTATGTTATGATTACCAATTTTAAATCTTCCAACTCTTTTCTTACCAACTTTTCTCCAATCTAGTGTAACTCTACAGATTCTTCTTTGAATTATTTACTGATGCTTACTAATTTGTTTTCTAAATTAGGAACGTGCTTTATCTCTAAAAAAAAGCTTATCTTATTTTTCACCAACTTTTATTTACCTTACTAACGGCTACAGTTTTGCTGACTATTACAAGAAATTACTAATCTTTATTTATGTAACATAACAAGTTTTCTCCTATTAAGTTACCAATAAGTTTTGGATTAGCAACTTTCATTTAATTCTCTAACCAATAGTTTTTTTTTTCCTTAATTTTGTAAATGTTAATATTAAGTTACCACTTTTATTTATCTTACTTTCCAGCTTTTCAAATATACCAACCATAGTTTGAATTACTACAACTTTTAATTTGCTAATTATTACCAACTAATTTGGCGTTAACAATTTCTGTTTGAATTAATACCGACTTTTATTTTACTTTTTTAAATTATTAATTTCTTGTTTTTTCCACTGAATTCTATTTACCACTCTCAACAATGGCTAAAATTTGCCAATTATAATGAAATTACCAGCTTTTTCCAATTAGATTACTAGCTAATTTTGTGCTACCAATTTTCATTGGGGTCGTTTAACAATGCTTATTTGATTTTCTTTTCAAATTACTAGCTTTTATATTGAGTTACTACTTTTATTTGCCTTACCTGGCAACCAATTTCGATGATTAAACTACCAGTTAGTTTGGAGAACAGTTTTCCATACAGAGGTAGTTCACTTTCCTGTTTATCTTTTTCAGGTATGTGGGCATCCAGCTCCGTTACTTCCTCTTCTGACCAAAGATCCCCCATACTTCTGCATAATGCTGCCAGACGGAGCTAATTTTCTTTGGTTTTGTCCATCTCTAACATTTTGGTTTGGTGTAATTGGCTTTGGGTTTGGGATTTCTGTGTAGAATGGAGTGAAGGGAGCTCAATGGGTGAATATTGGTTTATCAATCGCAGGTGATTTGGGGGTATGGTGATGTTTTGGTTTAGAAATTACTGGGAAAGGAGCTGGGTTTGGGTTAGGGTTTTTCTGCAGGGAGTGATTTCTGGGTTTCGAGGTTTAAAGCAATAGAGGGAAGCAGCGATTATGCAAACAAAGGGGCAGAGGCCAGTTACCTTATGCTGCTCTCTCCGCCATCGATGGTTTGCTAGGAGGAAGATTTGAGGAGGAAGCTGTGATTGGGTGGGTGAAGATTGGGGATGGACATCCAAGGAAGCTAATCGGGTGGAAGGGGTGTGAGTGTAGCCATTGAATGGATGGGAACAACATAAAGGGATTTTAGGGTTTCAGCTATCAACAAGGATAGAGAAGGATTTCACACCATTGATGAGGGAAGAGCGCCAAGGGAGCGCCATATTGGGTCTCACCTAATTGCTGGCACAGATGAACCTTCCACCTTCGACCCCATCTCTCTCTCTCTAGAGAAGGACTATTTCCGGGGGCCTCTTATGACAAAGTTCAATCGGTCATCCTTTTAGATTGATAATTTCATATAAGAGTAAATAAATTTGAAACGTTAGTAAGTTATGGCAATGAAAGAAAGTAAGTTAAAATAAAAAAATTAGTAACTTACAAACTATTAAAAAAAAATGGTAATTTCGTACAAGTGTTGTCTGTTACTAACACATGGAATAAAAGTGACCGTTTATTTTTTAACTAATAGTTTTTCTTTAATTATTGAGATTTACCAGCACCAAAAAATATCCGTATTCTATGCATGGAACGATAGAGCAGTGCTGTGGATTGACGATTAAATGCGCGTTTGAAGTTAGTTAGATAGTTGAACTCTCACCCATCACACATCCAATAGTGCATTCGAGTAAAACTTATATTCTTTCAATTTGTCACCGAAAACCGTGATGGTTTGGTAGACTTAAGCAAAGTCGTAAATCCATAAATAATCAATAACATAGTGTGAAATCTTTTAAACCTAATTCTGTTGTGAAACTGCTTAAACATAATCTACGGAGAAAAGAACATTACAAATATCATAACTTTCATACTTCACTCATTTGAATGCCATAACTCTTTTATTTTTTTTTATTTTTTTATCACTACCATAACTTAAGTACGATACTCACTTTTAATGTCATAACTTTTTTCTGATCACTTAAATATCATAACTTTTTAAAAACGTTTATTACAAGTGCCATGCCATGTTGGATTTTTGGCACTAGGGTAAACGTTTTTGAAAAGTTATAGCACTTAAGTGGTCAATTAAAAGTTACAGCACTTAAATGAATCTTTTTTAGAAGTTATGGCATTCAAGTGATAAAAAAAAATTGTAATCCTCAAATGAGCATAATACGAAGTTATGATATTTGTAATGTCCTTATCCAAATATGTGTTAGATTGACATCAATTGCTCATTACTTTTTTTGCAGTAAATAATGACATTTCTTTTTTATGTCTTCTTTGTCGTTCTTACTTTCAGCAAACGTGTAAGTATATATCCCCCTTAATATGATCTCACGAACATTTAACAGAGAGCTAGATTAAATTTTTTACGACCGTCTTTTGGGCCCATTTGGTTCGACTTTTGGGGAATGCATTTCGCAAATACCTTTGGGTGAATGGGGTTTTTCGAAATGCAAATATCGTTTGGTAAAATTTACATTGAGATACAACTTTGGCCAAAATATCGTTTGGTAAAATTTGCATTTGTAAATAACTTTTATTAAATTAAAAAACAAAAAAATATTTGCATTTTTTTTTTTTTGAAATCCGCCACCGAACGGCCGCCTAAGGTTAGGCGACCTAGGCGACGGCCACCTAGGGTCGCGCAACCCCAAGCGACGGCCGCCTAGGTCACGCGACCTCCGGCGGCCGCCTAGGTCGTGCAACCTAGGCGTCGCCTCGAGGTCCAAGAACGGCCGCCGGGTCGCAACTGCCGTCGCGCAAGGCCGCCAACGCGCGCGACCCCCTTGGTCGGCAGTCGTCAGCCTTCGTGCAGTGGTTTCCTTGCGGATGAACAGTAACTGCGATGTGAACAATAACCGGAACTTGCATTCCGAAAATGCAAGTCTCCAAAGGACCTCCAGACCTGCTTTGGGCTAAGGGCTCTTCGACTCATTTGGAGATGCAATTGCATCTTGCCAAAGTTACTCAAAAAATCGAACCAAACGTATTTGCATTTGGCCAAGGGATTTTAGAGTCTCAAAGCCCATTTGCAAAGCTGAACCAAACGGGGTTTGTCTTGCTTGAAAGGTCTTTTTCACTGTCCACACACATTAGCCCTCCCCCACCATAAAGTAAACAAAGAAAATGACGACATCGAATGCATTGCAATAAATTTACAAATCCAAGCATAGAGAGAATCTTAGGTTTAATTCAACTACAAGTCTCATATCAATTGATCTTTGTCCGCAATAAATTAAGGTCTTTGAACTTAAATTATGTGCTGTGAGTTGATCCTCACATTTTAGAATTTCAATTTCGCCTTTCAAAATCTTTCAATGCGCTAGTATTTTTCCAGGTATCAAGCCATGATATCAGCGTTTTATTCCTCTAATGAAAGCAATAACATCTGCAAAACCATATAAGATCATTTCCTAATCAGGATAGAACTTCTCATAATGCAAGGAAAATTAGAGACAGAATTAAGATTTTGATTTCACAAAAAATAAAATTATATTTGAAAGTTCAAGGATCTAATGCAGAATTCAATGTGAAAAATGAAGTAAAGTAGTTGTAATTAAATAAGAAATCATATGATGATAAGAAATGTCTGGCAAAGTGCAACCAAGACGATCCATAAGTTATTTTTCACATCATTTATAGTTTAGTGATTATGAATTACTCAATGAGTCAATGTGATCATTTATTTGATTAGACAAGATGAAGCAAGAAAACTAGATATTGTTGGTATACCTAACCTTGAATTTTTTTTTGGTCCACTGGCATTCAAACACGTGGAAAGTGAAATAGTAAATGTGATGTGCTCTTTAGTGAAATAGTCCTCACCGAGCATTGGTTACCCCCACCGGCCATCACCAATGCGCCACTGGCGATGGGGCAGTGGCCACAATTGGAAGGCCTAGTTTTTTTTTTTTTTTTTTTTTGATCTTTTTAAGTTTTAGCCTTTTTTACCTATTTTGAGTTTGTCTTTTTATGGATTTTTAACATAATTTAATTAGGATTTTGCATAAAAATTAGAATTCAGATTAAAATGATGTCGTTTCAGTGCTTTACGTAACCTTAACGTCACGCGAGAGATAAAATATTAAAAAAAAAACATTAGCATTTCTATTAATTAAATTGGATGGAGTTAGCGTAATGACTCGATTTCAAGCCCTTAGTAAGGACTTGCAAGCTCTCGTTGGCTGCTGGCGGGGGTCACCCATGTAAGGCCAACCTTCAACTATGGATTTCTAGGGTGGCCTTGCCCAACCCTCTCTAAGCATCGATGGTGGCCAGCCATTGCCTAAGACTTGCCACCAGCCAAAAGGTAAAGGAAAAAAAAAAAAAACAGAAAATGGAAAAACAAAAGAAAAAACAGAAAAAAAAAAAAAATAAAGGACAAAAAAGCCATTGGATCAGGTTTTTCTTTGAGATTGACATAACTACTCCAAGCTCTTATTTGAAATAAGATCTATTTCAAGCCCTTATTGGAGAATATTTAAGAAAATGAGGGCATTTTAGGCCCTTATTTGGAGATTTTTTTTTTTAAAAAATTGGGGGTATTTGGGTTACGACATGCATAAATTGGGGTTTTAGGTGACAAAAAAAAAAATTCAAGATATTTATATTACGATGGGCATAGCTTGGGGTTCTTTGTGATATTTGCCTTTGAAAAAAAATGAGCATTGGTGAATAACTTAGGTTAGAGTTAGTAAGCCCAGAACTATTTGGTAATTAAATATGACAAAAGTCATGAGTCATTTAAATTTAGATCGATAATCTTATACAAGAGTAAGTAAATTCAAAACATTAATAAGTTATGTAGATAAAAGTAGGCAAGTCGAAGTAAAAATTGATAATTTATAAGTTATAGAAAATGGTAATCACATAAAAGTGTTAGTCTATCGCCAACGCATGGAATAAAAGTTAATGGTTATTTTTTTTTACGAATAGTTTATTTGACAACAATTGAGATATACCAGTACTGAAAAAAAGAAATCCGTATTCTAGGTCCGGTCTATGCACCAATCACCTCATAAACTCATTATTACATGCAAGTTTGAATTTAGTAATGTAAATGAATTCTCACTTGTTACACATCAAGAAGTGTGCTTGTGGGATATATATATGTCTTTAGACTGCTAGTAGACTTAATTAAAAGTCGTAAATCATTAAAAAAAAAATCAATAAAGAAAGCATTTCAAAGGGTAAAAAACGTGTCTTATCCTTTTAGTATAATCTCACGAACATATAACGGAAAAAATCTTTTGGCGACTTTTTGTCTTGCTTGAAAGATATTTTCCACTGTCCACACCCATTTACACCCCAAAAAGGAAACAAAGAAACGACAAAAAATCAGAGTGCATTGCAATGTATTTCTTGATTTTAGACCTCTCTTAGCATGGATGGAATTTTAGATTTAAAATAACTACAAGTTTCATATTGATTAATCTTTATCCACAATTAATTAAGGTCTTCGAACTAAAAATCTTTATTCTATGCTTTGAGCTGATCCTCACATTTTAAATTATCAACTCATTTCCAGTTTAGGATAGAACTTCTCATGATGCAAGGACCATTACAGACATAATTAAGATTTTGATTTCACCAAAAAAAAAAAAAATAATAACATTTGAAATTTTAAGGATCTGACCGAGAATCCTATGTGAAAAATGGAATAAAGCAATTGTAAAAAATGTGAAATCATGCGACGATTGAAATGACCAACAAAGTGCAACCAAGACACTTCATAAGAAATTTATCACATTATCTGCAGTTCAATGATTATGAATCACTCGATAAGTCAATGTGATTATATATTTGATTAGACAAGACGGAGCATTAAAACTAGAGATTGTTGGTATAACTAACCTTGAATTTATTCTTTTTGGTCTCTTGGCGTTCAATCACATGGAAGGTGAAATAGCGAATGTGATATGACCTTTAATGAAAGAAAAAACCTAGATCCTTTGTTGAGGCACTAGCGACCCTGCTGACCATTGTTGATGCCCCACCAGTAATGGGACAGCGGCCACAGGTAGAATACTTAGGTTTTTTCTATTTTTTTATGTGTTTTTTGTAAGTTTTAGCCTTTTATTTTTCCTTTTTTCAGTTTGTCATTTTTCTAATTTCTTTTTGGATTTTAAAACTAATTCAAATAAAATTGTGTAAAAACTAGAATTTGAATCAAAACAATGTCATTTTAGTACTTTACTTAACCTTAATGTCACGTAGGAGAGATAAAATATAAAATAAAACCAGTCAACATTTTCTATTAGTTAAATTAGACAAAATTAGCACAAAGATTTTGAGTCCTTGGCAAGAGCTTGCAAGTTCTCATTAGCTGCTAGTAAGAGTCACCCCGGTGAGGTCGACCCTCGCTTGTGGCTTTCGAGGGCAACCTTACCTGGGTAGGGTGAGGGTGACCCTTGCCCAGCCTTCTTAGGGCATCAAAAATGGTCTACCACCTCTTGAGATCGACCACTGGCCAAAAGGAAAGAAAAAGACAAAAATGGATAAAAGAAAAAAAAAGGACAAAAATTAAAAAAAAAAAAAAAAAAAACACTACGAGTGTTATAACTTTTATACTATGTTTAATTAAGTGTCATAATTTTTTCGATCACTTGAGTATCATGATTTCTAAAAACATTCGCTTGACTGCCATGACTTTCAATTGGTTGCTTAAGCATCATAAGTTTTAAAAAAACATTCATTCAAGTGTTAGAAATCCGATGTGGAATGACATTTGTGATAAACGTTTTTAAAAAGTTATGACACTTCAGTGTTCTATTGAAACATTTATGAAAGTCATAGCACTCAAATTAGCGTTGTATGAAAGTCATGCATTTAGGTGATAAAAGAAAAAAGTTGTGACACTTAAGTGAGTGACATATGAAAACTATGACACTTATGGTGTCCTTTTCACAAAACTTGACAATAGTTATTATTGATTACTTATTAACAAAAAATATATTGATACATTGAAAAGAGTTATTACAATCATCATTTCTACAAGTTATAATTGTGATTAATCTAAAGAAGAATGAAAAAATAATGATTTTTAAGTTATTAGTTTGCACAATAAACTTTGTTAGTTATGAATTTCTCTATCATGATAGAACATTATTTTCACAGTAATTATCATCAAAAGTAAAAATTTCCATAATTATACATAATAGGAGCAATTTTAATGTAAGATCTTTAATAAATGGGGTCGATATGCTTAAAACACATAGTTGGACAAGTTATCGAAGGGAGGTAAGTAATTAGGCTTTTGATATGTCGCGACCTACCTTTTTTGTCCGAAGAGGAGAAAGACATAGATTTTGGGGTATTACCTCAAATGTGGGCCTATGACTCTCCAAATCCCATACTTTGCGCAATGTTGGGGCATTCAAATTGACGTTGTGAGAAGAAGGAGTTGCCACTAACCTATCGGAGTCGGCTAGAAATCAAACAAGATATAAGAATATATGTCACATCCTACACAACCAAAGAATTTAGAGTCAAGGACTTGATTACACTAATTGACTAACTAGTGCTCTTTTAGTACTGATCTTGTTAAATATATATATATATATATATATATATTTGTGAAGTGAGTCTAGATTGATTTTAAATCTATCGATTAACATATGAAGTGATTATGCGGGTACGCAATAATTGAAATAATAATCAACAACCAAGAAAACATTAAATAAATTACAAGGGAAAATAAGGATCTAATGCTACGAAATAAGGAACATGTCATTCTTAATTAGGCAAAGGGAAACCATAATTAACATGTTGAAAGTGCGCAAACGACGACCTAGCATCTTTCTCTAAGTACACTAAAATACTATGGTGAAGCCCTTATGCCTTTTTTAATTTTGAGCACAATTCTTTTGGATTCAAAAGGTTTAAACCTTTTTTTTTTTTTTTTTGTGCTAAACTAATTCCAAACTAGAATTAACATGAAAAATCTAACATAACTAGTTCAAATTTAATTTCTAAGCTTTTCCAGAATTTTTTTTTAAAAAATTTAAATATTTTTCCCTCTTTTTTAGAATTTTTTATAATTTTTAATTAATATTTTTTAATGAATTTTAATATTATGAAAAAGGAAAACTGGACTGGGCTAAGACCCGGCCCAACTAAACCAACCTGGACCTATCGGTTCAGGTTGGACTAAGAACCGGGCTAGCCCTAAGGCCCACTCGAAAATAGCCGAATTGGCCTAGCTTAGACTGGCACTCAAGCCATTGCCAGACCGCCGTCGACCGACCACCCTTCAACGGTGGCCCACACCGACCGCCACTCGCCGGCCGAGGGTGCACTCTTCGCCGGTGTGAATGAGAAAACGACAACGGGGCAGCAAAACGAGCTGAACGGCCAACGCCCAGAATGGTTACCGTCACGGGAAAAACTTGGCTCAACAGGACGAAACCCGGACGACTCGACTCCGGCCAAGACAGCGAAACAAAACCAGTTCTCAGTGCGGCATTACATCAAACACCTAGTATACCCTGTGGAAAAAAAGTGACTTTCGGCTCAGCCGAGACTCAACCCGAGCCGGGACTCTCGAAAAACGAACCAGGACATACACAGCAGACATGCAAAGGGCGGACGAGGCTGGAGCTCGCGTGAGCTGGACAACCGTGAGCTCCGGTCCGGCACGCACAAAAACAGGGCCGAAGTAGGGTTCAGGCTTACCGGAGCTTCGGCGCAGGAAAGGAGGCACGGCGGCGGGTCGTCGGCCGCGATTCAGGCGCGGTGGCCAGCGGTCTCTCCCTCCGACTCCCGACCTCCCTGGTCTGCTTCCCTGTCTTTGTACCTCCTCTTCGTGCCGTCCTTCGCTGCGTTCCTGTCGCAAGCGTTAAGAGAGGGGGAAGGAGGAAGAGAGAAGGGCTGGGCGAGGGAAACAAATGAAAATGGGTTGGGCTCGCCCATGCCAGGAAAAAGTCAAGGGAGGAAACAAGAAAAAAGGCCGGGCCGGGCCGGGGGTCGGCCCGGTCTCACTTTCCCCTTTTTAATAATGATTTTTTAAAATTATAAAATATAAATAAAAAATAGATATAATAATATTTTTTTAATAAAATCAATGAAAATACTTATAATGTCTATATGCAATGCAATTTAATGAAAATTATTTTTCTAGGGGTTATATTAATCCCTAATTTTATATGCAATTGATGAATGATTAAAAGGTTCATGAAAGTTTAGATATCAACATGATAAAGAAAGAATATCCAATTATGAGAAAGTTTGGCTATAATAAGGGTCAACTGATTGATCTTATGAGGTTTACAACTTTCAAATTATCTAATTTACTTACAATTGTATTTACTTTGATCGTAAAAGCAATTCTTGTGAGGTTTGCAAAATTATAGTGATAAAGCATTAAAAGCATTCGCAAGAGATTATAATGCAAACACCACTTCATTATCAAATTAAATATTCATTCTCAACACCTTCCTATAAAATAAATGTTAGCAAACATTCCACCATTTATAACTGTTATCCGGGAGACTATTTAACACTTGATGTTAGGGATGTACTCTGTCTCTACCTTGTTAGAAAAAGATATTTTTGAAAAGATAAAGTTCAAGCCTAAGTCCACTAAGAGTTACTCTTGATCTTGTCTCATTTAGTGATCATAATTTCCTAGCATGCAATAAACTGAAAATATATTAGAGTCTTGGTTGTGTACCAATTGTGATAACAATGCCAATCTACAGGTCTTCTCGATTTGATTAGGTTCGATTATGCTGTTCTAGAAAAATGTGAGAATCGGCAAAGGCTGCATACCACAATTGTTGGCTCATCAATGCAAGGAATCCGAGTTCGTAAATTAGGTCCTCTTTTAATTTGACATTTTCACGAACTGAGCCAAACTAATGAACTAATAAAATTGTTGACCATTGATTACTTTTCCATAGACATGTTCATATCTTTTCGTCATTTTACTTGCAAGATGGTTCAATTGTTTTTAGATATTTGACAATGAGTAACTAAACTGGTCTATGCAGATTGAAACCCAAAAAATCGAGCTGATCTTATCGTTTGAAGTGATGATATGGTTCGTTTGGCAAGGATGTGAACCCGACCGAACCCAGCGCCACCCACATCCCACACACCCCCCCGCGGCCCCCCGCCCCCCCAAAAAAAAAAAAAAAACCAAAACAGGTCCCTTTACCAGGAGGGCCGCCCGCCCGTCGGCAAGTTCATGCCGTTGAGATGGCTACTTTCCGGCAAAATTGCAATTGTGAATTTTCTATGTAATGGGGCATGAATCCAAGGACTCATCGTACCAAATGCTGCTTCAAGACAGGAATTTGCATGATTCGTTATATGATGTGGACTGTTTAAAGTTAGAAAAATATACTTCTTATGCATGAATAATGATGTCCGTGCAATATCGACTCCTTTTATGATAGACTTGTACGGATATGGACACCGCAGTGTAATATATCCGCATGACCACATACGTTCTTGAGAATTTGTTGACCCGGATATGTAATTTTAGGGTTTTCTGGCCTCCTAATCTATTGTGGGAATGCTTTGAAAGTAATTTTGGAAGTCATTGCTGGACAGACTTGAGAGTTGGCAATGATACTTGTCTTCAGCTTTAATATGTCCTTTGCTTGATGTTTCTGCCTTTCTATCGTTTAACTTTATATGCTTAAGCCCTCGAAAGAAATGCTCCCTTGAGTGATATAGGGGTATATGTTTTTTCTGTCTTGATTAGCAATGTGTTAGTTTACTGATTCAGTGGAGAGATTAATATTAGATCAACCAGATTTATCATGGTGGAACCATGATGGGAAATTAAAGATTACCTTGACCGTTAATCTATGTTCTTTCCCTTTTCTTCCTTAATCCTTCGATTGGAATAATCATTGTTCAGGTACTTATCGTAATTTCACAGCTTTCTAAAGCTTGCTTGTGTCATTTTAAAATTTTAAGGAACTACTTTTAGAAATTGTACTATAACTTAGCAAGTTTTGCGTTGCATCAACACCACAAATTAACAATAGTCTGATCTCAAAATCAAAATCTTAAGTGGGGCTAATTCATTGATACGTTCTAAAGAGGGAGCGAAGTGAAGCTCATAAAGTCAAAAAATCCAAATTTAAGGGTAAATTACCTTTGGAATCAACCTACATTCCAATCATCCACTCTAATAAAATGGTGTTTCATTCTACGTACATTGCTTATTTCTTGCAATCAATCGATTAATCAATGGGACCGGGATGACGAATGCACAATTTTTATCTAATTGAACAGGCTTGAATTCTTCTAGTGTGGTGTTCCATCCGACCTCTTCAAGGTTGAAATTTCAGATCTTTCTTGCGTGCCTCAACGTAGTGTTGACTTCAGTTTTGTGGTAAATCCAGAAGGCAGTGCAGGGGGTTTAACTCTTTTCTGGGATTATAAGGTAGAGTTACATATAGAATCTTGGACTAAAAACTATATCAATGTCCAATGTTTACTCAAGGAAACACAGCAGCGGATGCATATAACTTTTGTACATGCTCCTAATACATTTCAAGAAAGAGTGTTGCTATGGGAGACTTTATACAGAACCAGTATTAGACAGCAACTACCGTGGCTATGCTTGGGGGACTTCAACGAAATCTTGTACCATTGGGAGAAAGTGGGCAAAAAGAGAGCTGAAACTTATAGGATGACTGCATTTAGGGACTTCCTTCTCCAATGCTCCTTAATGGACTTGGAGAGCAAGGGTTGCGCCTTCACTGGAAAAAAATAATGTAACAGGGGATCAATTAGTCAAGAAACGACGGATAGAGCACTGTGTGATACAAAATGGAGGATAAAACACCCTAATGCAGATTGTCAAGCACTACCAGCCATCGGCTCGGATCATAGTCCGCTCCTACTATCTTTTAACTTGCAATCGAAGAGGAAAAGGAGGGCTTTCAAATATGAGGCATTCTGGTCAGACAATGAGGAGTGTGGACAGATCGTTAAAACTCTATGGACTGAATTGGAATCCCAAAATTTGAATATGGTGGAGAAGCTGCACAAAGTGGCCCAAAAACTAGAAAGCTAGAGCAAGAAAAGCCTTTGTAATGCCCCCGTCAGAATCAATGAGTTGAGGAATGAGCTTCAAAGATTGACAAATGATCCTTACTCGGTTCAAGAAAGCGAGACAGCAACACAGATAAACAGAGAAATCGAAAAACTATGGCGACAGGAGGAGATGTACTGGGGTATGCGTTCTAGAATTACATGGCTGAAATAGGGAGACAGAAAACACAAAATTTTTTCATGCGAACACAATTCAGAGGAGAGCTAAAAACAGAATTACCTTGCTAAAAAATGCTGATGATGTTTGGGTGAGGGAGGATTTTGCAGTTTATATCAATCAGTGGGGCAGCGCAACCTACAACCTGTCATACAACAAATTCCAACTTCAGTTGATGAGAATATGAATCAAAGGCTTGTAGAACCAGTCACAATGGAGGAAATCACAGCAGCCATGCAACAGCTAGGGGCATATAAGGCTCCTGGTCCATATGGGTTGAATGGATCTTTCTATCGCAGTCATTGGACATATATTAAAAATGATATATTCAGCGAAGTGCAGAAATTCTTTGAGACAGGTTATCTGAACCCTGACATAAACAAAACCCAGATTACCCTTATCCCTAAAACACCCAACCCCGAAAAGCTTGAACAGTTCCGGCCAATTAGCCTTTGCAACTTTGTGTACAAAATAATTTCTAAGGTGATGACAAACAGATTGAAACCCATGCTACCAAGCATCATCACAGAAGAACAGAGCGCCTTTGTGGGGGGAAGACAGATACAAGACAATATCTTTATTGTGCAAGAAGTCCTACATAAGTTGCGAACTAGAGAGAGAAAAAGAAAATTTCAAGCAGTGTTAAAGCTAGATATGCAAAAGGCATACGACCGGATCGAATGGGATTTCCTTCGAGAATGCTTGCTTAAGACGGGGTTTTATGAGACGTGGGTGCAATGGGTGATGCAATGCGTGTCAACAGTCTCATTCAGCATTAACTTTAATGGAGAGCCTCAACCTTTCTTTAAGCCTACACGAGGGATTCGCCAAGGTGACCCTTTATCTCCCTACCTCTTTATCCTAGTAGCAAATGTCCTCTCACATTTGATGAAAAAAGCAGTCGAGGATGGCACAATTCGGGGAATTAAACTTAACAGTAGCTGCCCTATTCTATCACATCTGCTATTTGCGGACGATTCAATTTTCTTTCTTCATGGTACTATATTGGAATGCCAAAATTTGGCGGAAATACTACACCAATACTGTTATGCCTCAGGACAAGCCGTTAATCTAAATAAATCAGGCATCTTCTTCAAGAAAAGTTGCCCGATGAGTCTAAGGAATAACATGGCAAAAAGTGTTGAGGACCCCGAAATCAACAAAACAGGGAAGTACCTAGGTATTCCTTCAGATTGGGGTGGCACAAAGAAGGATGTTTTTGCTTGGATTTTGGCTCGAGTGAACAAGAAGTTAGAAAGCTGGAAGGAAAATTTATTGTCCAGAGCAGGGAAAGAGATATTAATTAAATCAGTGGTGCAGGCCATACCTCAATACACCATGTTTATTTTCAAGATCCCGGTGTCTATTTGTAAAGCAATTGAGAAAAAGATTGCAAATTTCTGGTGGAAGAATGGGAAGAAATCAGCTGGAATTCATTGGAAGAAATGGGAGGATTTGAAACTCAGAAAAGATGAAGGCGGACTTGGATTCAAAGATTTATTGGCTTTCAATGTGGCAATGCTAGGAAAGCAAGCATGGCGGATTGCAAAACAACCTACTTCACTTTTAAGCAGATTAATGAAGGGTTTATATTACCCAAAATGTGAATTCTGGAAAGCTGGAAATGGCTCAAGACCCTTATGGGGATGGCGAAGCATTATAGAGGGAAGGGATTCTATATATCCAAATGTTATATGGTCTGTTGGGAATGGTCATAATATCTCGATCCGGGAAGATAGATGGTTGAGCAGTGGACTGATTGGTGGCCCAGCTATGAGAAATGAACCCGAGAAGGTGGATGGACTGATGGAGCAGGGGAATGAAACATGGAATGAACCACTAATTCGAATGATGTTCAATGAACAGAGGGCGCAGGAAATCCTAGTTACCCCTATTGGTTTACCCACAACAGAAGATCAAATTGTATGGATGCAAGAAAAATCAGGGGTCTACTCAGTAAAGAGTGGCTATTTCATCACAAGAGATCGTGCAGTAAAATCTCAACACATAACAGCAACCTCCTCATATCAAACACAACCAGCTTTATGGAAACATATATGGCACTCTGGAATTCCACCTAAAGTCAGACAATTTCTATGGAATGCTTGCCACAATGCACTTCCAACAGTGGACAATTTATATCGAAGGAAAATAGTACCTCATCCAATTTGTCCTGTATGTCATCATGAAGCCAAGACAATAGAACACACCTTGCTGCTATGCCCCTGGACAGCGCACATATGGAAGGATACTTCACTGCAAACACAGATAAACAGGATGGGGTTAACCAGGTTTGATAAATGGCTGTTCACTCAGCACGAAGACCCTCAACGCGCACCAAAATTTAACAAGATCGCGACTACCTTGTGGTGCATTTGGCAAGATCGAAACCAATACATCTTTGAAAACAAACCCCTTCATCCGAAACAGACCCTACACAGAGCGGGTGCATTACAAGCTAACTTTGAAACGTGGAACAAAAAGGCAGGAAAGAAGAATCAACGAGAAGCTTACATGATTCGATGGCAACCCCCACCTGCTGGCTCCCTCCGCATCAACATCGACGCCTCTTTTATCCAACATGAAACCGGGACATCGAGTCTGGAAGAAACGTCAATGCACTCGGCAGAAAACAGAGGAAGAACAGAACACACAGCAGCCATAGCGTGCATCTGCAGAGACTCGAGGGGACAACTAATTGACGGATTCTCGAAGATGGTGGAGGCTAATTCGGCCGAACAAGCAGAAGCCATCTCTCTGCTGGAAACCCTAATTTTTCTCTCTGCACGCACGAAGGAAAAGTTGGAACTCCACTCAGATTGCTTGACGCTTGTGCGGGGGGTTCTGAACGAGGAAGACTTCAGTTGGAAGTTGATGCCCACTCTGGGCCGTATAAAGGAGAAATTAAAGCTTTTTCAAGGCCTTTCCTTGGCCCACTGCAGCAGAGAGGCCAACAAGCCCACAGACTGGATTGCAAAAGCCCAACGCGCAAATACCCTTCCGAGAAATTGGGTACTATATCCTCCAATAGCTTTGTTAGATCTACTAAGTGCTGATGTTCATGATGTAATCTCTCCGAACTTTGCTAAGTAAATGAAATCGATCATACTTCCGACCAAAAAAACGTAGTGTTGACTTTATATTTCCTCTAATTTAAGTTGCTATATTTGGTTGGATAATTGGTTCCTTCAACTTCTGATTTGTTTTACCCAAATAACTGTAATTGCCTTTGTTTAGCCTCATTCTTCCTAAATTCATTTATTGTTTTCTTCTTTTTCGGCTTCTATTCACTATATTACTGCTTAAGTGACTAGTATCCTGGTAACATTCAACCATGTCTTGTCTCTTGTTTTTGTTGTTTGTTTTGATCTCTCGTTCAATATACTTGTCTGATCTCTCTTCTGGGAGTGCCGGTCTTATTGAAATTCTGGATCTTTCTCTTCAATTTCTTTATTCACAAAATGTCCTGATCAACAGGCCAATCCAATGCAACAGTCCAAATTACTGGAGCTTGATTCAACGTGATTCAGGTGAAGGGAAAAGCTCTTGGGCAATTGTGAAACAAGTTTAACCGATGTCCATGAAGACTAAGACGATTGTTTTAAGCCAAAGAGCAGATAAGTTATTTACATAGGGTTCGATCTGCACCATCAGAGAATCAAGGATGTCATATGCTGAAAAGAATGGTCTAGTTCTCAGAACAGGACAGAACGGCACAGGTTCATCAAAGGTAGAAAAGGCCGGTTTTGATGAGGAAACTCATTTTGGTTTTGATGATAGTGAGTGCCTGTGGTTCTCTTCAGATTATTGGTCGCCTCATTCGATCTTAGTAGATGAGTACGGCTTGTCAGGATCCTGCACACTTGTTGATAAATGGTTTAGCACTTGGTTATCAAGAGCTCATTTGAGCAATGAAGGTGCATCTTTGGCTTTTGCAAGCACCCCCATGGATTTTGATTTCATTCATGTGAGTGATTTGAACGATGATGCAGATGCAGAAAATTGGCTGATCACTTCAACCGAGATTTCCTTGCCTCGCTCGTGAGATTCGAGAAATGAATCCACAAGTCAAGAATGTTTGTGGAGTCGATCCGGCTCCATAAACAACCTTGATTCGCCATCATTTCCGAGTTCAGATGAGGAAACACTCAGTTATTTGGTCTCTTTTGTGAATCTTGACGAGAAAGATTCAAAGTTGTTCTGTGACGTGGATGCCGATTTGGAGAATTTTCAGTCAGATTTCCCGAGCCCATCTTGTCGGCGCAGTTACAGTCTTGGAGCAACATCCTCAATCTCTACTGGATCATCTCTTGTGGAAGCGACGCTAGGGAATTCACTAGGCGATCTCTCTTCAGAAGATTTCGTGAAATTGCATATCACAAGAATCCTAGCAATGAGCCATTCTTCTGGCCGTTCGAGAGGAAATTTGATTGGGATTTCGATGAAACAGTGCGATTCCTGGGTATGTCTCCTCGGAAGTTTATATTGGATCACAAAAATCCCAGGGGAACCTCTTGCAAACCTTCCGTATCGAATTTAATGAGTAGGAAAGGGAGTTTGAAAGAGGGGTATGAGACAAGTGTCACGGTCCGTGAATCCTCCTGTACTCGTGACACTTGGGAGTGAAGCTTGGGGTTATTGAGTGAAGAGTGAGGACGTAGAGATGATGAACACAATTGGTCCGTGGGAGTGGCATCAAGACGATTGGTACTAGGAATTCTAGGATAGAATGGTTATATTACTTAGGAGCTCTGAAAGCGGGGTTGGCCTCCCGTGTACAAATTGGTTGGGAGCTTATGCCGCTCTCCTGATAAGACCATGGCAGGCCGAAACCAATTGTTGAGCTTAAGGAGGTTGTTGTCTTACTCGATGGACTAGACGCCCCAGCAAAACTGGGCATGGTATGATCTCGAACAAAAGAGCTATTCGCCGTATTGTTCATTGAAACAACTATAGAAGGAAGGCTGGTCTGGCGAGTTTTGCTCACTAGGCGCCACACGGGTTGATCCACGGCCAAGGAAACTATTAACCCGTGACAAATGGTATCATAGCAAGGATCCCTCTAGCAGGTGGGTGATTTGAGGAAAAGTCTGTGGTCTTCCTTGTCCTATGAGGGCGGAGAGTGATCGCTAGGGCCAATGGGGGCTCGGATAACGTGCGGCTCTCATCTAGCTTCTAAGATGGCAATAGGGTCATAGGAAGGAACTGAATTGCTCGCTAAATGGGGATAACGTTCCTAGTTCAATGGGCGAATCTTAAGAAGAGATCTGCAATCACGTTTCCACCAAGGGAACTCTCTGTTGGCTTGTAGAGATCAGGAGGAACATAGTAGGCGAAAGAAGGTGCTGCTGTAGGGGTGTAGTTGGCTAAGGGTGCCACACTTGTCAAGAAGTACAAGTGACTAGAGATTCGCGAACATCTTTGATCGGGGGAAGCTAGCAATAGAGCGGAGTGACTAGTTCTGTTGGGCGAGTGTTGCCATCTATGTAAGTCCGAGGGAGTGGCATTGATGGTTAGGGAAACGCAAGGAAGTGACAGAAGTGCCTGCAATAAGGGCGTTGCGGAATTGAGTGGGGGAGTTTGTCATGGTCCGTGAATCCTCCCGTATTTGTGACACTTGGGAGTGAAGCTTAGGGTTATCGAGTGAAGAGTGAGGACGTAGAGAGGATGAACACAACTGGTCCATGGGAGTAGCGTCAGGGCGGTTGATGCTAGGAGTTCTAGGATATAATTATTATATTGCTTAGGAGCTTTGAAGGTGAGGTTGGCCTCCTGTGCACAAAATGGTTCGGAGCTGATGTCACTCTCCTAATGAGGCCATGGCAGGCCGAAACCAGTTGTTGAGCTTAAGGAGGGTTGTTGTCTCGCTTGATGGACTAGACGCCTGAGCAAAACTAGGCGTGGTACGATCTCGTACAAAAGAGCTATTCGCCGTATTGTTCACTAAAACAACTATAGAAGGAAGATTGGCCTAGCGAGTTTTGCTTGTTAGGCGCCCACGGGTTGATCCGCGGTCAAGGAAATTACCAACCCGTGACACAAAGATGCATCAGTTTAGCACAAGACCAGGAAGCGGCACGTCGCAAGGTTGGTGACATGGAGCCGTCAAGATTAAGCGGGACCACATGGAGAATCTCCGCAAAAACTGCACCTCCGTGAATTCAAAAATTGCATACCGGATCCAAAGAAGAATTCCCAGTGTTTCTCCTACCAAGAGTACATTCCTTGAAGGACCCTGAATTTCCATGGAGAACAGGAGATTTGCATTTCAATTTCCCATCAGTGGGATGATCTTGTAGTGCAGCAGCTATTGGGCCTTGTCTGGATTGTTTGGGCTCGGGCCTTACCTCAAAACGCTAGGGCCCAGAATAGGATTGAAATCTTCTCGCCTGCAAAGTTTTGGCTATATAAATTCTGAGTGTTGTGATACTGATACCGACTGATGAAACACAAGTTTTGTTTTTGTACTACCCTAATTTTACAATAGGCAAAAGGGATTGAAAGGCAGAAAAGAGACTCGAAATTCATTGTCATCAACAAGCTTAAATCTAATGGATTAAGGAGGTTGGATCAAAGTGCAATCTCTCAGTGCATATCTGACTTTCCAACTTTGATGGAAAGGTGTATTCGTCATGCTTGAATGGACTGAGGGAAAATAATCAATTAATGTGTAGTATTCATCAACCACAAAGAGTTGCCGTACCGAAAAGGCATAGCAGGCTGCTAGTTTAGTAATATCCACGCATCTGTAACCGAACTCTGGGGCTAAATCTCCGAGATTTTGCACATATACTTCACTAGATAATGACTTCTTACTTAGTGTTACTTGAAAGTTCTAGGTGCCCAATGAAACGTTTTCTTCTATAACTTGAATTTAGAGTATTGGATGATTATAGGTGAACAACTTGTACCTTTCGGACTAGGGATTTAGATTCGTAAACAATATTAGTTTCTTTAATTTTTGTTTAGATAAGCCAAACATTCATTACAAGCACATAATAAACGCACAAACAATTAGGGAAAATTTTCCAAATAGTCCTAAGTTTATTGCACTTTTGTCAATTCAGTTATAAACATTTTAATTATATGTTGAGTTCCAAACATTTTCACATTTTGCCAATTGAATTCATCCGGGCAATTTTGCCCGGAAATTAATGATATGAACATCATTTGTCTTATGTAACATGATTGCTGTTGATGTGAACAATTTGAATAATTTTTTTGAAATTATTTACTAATTTTTTTCTTTCCCTTTTTCTTTTTATTGGTGGCGAGGGGAGTGCCCTAGTGACACCAACCCTCTCTTGTGGAGGGCAAGGGTTGGCGAGGGTGACCCTTGCCAAGTGTCACTTAGGTAAGGGTGAGGCTCCGCAAGCCTCCCCATAGCCTAGGCCAGAGTCATCCTCGCTAGTGATGGTCATCAATTTTCATCAATTCGGAACTCGAGGCTGACAATGATCGTTGCCTTAAATTTGGTCTATATCACGGTTGAGTGACCTGTTTAGAAACAGATTGACCTTGGTCTTCCATGGCCGCTACCATGGTGGCATGGTTGTTGTGAACTCTAACACAAAGCTCACCGAGCTCGCACGGACCTTTCATGGCCACGAGCTCCATAAGAGAGAGGAGAGAGGGTAGGTCGTCAACTCGAGGAGTTCGGTGAGGGTGGCCCTCACCCAAGCGAGGTCTAACGAGGCCAAACCTTGCTTAGGCAATGCTTAGCAAGGTTGCCCTAGCCTGGGCGAGGTTGGCCTCGCTAGATTTAGCAAAGGGGCTCTCGTTGGCGCTAGGCCTTGCCCAAGCGAGGAAAAAAAAAGACAGAAAGAAAGAAAATAAAGGAAATAATAAAAATTCGAAAATAAAATTAAAATATTGTTAAAAATTCAACCTATGTGCCAACCATGACATGTAAGATGATTATCGTTCACGTAAGCAATTTCCAGTCAAAATTAACCGAATGAATTTAATTGACAAAACGTGAAAAGATTTAAGATTTAGTTGGCATAATTAAGAGGTTTAGGACTAAATTAGAGAAATTACAATTGATTTAAAAATTTTGGGACAATTTCCCCCCCAAACATAATTACACTTCTAATTTGCACATGCCGCGTATGTGGTAGAGATTCCAACAAATTCGATTGGCTAACTTACTCAGCTAATTATGCATCTAGCAATATACACTAGGGAATTTCATTAGTTAGGTAGGTGCACTGCGAAGATGTATAAGGAGTTCGGCTAAGGACTATTCTATCTTGATGTTAAAAGATGGACTTTTTCTTGTGTTGGAGATTTCCAGAGTCGATAAATGTCAGAAAACTAGACTAATCAACTCTTATTAACAGTTTGCAAATAACCAACTTTTCTTATTTTCTAGGGTTAATATCTAAACAAAATAAAATCCAAAACTATTACACTAATGTCATTTACCGCAAGCTTAATTCTATTTACCGCAAGCTTAATTCTATGTCATAAAAAAAAAAAAAAATCTCGATCTAGTACACATGTGCCACATTACTCCAAATGTGAATAATTATTCCATCGACTAATTTTTCTTCAAGAAAAGAATGTTGCACAAGATTGAAGTCGATGTAACCACCACATTACATGAAGCTTAGAGTCTTCGCATCAACATTGGAGTCAATGTATCAACCCCATGGAGTCTTATTCTCTTCCCTGAACTTTATTTTATTCTGATTTGCCAAGATTTATTTTAAACACCTATTCACCCTTCTCTAGGTGTTCATACTAGCACTTTCAATTGGTATCAGAGCTAAGTGCTCGTTTTGTAAAAGTGTTTTTACTTTTGAGCTAAATATCTTTTATGGCTAATATCTTGGCACTAGGACTTATGGAAGGGCAAAGCAATAGCAGGCCACCATATTTTGATGGAAATGAATACAACGTGTGGAAGAACAAAATGAAAGCATTCCTAAGATCCAGAGATCCCTTACAATGGGATGTTGTGGAAAAATGAATCAATCCCACTGCTGCGTCTACTTCAAATAAGAATGGCAAAGACAAAGAAACCAAACCCCCTGCTCCTATGTCTCGGACGGAGTTGTCCAAAAGAGAAGCTCTTGATGCAAAAGCCATTTGTTCTTTATATTGTGCCTTGTCTCCTGCTGAATATAATAGAATTTCTTCATGTGGAACAGCTAAAGAAGTCTCGGATAGACTTCATGTTACTTATGAAGGGACTAATTGTGTAAAAGAGACAAAAGTAAACTTCCTACTTGGCCAATAAGAATCCTTCAAGATGAAGCCAGGAGAGTTGATTGGAGATATATTCGATCGTTTTACAGAAATTGTAAACAGTTTGGCATATCAAGGTCATCCAATTTCTTTCCCAATGAAGGTCAACAAACTCTTGCGAGGTCTCTCAAAAGATTGGAACCATGTCAAGACCTCAATCCGGGAAACTTAGAGGATTATGCCACTCTCCGTTGATGAATTGATTGGCACTCTTCAATCCTACGAAGTGGAACAAATCAACGAAGAAGATCTTGAAGGTAAGAAGTCCATGGCTTTAATATCTAACGTTGATTTTGATGATACAGGCTCAGAAAATGACATGAACAACGAAGAACTTGCTTTTATGATCAAGAAATTCAAAAAGCTAAGTAGAAAAGGAAGGAAATTCAGTGGAAAAAGATAAAACAAGCATAATGGCTAGAAAAGAACCATGAGAGAAGATAACAAGCAAGGAAATATATGCTTGATGGCACATTCAGACTCAGACTCAAATTTGGAATCAGAGTCTGACTCAGACACAAACTCAAAATCCGATGAGGAAATCAAGGTAAGTCATTTAGAAATTCCTGCTAAAGTTCTTAAGTATATAAATGAGATTTGCTTAAATCTTAAATCTTCTCTTAAAAGGATTTGCGAACTTAAAAGGAAAATTCTTGGCTTAGGCAACAGGATCTTTCTCGAAAAGAAAAGTTTGAAATTTTGCAAAAAGATTTTCTACAAATAAAAGAAAGTAGAGATTTACTTGTCAAAGAAAATGATTCTTTAAAGAAAGATTTTTCAAATATTTCGACAAAATTTTCAAAGGGTTCAAAAACATTAGAGCATATCCTTTCCATACAAGTACCTTACTATAATAAGTCGGAACTTGGTTTCAATAAGGAAAGTGATTCTTTAATTGATTTTCCTAAAGTAAAAGAGAGACTTAGACAAAAACCTTCAAAGGCATTTTACAAAAATCATTTTCAAAAAGTGCTTATAAAACCTATTGGTCGAAATGCCTTCGAGTGTTCAAATTGTGAAGATTCAGAATACTTTGAGAAAGAATGTCCTAAAGTGTGGAAACCTATTAGGAAAGATTGGGTAAAAACAGCATACTCTACTAACTCTCATGGACCCAAGAAAAATGGGTACCAAAGAAAAGATGAGTTGTTTTTGCAGGAAATAAAGGAGAAGAAGAAAGAGGATTTGGTAAGGAATTTTTTTTTTATTCTCAATTTGATTTGGGCAATAATTCTCATTATGCTTGATATTTGATATATCCTTGGTTGATTTAGATTTTATAATGATTATATTCTATGATTTGTTTTATTGAAGGAAGAATCGCATGATTATTTTTGATATCTTGCTTAGAGACAATTGAGTTTATTCTTATACTCTTAGATTTTGTCATATTTTGCAAAGTGAAAATATGTTTTACGTGATATTAATTTATTCTGCAAATATATTCTTTCCTTAAATACTTTGTTATGATGAGTTTAGAAAGAATATTTGAGGTTAGTGCATCTTTTATTACCTTTTGTCATTAACAAATCTCTTATTTACATCATCATTTTATTATGACAAAAATGGTAAATGAATCTTATAATGCATCCGTGATTTTTATTTGCTGATATATATGATCGCAGTGAGCTATATTGCATATCTTTAATATTCAACTTACTTTGTAAAAGTTTTTTTTGGAATTTGTGTTTCATGCAAGACATATTTGTTATCATTTTATATTCTCTACGTGATACTATTTCTATTGTTATCGCTTTTTGATTATGACAAAAAGGGGGAGAGAATATAAATATGCATACGTGTTGATTGGTTGATATTATTTATTGCATAATATTGAGCTGCGATTATTTTTCTATATATTGCTCAATCTATTTGCTATCTTCTGTTATCTTTTGATTTGAATTACATTGCTTTGATTTATCAATAATTTAGAAAGTGTGATTACACATCTGCATATTCAAAAATTGTTTTATCATCATAAAAAAGGAGGAGATTGTTAGGGAAATCCCTTATGATGTTTTGAAGATGATAAAATAAATCAAAGGTTACTAATATGTTTGATTGTTGAGTAATAGACTATGATGATGATAGAACATGTAAAGGATATAATCAAAGTCTATACTTGGAAGAACTAGAAGACGGACTCTATGCTGAAACTGAACTTATTCAAACTGTGTCCAGACTTTAAAGTCTATCGCACTTAGACTCATATTTTAAAGTCTATTACACTCAGGCACAGATTGTAAAGTCTATTGCTCTAAGACTTTACATCCAAAACGAGACAGATTGTAACACAAGCCCTAAATGTATAACGGCTAGTGATTTGGTTTGGATTCTACATCAAGATTGATTTGATTGATTCAATTTAATTAATTGACAATTGGATATTGAAGACAAAAACTTTCTATACAAAGAAGCTCTACTTATGGACCCCAAGATTCTGTTTGTATGGGCGATCAGAATCAATTTGTGATTCTACTTCTATCACTCAACGGCTACCAAATCTTCTAAATACAGATCTGTCCAATGGGTAGATTGGAATATGATTCTTTAGATGATGTCCAACGGCTAGTTTGGAAGTGGAGGAGTATTTAAGGAGATCAAGGACCGATAAGCAAGTAAGAGACGGAGCGTAGAACTTATAATTCCAAAGTCTGAGCGAACTTCGATCATACACTTGTCTCTTGTGAGCTTCAACGTTTGTGATCGTGAGAGAAATACCAAAAGAGTGACTTAGTAAGATAGTGTGATCTATCACAAAATGTTTGCACTCAAAGTTGTAATTTATTGTTGATTGCATAGTGGAATCCAGTAGAAGGCTGTTAGCGTGGGAGAGTGGGCATAGGCTTGATCTAAGCCAAACCACTATAAATTATGTGTTCTTATTCTCTTCCATAAACTTTATTTTATTCCGCATTTATTTGCCAAGATTTATTTTAAACATCTATTCACTCCCCTCTAGGTGTTCATACTAGCACTTTCAGAAAGGACCACGCTTTGCGGTATATTTCATCGAATAACTTTTCTTAAAAAAAAAATGTTCACACAGAATTGGGGTCAATGTAACTACTTCGTGTTTGGAACCACATGGAGTCGACATAACAATCACATGATGGGAGACATAAGCAAAAGACGAAAAGGCCACGCACTACGGTATATTTCATCGAATAATTTTTCTTCAAAAAAAAATGTTCACACGGGATTGGAGTCAATGTAACTACTAGGTGTTTGGAACCACATGGAGTCAACGTAACAATCACTTGATGTGAGGCATAAACAAAAGACGAAAGGGACCATGTGTGACGATATATTTCAATAAATTTTCTTCAAGAAAAAAATGTTCACATAGAATTGGAGTCAATGTAACTATTGGGTGTTTGGAACCATATGGAGTCAACGTAACAATCACATGATGTGAGGCGTAAACAAAAGATGGAAAGGACCACACACTACGGTATTTTTCATACAATAATTTTTCTTCAAGAAAAAAATGTTCACACAGAATTGAAGTTAACGTATCTACCGGATGTTTGGAGCCACATGGAGTCAATGTAAGAGGCATAAGCAAAAGACAAAAAGGGCCATGCACTACGGTATATTTCATCTTATAATTTTTCTTCAAGAAAAAAATGTTCACATGGGATTGGAGTCAATGTAACTATTGGGTGTTTGGAATCACATGAAATCAACAAAACAATCACATGATGTGAGGCATAAGCAAAAGACGAAAAGGACCACACGCTATGGTATATTTTATCGAACAATTTTTCTTCAAGAAAGAAAAGTGTTAGACAAGGTATTGGAGTCAATGTAACTAAAACTTGACATGAGACTTGGAGTCAACATATCAACCACAATGAGTTAGCTAACAATCACAAAACATGAGGCAAGAAAAAAAAATGGAAAGGACCACTCATTGCGGTATATTTCATCGAATAATCTTTCTTCAAGAAAAAAAAATGTTCACACGAAATTGGAGTCAATGCAAATCTATGTGTTTGGAACCACATAAAGTCAACATAACAATCACATGATGGGAGACATAAACAAAAGACGAAAAGGCCACGCACTACGGTATATTTCATCAAATAATTTTTCTTAAAAAAAAATGTTCACACGGGATTGGAGTCAATGTAACTACTAGGTGTTTGGAACCACATGGAGTCAACGTAACAATCACATGATGTGAGGCATAAACAAAAGACGAAAGGGACCATGCGTGACGATATATTTCATCGAATAAATTTTCGTCATGAAAAAAAATGTTCACACGAGATTGGAGTCAATGTAAATACCGGGTGTTTGGAACCACATGGAGTCAACGTAACAATCACATGATGTGAGGTTTAAACAAAAGATGAAAAGGACCATAGGCTACGGTATTTCTCATTGAATAATTCTTCCACAAGAAAAAAATGATCCCACGGAATTGGAGTTGATGTAACTACCAGGTGTTTGGAGTCACATGGAGTCAACATAAGAGGCATTAACAAAAGACAAAAAGGAGCAAACGCTACGATATATTTGATCGAATAATTTTTTTTCAAAAAAAAATGTTCACACGGGATTGGAGTCAATGTAACTACTGGGTATTTGGAATCATATGAAATCAAAGTAACAATCACATGACATGAGACATGAAAAAAGAATACGGCGAGGATCATATGTTGGGTTTCTTCGGATTTTTTTTTTACACAAGATTGGAGTCAATGTAATTACTAGGTGTTTGGAATCACATGAAGTTAACGTAACAATCGCAAGACACGAGAGGCATGAAAAAGGAATACAGCAAGGATCACGTGTTGGATATATTTCATCAAATAATTTTTCTTCAGAAAAAAAATGTTAGACTCGGGATTGGAGTTAATGTCACTACCAAGTGTTTGGAATCACACGAAGTCAACATAACGATCGCATGACAAGAGGCATGAAAAGAGAATATGGCTAGGATCACATGCTGAGTATATTTTATTGAATAATTTTTCTTCGGGAAAATATGTCAGACTCGGGATTGGAGTCAACATAATAATCACATGACATGAGGTTTGGTGTGGATATGACATAAGGCATGAAAAAAATACGGAAAGCGTACCTTGACATACTCCATCGAATAACTATTCGTCGAGAAACAATGTCCACTTAGGACAAATGCAATTCGATTTCCCAACATAGCCCCGTAAGCAAATTGAGTCTCTACAAAAACCTTGTGCCATAAAAAATCCTTAAAAACAGAATTGAGAGCCAAAAGATGGCAAAACTACTTGTGGAGAAAACCCGGATTTTAATCTCCTTCGCGGTTTTGAAAAACTTGTATCTTTCAAAGCCAAAAAAAAAATTCATCCCATGCGTGGTTATCCGCAGTAATTACGACTCGTAATCTTTTTGAGTCAACGTGGACCAAACAGAATGGAACAAGGCCTTGCTTCTAAGGTCTCGAGTTGGTGATTTTCAGTTTTTGATATAGTTAGAAACCCAAGCATGAGCTGTAATTCCCAAGAATCTGAAAAGTATTTTCACAGAACTATAATGGGGAGGTACCGACACCACAAGTGTTAAAACTTGATACATGCAAACATTTAAAAGTCAAAAATTTCAAAAAGTATACTTAAATGTCAAAATCGAAAAAGAATAGAACATTTAAGTATCTATGATGAGAAACTCCGGCCACATGGCTAACGTGGTATTTTTCAGCAACTTTGTTTATTGACATGGCAATTTTTTTAAAAAAATATCATCCATGTGGCAATTCTTTAAAAAAAATATCTACATGGAAAAAAATTTCCATGTCA
Source organism: Eucalyptus cloeziana (assembly GCA_014182715.1). Taxonomy (NCBI): domain Eukaryota; kingdom Viridiplantae; phylum Streptophyta; class Magnoliopsida; order Myrtales; family Myrtaceae; genus Eucalyptus; species Eucalyptus cloeziana. The sequence continues at coordinate 2,210,548 of CM024641.1, read as the reverse complement.
GTAAAAAGCCCCTAAAATTAATTTTTAATATAAATATTAATTAAAAATTTAAATATTAAAAAAAATGTTAGCAGTAGGTTTGGCATGGGTCTCCACATCTCTCGTTGAACCTGCCGCTCGTTCTTCTTCTTTTGTTTTTTTAAATAATTTAGTTTTTTAATCTATTTCTAATTAATATTAAATTAATAAATTTATGGGCAAAACAATGTCATTTTGCACGTTCATTGCTGAGCAAGCATTTCGGTGAGTCACGTAAATAACTTATATTATTAAAATAAGCCATGTCAAATTTCCTGTTACTCTCGCCGAACTTAGCACTAAAGTGTCCCGATTTAAAAAAAAAAAAAAAAAGTGACACTTAAGTGTACTTTTGAAACTTTTGGCACTAAAATGTTTACCTATGCCAAGTTTTGGCACTCTCGATATACTTTATCTTCAATAGGGGTTGACTTTTATATCAAAAAGTGACTTTCCCTCCACAAAAGCACGAGAAATGTGTTGGGAAAAACTTGCATCCCCGTCTAAATGAATCTCGGATGAAAATTCTACAAGTACTCCCAACAAAAACCACACAACAAAAGTGATGAATCTACAGTAGATGGAAACGCATCATGAATTACTGTCGAATTTTTTTTTTAACGAGAAAGAGTAAAAATTATCCCGTTAATTATCGAAATCAATTAGCCAATGCACAATCAATTGTACATATATAAGTTCGAAACATACAAACAGACCGCGCTCACTCATAAGGGTTATCCCACCTTACCGCATATAATCTTATAGAAGAAACAAGATAATTTGACATGAACATTCGCTCAATTTCATGATACGTCAATTTCGAGTGCAAGATACTTTTACGCGTCTTATGGGTATTTTTCTAGACATATATCCGCTGAATTCTAGCAAGAAAAGGTCTCATGCATAGAGTGACAACACATGACTATGTGTGCTGTCAAATGGGTGGATCGGGTGGGGTTTAGGTCAGGTCGAAAATGGTCCGATCTATATTGACCCAATTAATTAGTTTTGACTAATTTTCATGTAATGTGAATTTGATGACTCATACTTGACTCGATCCATACCCGACACAACCCATATTATCGAAACATATTAATAGTTAACTCAATTTAGGTTAATCTACTCTCACCTGTTTAATTAACTATAAGCTCTTCAAATATATGTTACTCAAATAAAAACTTCATGTCAAATTTAAAAAGTAAATTAAGCAATAAAAAATTAGTAAATAAAATAAAAATGCTAAAAACCTTTAACAAAACCTAAGAAAGCTTATTTGTTATGATATATATATATATATATATATATATATATATTTTAAAATGGTATTGCTAAAACACTTTAATGCAATACAAATTTGATGGACAACTTTTATAATTTTTATAAAAATTATTTTTTAAATCTAATTTTAATTATTTTTTATTTTTTTAAATCAAAATTTTAATTGTTTTTTTTTTTCTTTTCTTTTTTTTTCTTTTTTCTTGTTTTTTGACAGGCCGCTGGCCACAATGATGGTGGCGACCAGCCACAGCAAGCTTGAGGCTCACGATCAACGAGGCTTGAGCCTCACCAATTGTTAGCAAGGCCTTCACCTCGCTAGATTGGCAAGCTCAAGCTCGCTTGACGCCAATAAGCTCAAGTCTCACTAGATTAGTGAGGCTTGAGCCTCAATAGTTGTCGGTGAGGCCTCAGCCTCATTAGATCAATGAGATCAAGCTTGCTCAATGCCAATGAGATCAAGCTCGCCCGACACCGATGAGCTCAAGTCTTGCTAGATTCGGCGAGCTCGAGCCTCAATAGTCGTCAGTGAGGCCTCGATCTCATCAGATCAATGAGATCAAGCTCGCTCGACACCGGTGAGATCAAGTTCGCCTGACGCCAATGAGCTCAAATCTTTCTAGATTCGATGAGCTTGAGCCTCACTAGTCATTAGTGAGGCCTCGGCCTCGCCTGATCAACGAGATCAAGCTTGCTCGAGTTTTGCTAGATCCAGCGAGCTTGAGCCTCACCTAATTGGTCGTTGGCTGTCGTTGTGCCGGCCACCAACTAAAGAAGGAGAAAGAAGAAAAAAAAAAAGGAAAGAAAAAGGAAAAGAAAAAAGAAATATAAAAAATAATTATAATTTCGATTTTTATTAAAAAAACATTTTTATAAAGTTAAAGAGGGAAAGAGAGAGTGAGGTCTGGTTTTTTTTTTTTTTTTGTCACCCTACTCTATTCCTATGCTACATCTTCTCTCTCAGACTTTTGCGCTTGCCTTTGCCGGGCGTGGGAGTCGAAACCCACTCTTGAAACTTACACGTCCCCACCCCATCCCCCGAAAAGGTGGGGATTTGAACCCGAGTGAGGTCTGGTTTAAAAATGGATGTTTAAGTTCAACCCATTCAAACCATTGGGGGTCCGCCCCAGTGGCCACCCTTCCATGATGGAAGGGGAAGGTTGGGGGTTCAAATCCCCACATTCTCAGGGGGATTGGGGGTGGGGAAGATTTCATTTCGTGAGTGGGTTTCGACTCCCACGCCCTACAAGGAGGAGGGGGCAAAAGTCCGAGAGTAAGTGTTAGAGTAGGATTGGCGTAGGACTGACAAAAAAAAAAAAAAAGTTCAACCCATTCAAAACCCATTTAATTAGTCTCTTCAAAATGTAAGTAGCTCATATATGACCCACTTCAAAATGTAAGTGATTCATATGTGACTCAAATATGATTTAAATTGGCCATAAATGGGTTTAAGATCCATTGTGACGCCTCGATATGTGCCATTAACACAATCATCATAGTCTAGCACATAAAATTTTAATTTTCTAATTTTTTTTTTCTCAGGGTTTAATGGCGAGATGGGCAAAGCTCAGCTCTATATAAACAAGGCAGTAGAGCTAGGATGATGCGCAGAACCAAATCTGTAGATACCCACGTCAACAAACCACAAGAAAAGAGAAAAAATTGAGAGCTGATCTAGTTTTGATCATCAACAATGCCTTCTTCATCCAAAGATATGAGAGATTGGTTCCATCATGTCCATACCAATTTCAACGAAGAGCTCAAGAAGGACATTCCTTCCAATGTCTGCGTTTTCCAAGTCCCCAAATCAGTCAGCTCTACCAAGCCTCAGGCTTATACCCCCCAACTTGTCGGCTTAGGACCCTATCACCACCTTCAGCCTCAGCTCAGGGAGATGGAGCGAGTCAAGCTCGACGTTGTGAAGAAGCTCCAGAAGGAGTTCCAGCACTTGAGCTTTGATGAGCTCAAGAGCAAGCTCTCCAAGTTGGACATCTATATCCGCACGTGTTACCACAAGTTCTTGGTCATGGAAACAGACATGTTGTTGTGGATCATGACCGTCGATGCGCTGTTCTTGTTTGATCTGCTCTGCCAGCATGGCATCAACAAGAAGACCCTCGAGTCGTCTCCTTATTTGCAGGGCCTAGCCGACCACGCGGGCAAGAAGCTCACTGAGGACGCCATATTGAGGGACGTCATGATGTTGGAGAATCAAATCCCAATATTCTTCACGGAGAAGATGCTGATAGTCGGGTGCTTGCCGCTACAAGTCGCCGAGCGGAAGACTATTGTTGAAGGGACCTTCCCCCTCATGCTGGTGCGGTTTTGCAAAGCTCTGTCGCCGCTCAAAGAAACCATAGAATACGACCTTGCCAAGGTTTTGAAGCGCGCGCATTTGTTGGATCTTCTTTACAGCATGGTTGTGCCGAGACAGGACGAGTTCAAGATCAGTATTCCTGCCGACATCATCAATATGGAAAAACATGATAGCGGGCTTGCTCGTTCGAAGCTTACGTCTGCAGAGCCCGTCTGCTGTTCAGCAGAGATCTTGGATTCAACTTTATTGGTCTCGACTTCAACTTTATTGGAGACAATTATGCCCCATGCTCAGATGCTGAAAGGCCTTGCGGATCTCTATCATCAACTAAAGTCAAGCCTCGATTCATCCAGGAACGAAGAAGCTTCCCCTGAAGAGAAGGCATTGATCCCGACAGCATCCTCTCTTGCCAAAGCGGGCGTAAAATTCAGCCAGACGCGGTTCATAAAGGACATACGGTTTGAAGAGAGAACATGCACACTTCAACTTCCTGCGATCCAACTTGGTGTCAACTCAGAAGTTGTGATACGGAACTTGGTGGCGTACGAGGCGATGGCCATCTCTGGTCCCTTGGTGTTTGCTCGCTTCGTGGAGCTAATGGATGGCCTAATTGATACCCCGGACGATGTGAAGTTGCTCAGGAAAGGCAGTATCATCACGGGCCACCTCAAAGACGACGACGTGACACGTCTGTTCAATGGTATGAGTGACTCGATCGAAGTAAACGGGGACTGTGAACTGGACAAGACTATCAAGAAAGTCAATGAGTTCTACAATGCTGCGCCCAACATCAAGACCCAGAATATGATAGAGCGATATGTGTATGGTGCTTGGAAGGTCCTGGTGATGGTGGCGACCATCCTATTCTTTCTGCTCATGGCGTTACAGACTTTCTGCTCTGCTTATGGTTGTTCCAGCTCGTCTAATAAGACAAACTAAGCATGATCCGGCTTCGATCTCCGCCTGCCAGATTTCGAGTATCTTATAGCTATGTTACTCTTAATCTTGTCTCTATTCGTGATCGTAATTTCCTAGCATGTAATAAACTGAAATATATTATAGTCCTGGTTGCGTACCAATTGTGATAGCAATGCCAATCCAAGAGTCATCTCGATTCGATTAGGTTCAATTATGCTGTTCGAGAAAAATGTGAAAATCGGCAAAAACAGCATGGAACCAAACCGGAACTCTTGGCTTCAGACTGAAAGGTTGAGTACAAAAATAGCATGTTGTTCCTCATGCAATTGGAGAGGTTAGATCGTCAACAATGGAAAGCAACAATAATCAATATCAAATGTATCCCGAGTCACTTATATCACCGTCTACATGGAGGGGAAAACGCAAGAAATGCGCCAAAACACGATTATAATAAGTTGAAGATGAGATAATTGAACTGGTTGATGAAGCTAATATGAACACCTAGAGGGGGTGAATAGGTGTTTAAAAGAAATCTTAACAAATAATCGCAGAATTAATAAGTTGCTAACAAAATCTAAATAAGAATCAGAGTCTATTATACAAGTCACCGGAATTTTAAGACAACCTGTAAAAGTACAATAGACTTAAGTAAAGTGAGTTAAGGGAAGAGAAGATTACATACGAAATTTATAGTGGTTCGGCTTAGATTAAACCTACGTCTACTCTCCCACGCTAACAGCCTACTAGCTGAATTCTACTATAAGATCAGTAAGAGTTTATAACTATTAGTGCAAACATTCAATGGTAGATCATATTAACTCACTAAGACACCATTTTTGTGTTTTTCTCTCTCTTGATCACAATTTATAAAGTTTACAGAAAAAGACAAGTAATTGAGAACAGCTTTAGGCTTCGGAATTTTTAATTCACGTCCTTCTCTTCTTGACCGGTTGACATCCTTAAATACTTCTCTATGTTGCACTAGTCATTAGTTAATCATCAAAGGATTTTCTTCCAATCTACCCATTGGACAGAATGATTCAAAGAGATCTTATAGCCGTTGAAGACAATGATGGAATTTCCACTTGATTCTGGTCGTCCACACAAATAGAATCTTGGTTTCCATAAATGAAGCTTCCTCATTTGGAACTTATTATCAAGATTGATTTTGTCAATTTTTGATTGATTCAATCAATATAATTATATATGGAAAGTGAAATCTTTTGCCAAATAACTAGATGTTGATGATTAGTTTCTAAATCAATCTAATTCTAGATCCATGTAGTAACCTTGACAAGTCTGGTTCTGGATTTTTCCTCCTTCTGGCTTTGACACATTCTAGACTCATCAAAGTAGGATAATATACTTTAAAAAAAAAAAAATCCTCGATAGTAGCTCAGAAAAATATTTGTTCCAAACCCATTCTAATATAAACATTAGAACTAGAAAATTTTGTCAACTTCAAAATCTAATAGGAGTTTTCTCAACAGTCTTCCTATTTTTTATGGTGGCAAAACCGTGATGATTTAAACACTAACCTCATTTAAACCTACAAAACAATGGTTAAGCATAGCACAACTATAGAATTTATGAGCAGGCAAGTAAGTAGACATGGAATTAGATAAGCACAAGGTTCGCTAAACACAATCACAAAATTCTGCATAAGCACATAATAAACTAAATCTACAAAGTCTCTTCCTTTTTGTCAACATCAAGAGGATCTCAAAAGTCTATAGAACAAACCATGAACTTCAAATCAAACATTATAAACGCACCAAATTTAAAACCAATTCAAAAAGAAGTATGAAAGGATGATTTTTTCGAAAATCGGGGATTGCGAGGGATTCAAACAAGATGAAAATCCTCCAAATTCTACATAGCCTCCTTTATCTTGGTCATGCATTGAACAAAAGTAGTCTCAATCTTGGCCATGTTTTGTGCAGCCTGCTGTTTGATGGTATGCATTTTGTCATCAAGAGAAGTGTGCAGCATTTGAATTTCAATTTCTATACCATATTATTGTGCCATTATCTCTATGAGTAGTTCAACAATCTAGGGATAGTTTGGATTGGGTTCACTTTGAGCACTGGCTTTTGCAAAAATGGATAGGAGGAATGTTCGAACTGTAAGCAGGTTTAGATTGTACCTTCGAAATGTGAGGCTTCTCTTGAATATTAGCATTTTCCTAATCTTTGACCGAATCTTCTAGGAATGAGATGCATAAATATTTTCAACATTAGGTGGAGATCGATTGACCTAAGTTTCACTGTAGGTCTGCCTTATGGCTTGTGTCTATGGTGGAGTTTTGTTAGAGACTCCCCCTACACTAGCACCTGTAATCTGTGCATTAAGGTCTCTACCTTCTAAATTAACAGGTTGATCACCCTTCTCTGTATCTCCAACTTCTTTTTCTTGGTCATTCCCTTAATCTTTTTCTCATTCGTCGTCTTCTGCTTCATGACCTCCTCCATCATCTTCTATAACTTTCTCATTCCCTTCATTGTCATCCTTTTCTTTGTCATTGTCTTCTTTGTCATCTCCTTCTCCGTCTTCTCCTTCACTTACTTCATCTTTCTCTCTTTCTTCTTCCTCCTCAGATTCAGCCACCCCACTAACAGGGTCTATCATTGCTATATTTGTAATTATGTCATAAAGAGTGTCTTCCTCATTTTCATCTTCATCTTCATCTCTCAACGGGAGGGCAGGTTTCTTTCTTTTTGGAGTCCGAGAGGCGTACTCTTTCCTTTTCTCTTTTTATTTGCAATCGCACTAGTCTTGACAAAGCTAGCCGATCCTTTCTTAATATTCTTCCAAACATCAAAGACGTCCTTCAACCTCATTTTGGAGATCATCTTGAATCCGATCTGTATTGATGGAAGAGTTCTAAAACCCAAATTGGATTTATTGTAATAAGGAATTTGTTTGGAAGAATGCGTTCTAAAGTTTGCGAACCTTTTGAAAATTTTATTGTAATGTTTGAAATTTCCTTTTTCAAAACCTCATTTTCTTTGGAAAGAGAATCATGATTTTCCTTCAATTCCTCGAAATCATTTTGTAAACTTTCAGACTTTTCATTCCAAGAAATACCTTGTTGTCTAAGTCGAGAATTTTTCATCTTTAGTTTAGAGATCTTTTTAAGAGAGGATTTGAGATTTAAACAAAGCTCATTGATATACTTGGATACTTTAATAGGAATTTCATAATAACTTACCTCAATTTATTTGTCAAACTCAGAGTTCGTGTATGTGTCAATTTTTGAGTCTGTGTTTGAATGGGCCATCAAACAGATGTTTGCATACTCCTTGTCACTCTCTTCACATTCTGTATCACTCCAGGTTTCAACCTTTAATGCTTTCTCGTACTTCTCATCTTTCCCTTTTCTTCTTTTTTAGCAACGGACAATTTGGCTTGATATGTCCCTTTTTCTTGCATTCAAAACATATCATATCTTTGCTCAGGTTCATCTTCTTCCATTGATCTTTTTTGCGCATTCTCTTTGTATTGTTTTTTTCTAGTTGAACCTTTTTCTCTTTTCTAATTAGCTTTCTTCTTGATCATAAGAGCAAGTTCTTCATTGTTCATGTCATCTTTTGAGTCTGTATCATCAGAATCGATGTTAGATTTAAGTGCAATGGGCTTCTTACCTTTTAAGTTATCTTCATCATTGATTTGTTCCACTTCATAGAATTGAAAAATGCCAATAAGTTCATCAACGTATAATGGCATAATTCTCTGCGTCTCTCTAATTGATGTTTTGACATGATTCCAGTCCTTCAAGATTCCTCGCAAAAGTTTGTTGACCTTTATAGGAGCAAAAATTGGTTGTCCTTGATATGCCAGACCATTCACAATTTTTGTAAATCGATTGAACATGTCTCCAATTGATTCTCCAGGCTTCATCTTGAAAGATTCATATTGGCCAACAAAATATTCACCTTCTTTCTTTTACACGATCTATACCTTCATAAGTGACATGGAGTTAGTCCCAAATTTCTTAAGTTGTTTTATATGAAGATATTCTATTATACTCAGTAAGAGACAAAGCACAATATAAAGAATATATGGCTTTTGCATCAAGAGCATCTCTCTTGGTTATTTCTGCTTGTTCAATTGTTTCAGCATCTTTGTTTATGACTTCCTTCTTCTTGTTCAAAGCAAATGCAACTCTTGAATTAATCCCTTGTTCTATTACATCTCATTCCAATGGATCTTTGGATCTTAGAAATGCCTTCATATTGTTTTTCCAAACATTGTACTCTTTTCCATTGCAATAGGGTGGTCGGGTGTTGCTTGGCCCTTTAACAAGACCTGGTGCTAGAATACTAGCCATAGAAGATCTCTAGCTCAAAAGTAAAAGCACTTTAATAAAACAAGCATTAGGCTCTGATACCAATTGATGAAGCTAGTACGAATACCTAGAGGAGGTGAATAGGTGTTTAAAAGAAATATTGATAAATAATCGTGGAATAAAATAAGTTGCTAACAAAGTCTAAATAAGGATTAGAGTTTGTTAATGCAAGTCACTAGAATTCTAAGGTAACTTCTAACAGTGCAATTGTGACGTCCTGAAATTCGAGCCCTTTGAGGGATGAATGAACATGAATTTCGTCAATGCATTGTTGGTTGATCTCACTCGGAATTAATCACTCCCGAGATACTGACCTCGAGGGGAAATGCTAATGAGGACAGAACTCGTGCGACTAAAGAACTTGACCTAAGAAAGCGACTTGACCTTGAGACTTGCATGGGGACGATCCTATAGATAGGCAGGCCAATTTCAAGGACGACTAGAAGTCGATTCGTGGACAAAACATAATGAGACGACGGGTGATTCCGTTTACTGTTATCAAGCCCGCAAACGACACTATGTCGATTCTTGGTAATCGTGTACTTTGAAATAAGAATCTATCCTCTGCAATTTCATGTAGTCAAAGACGTCCATGTGTCGAGATGTCTTGAACGTGATTTGGCACGAGTCGGTTACGCATGAATCCTTGAAGCCGCCTGTCAATCTGAGTTGTACCAAAATAGCATACGGACGAAATTGTCATGGCATGAGAATCCAAGAATGGACTTCGAATTTTCGGGAACGTCTGGGATTGACTTTTGGACGATGCTACTTCGACAGTCAACAGCACCAGTTAAGCCGAGTAATTGGAAAAAAAACTTACGGATTGAGGAATCGAGCCTATGAGGACGTGGGCTAGGCAAGGCCAGTGTGGGCCTCAGGCCCAAGGTGGGACAGCCACCAGGTAGGCCCAAGGTAAGCAAGTGAGCCCATTGGACCCAACCAACCATTTTACCCTTCCGAGCCCATTGTCTAACCTTGAGCCATTTCAAGCCCAACAAATTCCTGAGCCCGTTCCTATTCATTTCTGACCCATTTCTTAGGCTCACCCTTCATTTTCAGCCCAAGGGCCAATTGGGAAATGTGCAAGGTGGAAATGACCATTTTGCCCCTAGTTGTTGGGAGGAAAGTCAAAAAGAAGAAAGAGAAGATGATGTCACTTGCATGGGAAATTGAAGCAAGCTTTAATGGTCTTAATGAGGCCTTGACATCAGCTCTCCCATCACTCTCACTCCTCCTCTTCAGCCCCAAGAATTCACAACTCTCTCTCCCCTTGTTCTTCTTCTTCTTCCTTCTTCTTCTCCTTCTAACATTTCTCCAAAAAGCAAAGTTGTTTGTTGCCTTCCTGTGCAAATCACCGCTCATGCCACCCACCACCATGCTCAGGACATCCAATCCGTATGGATCATGGCGGCCGCTCGCCTGTTGGAGCCGCCAACCGGCCATAAGCTAGCGCCGGTCTGACCGCCTAGCACTGCACTGCTTCCCCTTTGCAGCCATTTTCCTCCTATTCCGACCCCATCTCCACCCAGCCTAGCCACTAGCTAGTCCCCCTTGACCCCCAGGTGCCGCCGATCGCTGGCCAGCCGCTCGTCGGAGCTCCGACCAGCCCATCCAACTCATTTTCTCCCCAACAATCTAGTTTTTCAATGTTGTAGAGGGAGTCTGAGTTTGTTGCTATTGTTTCAGCCTTGGGACCACCTCGGATCATTGTGGTTGAGGTACCAATGCGTCACCTTCATCGCCACCACCGCATCCGTGTCTTCGACCCGTTTAACGGGTGAGTTTAGCCTTTAATCTTTCGTTTTGTGCCTAAACTTGCTTATGGTTGGTTTAGTTAGGGCTAATTCTAGTTTAAGGGGTTTAATTAAGTTATATTAGTCCTAAGATAGGTGGTTAGATAGATGGTTAAAATTAGTTTAGGTTAATCTTGCTTTTTTGTTAATTAATTATGGTGTGTGTTTAATTAAGCATGTTTAGCCTTAATTAATTGATTGTTTGTTTTAATTAATGATTTGCTTAATTTCTGAATTTAATTTATTAATTATTGAATTCGGAAATTACACTGTTCACGTGGTACTGTTCACGCGCACTATTCATCCAAAAGCGAAAAATGGTCTAATTTCATGTGTTTTGATCTTATGAAGTGAATTGGATGTATCATTGCATGGACATTCACATGAATCATATGGTTTTCACCAAAAAAAAAAAAAATGGTTTGCCCGTGGGACACTGAAATTGACCGCTTTTATGAGAAAATGATTTGAGGTTGTATATGCAAGCATGTGTGCATTGGCTAATGCGCAAAGATAAAAAAAAGTGGGTTGTGGTGGTATGCTTGCATGATCACTAAGTTGAACCCGCCACCTGGCAGTAGTTCGAGGGGTGATAATCGGTTTTATCGGAATACCCGGTAGGGTCCGGATGCGGAGTCGCAGTAGAGGCCGGGCCCATGCTCCTTCGGGAATGTCGTCTTGGGAGAGAGCCCTCAACGTTGCCGCGCCTCACAGGGGAGGGCGATGCCTGGTTATGCTAATAGACACCGGCGGGGGTTAGGTTGTAGCCCAAGGGGCAGTAATATCGGAACACGTGTGGATGCAAGAGTGTATGAGAAACATGGCATGATTGGTTCCAATTATGCATGAGCTAATCACATTGTTTATGGCACGCACGCACGAATCGATAACGTGCAGGGTGTGGCAATGGCTTGGTGAGATCGCTTGTGACGCGACTCGTATGTGATTGATGAACTGCATCATCTAATGGCCATGTGCATTGCGTGTATTGTGCTCAAATATAACGCGCAAGGTATGACATATCGAGTAAGGTTGCATGCGAACCAACTATTTAATTGTTGGTTGGCCTTGGCTGTTGTCATTTGTTGGTTGTTGGTTGTCGATCTTTGGTTTGCTTGTGGGGTGGTTCTAGAGAGATACCTCGAGTTGAGTTGGTGTTCTAACCGGAGCTTAGGAGGAGAACTCGCTGAGATTTTATCTCACTGGTTATTGAATAACCACTTTCAAGCCCTTAGAATGGTGCACCCGCTGGTGCAATTCGGGATCCCTAAGGATTGGGAGACCATCGTGACGCGCCACCGCTTCTTGGGTCGGGTGTATCATTACGAGAAGTATCTCTCCACCATCTGGGTGGATGAGGGACCGAGGCAATGGATACCCCATCGGTTCCTAGAGTGGTTCATCCAGGAGGAAGACATTCTAATCGGTCCTTTACGAGGTTTTGACGAGCCGCTCGGTAGGGGCCCTGAGGACACCGATTGGGATCCCATGGAGTTGGACCCTCCTAATGGTGCGGTGGAGAATCCTACCTCTCCTTCACCAGAGATCGACCCCAACACCTCCAACTATGACCCGACGGAGCCTGAGTCCGATGGGTCCAAGTGATAGGGGTGTCGAACCCGAGGGTTCGTTTTGTATAGTTGGATTAGCCTAGCCTAGTTTCTTTTTGGTTTGACTTAAAGGATGGATCGGCCCCTCTGGTGGGCTTGTAAATTGGAAACGATCCTCTGTTGGTTAATCCAATAAAAATGTATATACTAGTAGTTGTTGTTGTTCTTGCTGTTCATCCCTCTATCCCTATTTGATTGCTTGATTGTCTATTTGATTGAGGGATGGTTCGTTTTCTGCATGTGCATAATGAAAGATTAAAATGAATGGTTGTCAATGAGTCCTAGGAAGTCGCTTTCTATCAACCAAGGGAAGGGGTTGTTGCGTGCTCGGGGTTTGGGGCGTGACATCCCTATTATTTTTGGTATTGGAACAAGGTTGAGACCTGGAGTGATAAGGTGCATGGGGTTTTTGGGATAGTGAGATAGGGATGGCTTTTATTCTACGTGCTTGTGATTGCTTATGTGATCTTGTGATGTGGCGGGTTGCTCATAGTTTCTAATTCCTGGTTGGAATTGGAAAGCAAGACCAATAAGTGTCCAGAGTGATGAGCAATCTTGAGCAGAGAGCCCCTAGGCGTAGGGCAGCATCTGGTCAGACCAGTGGTAGAGATAGAGCGTAAGAAGACCCCAGGTTAAATAGGATCCTGTTGGTGCTAGAGACCTTGTTAGGACAGCAGGCTAAGGATCGAGCTGTTGCTGTTGCTACTACGGCTGCATGCCGCTGCCACTGCCGCTGTTCCTGTTGCTCCTGCTGTGGACCCAATGGTTCCCGAAGTGAGAGGCAAGGTCTGTGAGAGACCGATGCACACTGGTAGAGCAGTTCTTGAGACTTAAGCCACCGAGGTTCAATGGCGTGGGCGACCATGAGGCTGCGACCCTTTGGATAAGGGATATCAAGAAGACATTCACAGTGCTGTGATGTTCAAAGGAAGATAGAGTACTTTTGACGGCTTACCAGCTTCAAGGTAACGCCAGTATGTGGTGGGAAGCCACTCAAGGAAGAGTGTTCCCTAAAGGCACGGCTCAGACTTGGGGTGCATTTTGTGAGGCTTTCAATAGGAAGTACTTCTCAGACAGTGTGAGAGAGTCAAAGATGGCAGAGTTCCAACAGCTTCGCCAAAATCAGATGACCATGGATCAGTATGAGACGAAGTTTGCTAAGTTGGTCAAGTATGCACCAAGGTTGTAGAGGACCCTATAGATAGGGCAAGACGGTTTAGGGACGGCTTGAAGCCGGAGTTGAAAGACCAGCTAGTGCTCTTGAATTTAAAGAGCTTTGATGAGATGTACGAGAGGGCACAGATGATAGAGAAGAACATGGTTGAGAGGGCAATTGCATCTAGCTTGCGGTTCGTGCCTAATCGAGATAATCGTTGGTTTGGAAAGGGACCATTGATAGGAAGAAGAAATCCTATCCCACCCAATAGAAAGAACTACGTGGGGAAGTCGACATCCAATGTCATGGGAGTCTGTTGGGTGTGTGGAAGGAAACATGGAAATCTCCCCTATCCTTTGATGATAAGAGCCTGTTTCGAATGTGGTCAATACGGCCACCGAGTGGCAAATTGTCCGAGTAGGCCTGTGAGGACGATCTTGCCACCGCCGCAGGGAGGACGACCTGTTGGGAACATGCCATCGAACAACCAAGGTAGACCCCCAGCGCAAGGACGAGTTTATGCCGTTACCCAAGGGGAGGTGGAGGATTCGCCCGCCGTTGTTACAGGTACGGTATCCTTGCATGATCATGCTGCTTATGCGTTATTTGATCCTGGTGCTACGTATTCTTTTGTTGCTAATCGTTTTGTTAAGCTAGTGGGGTTAAGTCTCAAACCATTAGGAGTGGTTTATAGTATTTCTACTCTGTTTAAGGATAAGATATTATCTGAGTTAGGTTGTTCTGATTGTACGTTAGTGGTGGGCGGTCGCGAGGAAGTCATTGATTTGATTGCAATAGTAATGTATGACTTTGACATTATAATTGGCATGGATTGGCTCACCAAGCAACGAGCTACGATGAATTGTCATGGAAAGACAATTCAGTTTAACCCAGTAATGGGTGATAGTTTTGAGTCTGTCGAAAATCGAGGGGGACCTTCCGTTCCTCTGAAATCATCACTTGAGGTGACTCGATTGTTGGAATCTGGATACCAAGGGTATTTGGCATTAGTTGTGGATACGCTAGTAAAAGGATCAAAGGTCAACGATATTGCAATGGTACAAGAGTACATGGATGTATTTCCCGAGGAATTGCCGGGATTACCTCCAAAGAGGGAGATTCAGTTTATGATTGAGTTGGCCCCGAGACTGAACCGATTTCCAAGGCGCCTTATAGGATGGCTTTGTCAGAATTGAAGGAACCAAAGATGTAGATGCAATAGTTATTAGATAAAGGATTCATTCGTCCTAGTACATCCCCTTGGGGAGTGTCGGTACTGTTTGTAAGGAAAAAGGACGAGTCTCTGCATCTTTGCATTGACTACCGATGGCTCAATCACGTAACCATCAAGAACAAGTATCCGTTGCCAATGATTTGTTCGACCAACTTCAAGGAGCCTTGGTATTTTCCAAGATAGACCTGAGGACAAGCTATCATCAGTTGAGGATAAAAAAGGAGGATGTATCGAAAACAACGTTTAGGACACGCTATGGTCATTATGAGTTTACGGTAATGCCGTTTGGATTGACAAATGCCCCTACAACCTTTATGGACTTGATGAACCGGGTGTTCAATAAGTATTTGGACCAATTCGTCATCGTGTTCATTGACGACATAATGGTATACTCGAGGAGTCCCGAAGATCATGAGAAACACCTGAGATCAATATTGCAGATCTTGAGAGAGCATGAGCTTTACGCTAAATTCGGTAAGTGCGAGTTTTGGTTATCTCGCGTGGCATTCTTAGGGCATGTAATTTCAGGTAAAGGGATCTCCGTTGACTCGACTAAGATCGAAGCAGCCATGAACTAGCCAAGACCTACGACGGTAACAAAAATTCGAAGTTTCTTGGGATTGGCTGGGTATTATAGACGTTTTGCAGAGAAGTTTTCTACAATAGCCATGCCTTTGACGAGATTGTTAAAGAAGGAAGAAAAGTTTAACTGGACGAACAAGTGCGAGCGTAGTTTTCAAGAGCTCAAGGGTAAATTGACTACCGCACTTGTCTTAACGATACCGTCTAGTCCTGGTGGGTATGAAATCTACAGTAATGTGTCGTATAATGGACTAGGCTGCGTGTTAATACAACATGGCAAGGTGGTTGCATACGCATCCCGATAGTTAAGGCCTCATGAGCTAAACTAGATCATAAGCAAGAGCAATGAAAGAAAGTAAGTTAAAAAAAAAAAATGGTAATTTCGTAAAAGTGTTGTCTGTTACTAACACATGGAATAAAAGTGACCGTTTATTTTTTAACTAATAGTTTTTCTTTAATTATTGAGATTTACCAGCACCAAAAAATATCCGTATTCTAGGCATGGAACGATAGAGCGGTGCTGTGGATTGACGATTAAATGCACGTTTGAAGTTAGTTAGATAGTTGAACTCTCACCCGTCACACATCCAATAGTGCATTCAAGTAAAACTTATATTCTTTCAAATTGTCACCGAAAACCATCTTTACATTGGATGGTTTGGTAGACTTAAGCAAAGTCGTAAATCCATAAATAATTCATAAAATAAGCAATTTCATATTGTGAAAGAGGGGGCTCATCTTTTAAACCTAATTCTGTTGTGAAACTGCTTAAACATAATCTACAAAGAAAATAACCCTACAAATATCATAACTTTCATACTTCACTCATTTGAATGCCATAACTCTTTTCTTTTTTTTTTCTTTTTTTTTTTTGATCACTACCATAACTTAAGTACGATACTCACTTTTAGTGTCATAACTTTTTTCTAATCACTTGAATATTATAACTTTTTAAAAAAGTTTGCCATGTCACGTCGGATTTTCGACATTAGGGTAAACGTTTTTGAAAAGTTATGGCACTTAAGTAGTCAATTGAAAGTTACAGAACTTAAATGAATCTTTTTTAGAAGTTATGGCATTCAAGTGATCAAAAAAAAAATTGTAATCCTCAAATGAGCATAATACGAAGTTATGATATTTGTAATGTCATTATCCAAATATGTGTTAGATTGACATCAATTGCACATTACTTTTTTTGCAGTAAATAATGACATTTCTTTTTTATGTCTTCTTTGTCGTTCTTACTTTCAGCAAACGTACCAGAAGTATATATCCCCCTTAATATGATCTCACGAACATTTAATAGAGAGCTAGATTATATTTTTTACGGCCGTCTTTTTGTCTTGCTTGAAAGGTCTTTTTCACTGTCCACACACATTAGCCCTCCCCCACCATAAAGTAAACAAAGAAAATGACGACATCGAATGCATTGCAATAAATTTCTTGATTTTAGACTTCTCTTTTCCAGACAAATCCAAGCATGGAGAGAATCTTAGGTTTAATTCAACTACAAGTCTCATATCAATTGATCTTTGTCCGCAACAAATTAAGGTCTTTGAACTTAAATTATGTGCTGTGAGTTGATCCTCACATTTTAGAATTTTAATTTCACCTTTCAAAATCTTTCAATGCGCTAGTATTTTTCCAGGTATCAAGCCACGATATCAGCGTTTTATTCCTCTAATGAAAGCAATAACATCTGCAAAACCATATAAGATCATTTCCTAATCAGGATAGAACTTCTCATAATGCAAGGACAATTAGAGACAGAATTAAGATTTTGATTTCACAAAAAATAAAATTAACTTTGAAAGTTCAAGGATTTAATGCAGAGTTCTATGTGAAAAATGAAGTAAAGTAGTTGTAATTAAATAAGAAATCATATGATGATAAGAAATGTCTGGCAAAGTGCAACCAAGACTATTCATAAGTTATTTTTCGCATCATTTATAGTTTAGTGATTCTGAATTACTCAATGAGTCAATGTGATCATTTATTTGATTAGACAAGATGAAGCAAGAAAACTAGATATTGTTGGTATACCTAACCTTGAATTTTTTTTTTTCTTTTGGTCCCCTGGCATTCAAACACGTGGAAAGTGAAATAGTAAATGTGATGTGCTCTTTAGTGAAATAGTCCTTGCCGAGCATTGGTTACCCCACCGTCCATCACCAATGCCCCACTGGCAATGGGGCAGTGGCCACAATTGGAAGGCCTTTTTTTTTTCTTTTTAAGTTTTAGCCTCTTTTTTTTTTACTTATTTTGAGTTTGTCTTTTTATGGATTTTTTTTATTTTTAACATAATTTAATTAGGATTTTGCATAAAAATTAGAATTCAGATTAAAATGACGTCGTTTCAGTGCTTTACTTAACCTTAACGTCACGCGAGAGATAAAATATTTAAAAAAAAAAAAAACAACATTAGCATTTCTATTAATTAAATTGGATGGAGGTAGCGTAATGACTCGATTTCAAGCCCTTAGCAAGGACTTGCAAGCTCTCGTTGGCTGCTGGTGGGGTCACCCATGTGAGGCCAACCTTCAACTATGGATTTCTAGGGCGGCCTTGCCCAACCCTCTTTGAGCATTGCTGGTGGCCAGCCATTGCCTAAGACTTGCCACCAGCCAAAAGGTAAAGGAAAAAAAAAACAAAAAAAAAAATTAAAGGACAAAAAGGCCAGTGGATCAAGTTTTTTTTGAGATTGACATAACTATTCCAAGCTCTTATTTGAAATAAGATCTATTTCAAACCCTTATTGGAGAATATTTAAGAAAATGAGGGCATTTTAGGCCCTTATTTGGAGATTTTAAAAAAAAAAAATTGAGGGTATTTGTGTCACGACATACATAAATTGGGGTTTTAGGTGACACAAAAAAATTCAGGATATTTATATTACGATGGGCATAGCTTGGAGTTTTTTGTGATATTTGCCTTTGAAAAAAATGAGCATTGGTAAATAACTTAGGTTAGAGTTAGTAAGCCCAGAACCATTTGGTAATTAAATATGACAAAAGTCATGAGTCATTTTAATTTAGATCGATAATCTTATACAAGAGTAAGTAAATTCAAAACATTAATAAGTTATGCAGATAAAAGTAGACAAGTCGAAGTAAAAATTGATAATTTATAAGTTATAAAAAATGGTAATCACATAAAAGTGCTAGTCTATCACCAACGCATGGAATAAAAGTTAATGGTTTTTTTTTTTTCGAACAGTTTATTTGACAACAATTGAGATATACCACTGCTGAAAAAAGGAAATCCGTATTCTAGGTCCGGTCTATGCACCAATCACCTCATAAATTGATGATTACATGCATGTTTGAATTTAGTAATGTAGATGAATTCTCACTTGTTACACATCAAGAAGTGTGCTTGTGGGCTATATATGTCTTTAGACTGCTAGTAGACTTAATTAAAAGTCGTAACTCATTAAAAAAATCGATAAAGAAAGCATTTCAAAGGGTAAAAAACGTGGCTTATCCTTTTAGTATAACCTCACGAACATATACCGGAAAAATCTTTTTGACGACTTTTTGTCTTGCTTGAAAGATATTTTCCACTGTCCACACACATTTACACCCCAAAAAGGAAACAAAGAAAACGACAAAATCAGAGTGCATTGCAATGAATTTCTTGATTTTAGACCTCTCTTAGCATGGAGGGAATTTTAGATTTAATTCAACTACAAGTTTCATATCGATTAATCTTTATCCACAATTAATTATGGTCTTCGAACTAAAAATCTTTATTCTATGCTTTGAGCTGATCCTCACATTTTAAATTTTCAATTTCATCTTTCAAAAACTTCAATGCACAAATACTTTCCCAACCATCAAGACCCGATGTCAGCATTTTATTCCTCTAACGAAAGCAATAACATAAGAAAAGCCATATAAGATCATTTCCAGTTTAGGGTGGAACTTCTCATAATGCAAGGACAATTACAGACATGATTAAGATTTTGGTTTCACCAAAAAAAAAATTAACATTTGAAATTTTAAGGTTCTGACGGAGAATCCCATGTGAAAAATGGAATAAAGGAATTGTAAATTATGTGAAATCATGTGATGATTGAAATGTCCAACAAAGTGCAACCAAGACACTTCATAAGAAATTTATCACAATATCTACAATTCAGTGATTATGAATCACTCAATAAGTCAATGTGATTATATATTTGATTAGACAAGATGGAACATTAAAACTAGAGATTGTTGGTAAAACTAACCTTGAATTATATACTTTTTGGTTTCTTGGCGTTCAACCACATTAAAGGTGAAACAGTGAATGTGATATGACCTTTAATGAAAGAAAAAAAACCTAGATAGATCCTTTGTTGAGGCGCTGGCGACCCTGCCGACCATTGTTGACGCCCCGCCGGTAATGAGACAGCGGCCACAGGCGGAATTCCTAGGTCTTTTTCTATTTTTTTATGTGTTTTTTTGTAAGTTTTAGCCTTTTCTTTTTCCTTTTTTGAGTTTGTAATTTTTCTATTCTTTTTGGATTTTAAACCTACTTCACATAAAATTGTGTAAAAACTAGAATTCAAATCAAAACAATGTCATCTTAGTACTTAAACTTAATGTCATGTGGGAGAGATAAAATATAAAATAAAACCAGTCAACATTTTTTGTTAGTTAAATTAGATAAGATCAGCACAAGGATTTTGAGTCCTTGGCAAGAACTTGCAAGCTCTCATTAGCTGCTAGTAAGAGTCACCCAAGTGAGGTCGGCGGCTTTTGAGGGCAACCTTGCCTGGGTAGGGTGAGGGTGACCCTTGCTTGGCCTTCTTGGGGCATCACCGATGGTCAACCACCACTTGAGATCGACCACTAGCCAAAAGGAAAGAAAAAGACAAAAACGGATAAAAGAAAAAAATGACAAAAATTAAAAAAATACTACAAGTGTCATAATTTTTGTACTACGGTCAATTAAGTGTCATAATTTTTATTTTTATTTTTATCACTTGAGTATCATGATTTCTAAAAAAAATATTTGCTTGAGTGCCATGACTTTCAATTGGTTGCTTAAGCATCATGAGTTTTATAAAAACATCCATTCAAGTGTTAGAAACTCGATGTGGGATGACATTTGTGGTAAGCGTTCATGCATTTAAGTGATAAAAGAAAAAAAGTTATGACACTTAAGTGAGCGACGTATGAAAACTATGTCACTTATGATGTCCTTTTCACAAAACTTGACAATAGTTATTATTGATTACTTATTAACAAAAAATATATTGATACATTGAAAAGAGTTATTGCAATCATCATTTCTACAAGTTATAATTGTGATTAATCTAAAGAACAAGGAAAAAATAATGATTTTTAAGTTATTAGTTAGCACAATAAACTTTGTTAGTTATGAATTTATCTATCGTGATAGAACATTATTTTCACAGTAATTATCATCAGAAGTAAAAATTTCCATAATTATACATAATAGGAGCAATTTTAATGTAAGATCTTTAATAAATGGGGTCAATATGCTTAAAACACGTAGTTGGACAACTTATCGAAGGGAGGTAAGTAATTAGGCTTTGATATGTCACAACCTACCTTTTCCATCCAAAGAGGAAAAAGAAATAGGTTTAGGGGTATTACCTAAAATGTGGGCCTATGACTCTTGTTTTGTATGTGGACTCTCCAAATTCCATACCTTACGCAATGTTGGGGTATTCAAATTGACGCTATAAGAATGAGGAGTCGCTACTAATCTATTAGGGTCGGCTAAAAACCAAGCAAGATATATGAGTATACGTCACTTCCTACATAACCAGAGAATTTAAAGCAAAGGACTTGATTACACTAATTGATTAACTAGTGCTCTTTTAATATCTGATCTTATTCATTTAAAAAAAAATGTTTGCTAAGCCGTTTGGATTGATTTTAAACCTATCAACTAACATATGAGGTGATCATGTGGGTATGTAATAATTGAAATAATAACCAGCAACCAAGAAAACATTAAATAAATTACAAGGGAAAACAAGGATCTAATGCTACAAAATAAGGAACATGTCATTCTTAATTAAGCCAAAGAGAAACCATAATTAACATATTGAAAGTGCGCAAATGATGACCTAGCATCTTTCTCTAATTACACTAAAATACTATGGTGAAGCCTTAACGCCTTTTTAATTTTGAGCACAATTCTTTTGGGTCAAAAGGTTTAAACAATTTTTTTTTTTTTTTTTTGGTGCTAAACTAATTTCAAACTAGAATTAACATGAAAAATCTAACAGAACTAGTTCAAATTAATTTCTAAGCTTTTCCAAAATTTTTGAATTTTTGAATTTTTTTAAAATTTTTAAATATTTTTATCCTTCGTTTTAAAATTTTTAATTAATATTTTTAATGAGTTTAATATTATGAAAAAGGAAACTAGACTGGGATAAGACCCGGCCCAACTAAACCAACGTGGACCTATCGGTTCGGGTTGGACTAAGAACCAGGCTAGGCCTAAGGCCCACTCGAAATTAGCCAAATTGGCCCAGCTTACAATGGCACTCAAGCCATTGCCAGACCGCCGTCGACTAACCACCCTTCAACGGTGGTCCACCCCGACCGCCACTCGCCGACCGAGGGTGCACTCTTCGCCGGCATGAATGAGAAAACGACAACGGGGAAGCAAAACGAGCTGAACGGCCAACGCCCAGAATAGTAACCATCACGGGAAAAACTTGGCTCAACAGGACGAAACCCGGACGACTCGACTCCGGCCAAGACAGCGAAACAAAACCAGTTCTCACTGCGGCACTACATCAAACACCTAGTATACGCTATGGAAAAGAGTGACTTTCGGCTCAGCCGTGACTCAACCCGAGCCGGGACTCTCGACAAACGAACCAGGACATACACGGCAGACATGCAAAGGGCGGTCGAGGCTGGAGCTCGCGTGAGCTGGACAACCGTGAGCTCCGGCCCGGCACGCACAAAAACAGGGCCGAAGTGGGGTTCAGGCTTACCAGAGCTTCGGCGCAGGAAAGGAGGCACGGCGTCCGGTCGTCGGCCGCGATTCAGGCGCGGTGGCCAGCGGTCTCTCCCTCCGACTCCCGACCTCCCTGGTCTGCTTCCCCGTCTTTGTACCTTCTCTTCGTGCCGTCCTTCGCTGCGTTCCTGTCGCAAGCGTTAAGAGAGGGGGAAGGAGGAAGAGAGAAGGGCTGGGCGAGGGAAACAAAAGAAAATGGGTTGGGCTCGCCCAGGCCAGGAAAAAGTCCAGGGAGGAAACAAGCAAAAGGCCGGGCCGGCCTGTCCCCGGCCCGGTCTCACTTTCCCCTTTTTAATAATGATTTTTTAAAATTATAAAATATAAATAAAAAATAGATATAATAATAATTTTTTTCTATAAAATTAATGAAAATACTTATAATGTCTATATGCAATGTAATTTAATGAAAATTATTTTTCTAAGGGTTATATTAATCCCTAATTTTCTATGTAATTGATGAATGATTAAAAGGTTCACGAAAGTTTAGATGTCAACATGATAAAAGAAGAATATTCAATTATGAGAAAGTTTGGCTATAATAAGGGTCAAATTATTGATCTTACGAGGTTTACAACTTTCAAATCATCTAATTTACTTACAATTGTATTTATTTTGATTGTAAAAACAATTCTTGTGAGGTTTGCAAAAGTATAGTGATAAAGCATTAAAAGCATGCACAAGAGATTATAATGCAAACACCACTTCATTATCAAATTAAATGTTCATTCTCAACACCTTCCTATAAAATAAATGTTAGCAAACATTCTACCATTTATAACTATTATTGGGAGACTATTTAACACTTGATGTTAGGGATGTACTCTGTCTCTACCTTGTTAGAAAAGATATTTTTGAAAAGATAAAGTTCAAAGCCTAAGTCCACTATGAGTTACTCTTGATCTTGTCTCATTTAGTGATCATAATTTCATAGCATGTAATAAACTGAAAATATATTATAGTCTTGGTTGTGTACCAATTGTGATAGCAATGCCAATCTACAAGTCTTCTCGATTTGATTAGATTCGATTATGCTGTTCTAGAAAAATGTGAGAATCGGCAAAGGCTGCATACCAAAATTCTTGGCTCATCAATGCAAGGAATCCGAGTTGGTAAATTAGGTCCTCTTTTAATTTGACAATTTCACGAACTGAGCCAAACTAATGAACTAATAAAATTGTTGACCATTGCTTACTTTTCCATAGACATGTTCATAAACAGGTCCCTTTACCAGGAGGGCCGCCCGCCTGCCCGTTGGCAAGTTCATGCCGTTGACATGGCTACCTTCCGGCAAAATTGCAATTGTGAATTTTCTATGTAATGGGGCATGAATTCAAGGACTTATCGTACCACAATGCTGCTTCAAGACAGGAATTTGCATAATTCGTTATATGATGTGGACTGTTTAAAGTTAAGACAAATATACTTCTTATGCATGAATAATGATGTCCGTGCAATATTGACTCCCACTGCAAATATGGATTTGTAGAACATGTAAGAGATTGCAATTATAAACAAAAATATAGATAAATAAACAAATGTGGATAAGAAAGTCAGATAAGAGTTGGTAACCAATATTATGTGATATTTGGTAGGAGAAAAGTTGGTAACTTGCACTAATTTAAGGTGGTATGTAACATCCAAAAAAGAGCTCTTGCTAATTTAAGTCGGCATGCAATTTCCAAAAAGACCTAATAAATACCGGTCTTGCTTACCAAGGCAAATAAAGGTCGATAAATTCGAGAAATTGATTGGTAAATAACTCAATTTAGAGTTAGTGAATCCAAAACTATTCGGGAATTCAATTTGACAAAAATCGATATATCTCTTTAATTTAGCTGGACAGTTCTATATAAGAGAAAGTAAATTCAAAACAATAGAAAGTTATACAAATAAAAATTGTTAATTTAGAACAAATATTGATAATCACAAACTATACAAAAAGTGGTAGTCAGCTATTAACAAAATATGTGCGAAAATAATCATTTGTCATTTTTCTTTACCCACGACATTTACTAACACTTACTAAAAAACCAGTGCAGAAAAAAATCCGTATTTAGCGCAACACAATTCCAAATATCCCTTGCACCAAATCACCTTCAAACATTGACTACTATATGCGTGTTTGGAGTCGTTAGCGTAGCTGAATTTTCATCTATCACACATCCAATGGCAAGTTCGTGGAGAATACATACATATTTTTCACATCTTTAGTGGACTTGATCAAAGTCCTAAATCATAAAGAGCCGATACAGAAAGCAACTTCAAAGTATGAAAAACGTGGCTTATCTTTAAACCTACTTCTGTTGTGAAATTGCTTAGGCATAATCTGTCTTAATTGACTTTAAATACCTGCATTGCACTGTGCTTTTCTAGCGGAAGATGATAACATTTTTTTTCGGTATCTTTCTTTGACCTTCCTTCTCAACGCATGTGCCGAAGGTGTCTATCTCACTTAAATGTGAACGAATGTGCCAAACTACAAGACAAGGAAGATAAATTAATGGGCTAATTGACAAAGAAGATGAATTGCAAGTGACAACGTCCCTAGATGATGTAAACATATGATATAAAGCTGGATTCTCTTTCGACGACCTTCTTTTTGGTCTTGCTTGAAAGAATTTTCCCACTGTTCACACAGATTATCACCTCAAAAAGGAAACCAAGAAAACAACGAGATCAAATAATGTTTTTCTTGAATTTAGACCTATATTTTTCAGAGAAACCTAAGCATGGAGTAAATTTTAAATTTAGTTCGACCACAAGTGATAACTCTATAAAAATAGAGTTATTTTACCTATTTT